>CM035156.1:126340355-126846230 GCA_020205615.1 Panax quinquefolius
TGAAGTTAGATCTTAATCTTCCTTGTTTCCTATTGATGAGGAGTAAAGGGTTCTAATGTTAATCTTCATTTGATGTAGGTTCCCGGCTTTACACAGCCTTGAGGGAACTGGTTCAGCATCCACTCTATGTATCGGGCTTTGCACGATTACTATAGAAGCGATTGTAGATGGTGAGGATTCGGGACGTTCTTTTCCATCCTTCCCGTCATTTGTCCCAGGGTTACCTCGGGGGCATTGTCGAGCGCTGGTTTCACCAGACTCAGTCACTCTATTTGTTGGACTGTGAGGTGATGATGACGCTGATGGATTGGCGATTTATCACAGGTATGGAGTTTGAGGGGAATCTGGTGCCTTTCACGACGGATATCACCCCTACTGCCGTCAGATCCTTGTTAGGAGTTCCGATAGAGGCGCTCAAGGGCAGGACTGTACGTACAGGTCCTTTAAGCATAGATGCTATGAGCGGGCTGTTGAGTGAGCCTATACCCGATGATGTAAGAGTCAGGGATAACATTCTTCGGCGATTGTTCCTGATGATCATTAGGGGCTGCTTCATAGCAGATAACTCTTCTACGGTGTCCTTCGCTTTGATCAGCAACACTCGACACGTGGATCATATAGGAGACTGTGATTGGGGTTCCTACACCTTTGCCTACTTCCTCAGGGGAATGCGCATGTGATCGCAGGGCTTGACCCAGGCTTGGTTAGGATTTTATCCATTTCTACTAGTGAGTATTTCTCTTGTCTTTTCCCATATACTCTGAGTTAAAATCGTTAGCGGCGATGAGATGTTGCCTTTGTGTTGGCAATTTTGGGCCTATGAGAGGCTTCTATGTTTACGTCTTGTGGCGTGTTAGGTTTAGATACCTATCCACGAGGACCGGAGATGGCATCATTCCATCTTGGCGGAGGTCCCTATTGTTGAGGGTTTCACCCATTACCGCTCTGATTAGAGTTGTTGACGGCGGATGTCATCACATGGGTTCCCTATTACAGGGAGCACTTGAGTATTGGATTTGAGGATGGGTACCGATTGGTGTCGAGCACGTGATTTCCACCGTAGGTTCCTATCTTCACGGATGGACGATGGGAGCTCTATTTAGGAGAGGCGTGCTATCGATGAACACTCTGAGGAGAGATTCGCATCTGCGATCTTGCCTCTGCCGACGTTATTGGCATTTTTTTGCGATCACCCATCAACGATATCCCATTGTTGGGGATTAGCGGTTACACATTATCGAGAGGCCCCATGCACTCGGAGATGTTCGGCATTGGTGGTTCCCTCGTACCATTGGAGCTCGAGACTCTCACCACACGGTTTATGGGGATATGGTTCGAGATCCGTGATGATGATGGGATTGGCTAGCTTTGTTTGAGATCCGACTCATGTGACCGCATTGACAGTTTGACTGGCGGTTGGTCCGGGCACATTTCTTTATCCAGGCATTTGGGTAGAGATCCTTGAGAGGAAGATACTTTTGATCCTTCCAACTCTGGCATGGCCCCTCGGTGACCCATATATGGCTTTGTCGGTGCAGATCCTCCTTGTATCGCGACATCCCACATAGATAGAGATCCGGTGACTCGGGAGGAGTTACATCGGATGGATAGGATTGACGATGTGAACATCGATACCATTGACTTCTTTTGATGTATATTCTCGTTATCTCTTTTGATAGGCCTCTTTAGATGTTGGGTAGCTTCACCCATTCTCCTATATCTTTTGATAGGCCTCTGTTAGATGTTGGGTAGCTTCACCCCATTTCCTATATTTTAGTCATGTCTGAGAGATGTATTAGATGATGATATACTTAGGAATGTATGTACAATTTTCCATTCCTATATCATATTTCCATCTATTGTATCATGCATGTTATTATGTTATGCATATGTATTTATGTCGAGAGATATTCACATTAACCCCACGGATGGTCTTATGACCACGGCCGTCTGAGATGTCTTCTTCGACGATTTAGCCGTATTGATTATACCCCACCATTTTGGTGGCATCCAGTATCTTGCTCATGGTATGATAGTATGTCACCACCACTAGACAGGGTGACTATAGATCATTTGTTTGCGACTGCACTATGACCTTGTTGATGTTTTAGGTTCCCACGGTGTTCATAGAGGGTATGCTTTGAAACATTGGGTGCCGGACGAAGCGGTTTTTCGGTTTGGGACCCGGAGTTGACTCTACTCGGAGGAGTATGCACGCAGTTGACGATCTTGCCATTGGGCGGACCTTACGTGCACATGGAGATTGGGGACATGAGTAGCGATTCATGACCCTCAACGGCTTGAGGCGTGAGAGTGGTGCAGGATGAGACTACATCCGCCACGTGATATCCCAACGTTTTCGATTGATAGATTTGGCTCGAGGATAGTTATGCACGGCATTACGGGGATTTCACCACGCCATAGATCATTGGCTTTTGGCCCGGTGGATGTACTACTACTGTGCGTATTGTCATACGTCTACATGTCACAGTACATGGATGAGCTGGACATCGGGGTTATTATGGCAGTGAGAGCTCTCAGGGAGGGTTATACCATCATACCAATGATTATCGCAGAGACTCTGAGGTCAGCAACATAATGCTGCACTTGTCAAGCAAGAGTGTTCATAGGTAGCTCGGTCATGCTATACGTGTGGTTTATGTCACACTTGGGACCGATTGGTACATTCAAATGGCATGGGTATTGCTTCACCCATGATATAGCCATGTCATACTCCTTCCAGCCTGCGGAGTGTACAGATGCTGCATCTTGGCCAGCTTTCCTTGCAGGGAATGGAGATCCATTCGCTATATTGCCATGTACAGGGCTTAGCTCACCCTACTGACTTCATTACTCATGCTCGGGCATGGATTATCTTCCTCTAGTTTGTTTTGAGAGGATGATCACCTACCACCCCTTGGCCAGTGATGTGTCGGTTTGACCCGGTTGAGAATTTCCATCCATTTGAGGGCGGTGAGTCGGTAACTTTTCGCTTCTCGGCACCTATCATCGTGAGCAGATCCGGGTTGTATGCTGTTGGGATCGTGAGCTAGCTAGTGAGTTTTCTATCGATCATCCGGGTTATTCTGTGAGAGTATTCAAATATGATGGAGACAGAGATGCATCGACTATGGTAGTATCCACAGTGCAGGATATTGAGTCCGACGATGAGGAGCCTATGGAGGAAGCTGACATTCCCATCGATGGGGACTTGATTGCCGGGCTGCCAGCATATGTGATGGATTCTCCCACCTTGAGTGCCACTTTTACTAAGTATTTAGCACAGTATTAGGAGCAGAGCCTACATCTGATGACCTATGAGAGAGATCGAGTTAGGGCGCGATGTTGACAAACTCTTGATGGGAGAGACACCACTCTATTAAAGAGGGATAAAGCTAGATCAGCCAGAGATGCATTGATTATGGAGAGGGATGATGCCCTATCTACTAGGGATGTGGCCGTTGCAGATAGTACTTCCTTGAGATCCCAGACGGTGGCATTCTTGCCAATATGAGTGCATACATCGATGAGCATCATGCCATCATCATGAAGTTAGCCTCTCGGATCTGCTAGCTTCGTGTAGATACCCTTGGGCGGTGAGCTTCGACTTTACCTCTTTCTTGGAGAGGGATGCTATGTTAGATCGATAGTCCGCATACACACAGTTTCAGTAGATAGCTTTGTATTTTCCTGCGCATACTAAGCTTAGCCATTTTGTCATGTATAACTTCATGATGTGTATATATCAAACGATATTATATATGGTAGAGAAATATATTTTGATTTACTTCCCTTTTAGTTGTGCCATGATATTTGCTTGATATTTGCCTATTTCTTTAAGGCTTGTGATCTTGATGCATTTTGAACTTGTCCTTGATATGTGGAAATTGAGCCATCAAAGGATCTCTCGAATGGATCATTGATTTGTATGTATCCTACCATCTTTGGTGTCTTGGGGAATTTGGTTTCTCTATGGAAATATGGAGAGGAGTGTGGCTTTTCCTCTAGGAAATTGACCACACCACGATGGTTGTCGATACTTCTATTTGTGAGAAGCCTAGTTAATTCCATCTTTTATGGATTGGTATTGCTCTTTGAGGTACAACCACGACTTAGATGGTCACCGAATCTCTCCTATTTATGAGGAGAGGTTGGGTAATTCCATCCCCTTGAGTGCGAAGCCAGATGAAATGTGGTGGATTGAAGGTTGATCCCGATCTGCAGTGTGACAAGTATTTTTTGTTACGGTAGGGGTTAGGCGAACCATAAATGGTACCTACGTACTCTATTGAAGAGGAGATCAAGTGCTGCGTAGTTCGAACACAGTGTAAGAGGTTCAACCTTGAATGTGAAAGCGAGATGGGTGTAGAAATGTTTTTGTTGTTTTTTTGTTTTAGAGAAAGTGCAGAAATGTTTTTGTTATTTTTTGTTTATTGTGACTGGGCCATATAGAATATGGTTGCCTACGTACTCACGTGTATCAGGGAGATAGGTCGACGCAGTTCACCCCTCAAGAAGAATCGCAACCAAAGAGAAATGTGAATCTCGTGCGCAGGCTATACTGCGGGGAGAAGAAAGTTTATCCTATAATGGGGATAAACTGCATGTGTGGGAAACGTTTGATCCTATTTTCAGGACAAACTACAAGCGTAGAAAAGTTTAATCCCGTATTTAGGATAAACTACAGGTGTGAAAGGTATAATCCTGTGTTTAGGATAATCAAAATTGTGTGAAAGGTTTGAAATGAGGTGAAACCAGGTGGCTGGTTTGAAGTGTATATGAAACTAGGTTGTTGGTTTGAAGTAAGGTGAAACCAGGTTTCTAGTTTGAAGTGTATGTTTCCCTGAAGGGCAAAAGAGTTTGTAAAAGAGGGTTAAAAACTGGAATGACTGGTAATTGGATGATCAATACCAGGATGTTTGCTGATGGTAACTTCGGACATAGTAATCTTTGTTTCACGGTGTCAGAGTTGATTAGTTGTGGAAATTCATCGCCATCCATTTCACAGTAGTGCGAAGAAGCACCTCTTGTCAATACCTCCTTGACAACAAATGGGCCTTCCCGATTCTGAGCGAATTTTCCTTAGATTGATCTTGGTTGTCGATGATCTTCTTCAAAACCAAGTCGTATTATTTGAATTGTCAGTGGCCGGACTTTTTCTATTATAGGATCGTGTGATCCTTTGTTGATATAATTGACCATGGAAGATTGTCGCGGTTACGCCTTTCGTCTAATAAAGACAATTGGTGATACATCTTATACCAATTGGTCTTCATCCAACCGAGCATCCATCAACACTCTGAAGGATTCCATTTCCACCTCTATGGGGAGCACTGCTTCCATCCATAGGCTAATGAGTGAGGGGTTACCCGGTGGAAATGCGCGCATGGAAGTTACAGTAGGCTAATAAAGTCGAGGCGAGAGGTCGGGCCATCCTTTGTGATTGGCGGACATTTTACGCATGATCTTCTTGATATTTTTATTAGCAGCTTCAACAAGCCATTCATCTTTGGATGGTAGATGACAGAGTTAAGGTGTTTGATGTGGAATTTACTATATAACACCTCCATCATTTTGTTGTTGAGGTTCTTAGCATTGTCTGACACAATGACCTCTGGTTGTCCATAACGACAAACTACATTGTTTTTTATGAAAGAAATGATGACTTCTTCTGTAACCTTGGGGAAGGAGGCTGCTTCTACCCACTTGGTGAAGTAATCGATCATGGTGAATATGAATCGATGTCCATTACTGGCTTTGGGCTCGATGGGCCCGATCACGTCCATTCCCCACATTGAGAAGGGCCATGGCGAACTCATATTGTGGAGTTCCCTTGGAGGGGCGTGGATATCATTCCCATGAATTTGGCATTGATAGCACCTCTTGACGTGATCGTCACAGTCAACTTTGAGTGTGAGCCAATAATGCCCTGTTCTGAGGATTTTTTTGACAAGTAAGGGGCCGCTCATGTGTGGGCCACATACTCCACCATGGATTTCATCCATGAGCCTCTGAGCTTGGTCTTTGTCCAGACATCTGAGGAGACCTAATCCTGCATCTCCCTTGTAGAGTGCATCTTCGCTAAGGTAGAATTTCATAACAAGTCGATGGATCCGCCTCTTCTCAGTTAAGCTCACCTCAGCTGGTGTAGATCCATCTCTCAGGTCCTCCTTGATATGCTGATACCAAGGGTGGTAGACGGGAGGTAGCTCATCCGATACTTCTCCAACGTAGTTCCCATAAATTGGGGCCTTTTGTAGGGCAAATGTGATGCTTGGCATGTTTTCCTTGTCAGGTATATGAATCAAGGAGGCCAGCGTTGCTAGTGCATCCATAAAATCATTCTATTGCGAGGAATGTGTAGAAAGGAGATTTCTTGAACTCCAAGCCATCTATACAACTTCTTGATGGTAAAGGCGGTAAATGTAATTCTTTGGTTTGATAGATTCATGTGGATTGCTTGATTACCAATTGAAATCCCCAAAGACGATTAACACGCACGATGCCCATTGAGCGGGCAAGTTTTAGCCCGTGATCTGACCTTCATACTCATTTTGTGTTGTTGGTGCTTGACAAACTACAATTTAATGGCGACGGATATACTCCCGTGCGGATACTAGAAGCTGCTCCGGCTCAGAGCCTTCTATGTTAATGACTCCATCAAAATATATTTTCCTTGTTTGGAATGCATCGTCTTGATGGTATTGTTGAATCGTCATTACCCCTTCATCGGGGAAGTATGTTTCTAAGGGTTTGTAATCCCTATAGGTGCGGTGGCGATTGATCCGCAATTCCTTGACCTTTGACAGACTTTTTTTGTGTCACGTGAAGCGATCTCAAATTGTTACGGGATCAACTGCCATCTGGACAGTCGAAAATTTAGTATGGGCTTAGTGAACACATACTTGAGAGGATCCATGCGGGATATGAGATGGGTTGTGTGACCATGGAGGTAATGTTGTAACCTCATGGAAGCCCATGCCAAAGCACAACAAGTCTTCCCAATCGAGTGTACTTGTGTTCACGATCTTTGAATCTTTTGTTGAGGCAATAGATAGCTCGTTCTTGGCCTTTATTGTCTTTTTTTGCCCGACATACGACCCGTGGCATTGTCATTAATGGACGGTACATAAATAGGGGAACATCATCCACAGGGGGTACCAAATCGGGGCGTTAACCAACTACTCTTTAATGGTAAGGAATGCTTTCTAACACTCATCGTTCCATTTCATGGAGGAGTTCTTCCTTAATAGCTTGAAGATGGGCTCACGAGTTCTTTGTGAGTTAAGAGATAAACTTGCTAATGAAGTTGATTCTTCCCAAAAATCCCGTATTTCCTTCTCACATAGAGGAATGGGCATTTCCTTGATGGCTTTGGATTTTGGTGGGATCGACTCAATCCCTTTGTGGTGACTAGGAAACCTAGCAACTTCCACGATTTGACACCAAAGGTGTACTTGGTGGATTCAACTTCAAGTTGTACTTATGTGCTTTGTTGAAAAACTTTTGAGATGGTCTAAGTGGTCTTCCTCCTTGAGTTTGATGATGATGTCATCCACATAGATCTCTATCTCTTTGTGCATTAAATCGTGGAAAAAGAGCCATCATAGCTCATTGGTAGGTTGCCCCAGCATTGATGAGGCCGAATGACAACCGTCTATAGCAAAAGGTTCCCCAAGGAGTGATGAAAGCAGTTTTTTCACGGTCTTCCTCAGCAATCATAATTTGGTGGTACCCCGCGAAGCAATCCGTAAAGGAGTACATGTCGTACCGAGCAGTATTGTCAATGAGAATGTAGATAAAAGGTACAGGAAAGCTATCTTTAAAGCAAGCTTTGTTCGGATCCACGATAATCAACATGAACTCGCACCTTTCCTCTGGTTTAGGCATGGGAACAATATTGGATATCCACTCCGGATATGTAGATACCATGATAATGCCGACTTGAAATTGTTTCACAATTTCTTCTTTAACTTTTAAACTCCACTCGAGTTTTAATCGCTTTGAGCTTACACTTTAACTGGTTTGAATCCTTCTTTAATAGGAAGGCGATGAAGAACAATGTTAGTGGACAAACCCACCATGTCTTCATGAGACCAAGCAAACACATCTTGGAATTGGGTTAATAGCACAACCATGTCATTCCGTTAGTTTGGGGTGAGGTCTAAACCAATCTGGATTAGATTAGGGTTTTCTAAGGTTCCAAGATTGAAAGAAGTGGTTTGGTCAAGGTTGGGTTTAGGTTTGTCTGCAACCCATTCCTTAATCTCCTGAGGTGTCTCAATGTCCTCTTGTATTTCCATCAAGTCTGAATCGACTTTGCATCAAAGTTCTGACCCTTGTGGAGAAAAGGCACATCACCAGCAAGTACAGGCACATCTAAATTTAGAGTCCTGAAATCAAAAGATGTTTTCACCTAATATATGAAACTGTTTAATCATACAAAAGTGTTAGCATGTACTTATAAAATAACGCTAATCTTGTATAGAAAAGTAAGCAATTAAAGTTATCTACGAGGCGGAGATTTTTTTTGCCCATTTTACCCTCGTCGACCAATACATGGAGTCTTTGCTCCAATTGTCGAGGGCCAAAGTCTGATGGATTTGCAATGATGGAGGGTTTGTCATTATCCTCCTTCTCCCGAATGATAACCATGACATCTGGGCAATCATCGTGCAGGGTATATCTGTTTGTATGTTTATCATGAAAAATGACGTGTATGCCTGACATCATCAAGGCAGTGTCATGTTTACGTTTCCGCTCCCTTTCTTCCACTTCGGGATTAAGAATCAGTACCTCTTTCGCTTTGAATGGTACTGGTTTGGGAAATAACATAGCCATAATATGGGTTGGCACCTTCACAAGAGACTGTATCAGCTCATACGGTGCAGATGGAATAAATCACCGTGTGGCGGACGCTTGAGGAACTTGCTTGTGTTTGTGCGGATTCCTATGACTGGAACAGGCAGAATAGCCTAGTCTGGCTATCCCAATTTGACTGGACATTTGAATAGGGTGCTTAATACCCTGTTAATTTTTACCAAGCCCTTGTCCAAGCTGATGATCCAATGACATCATTTCTTGTGTGGCCGACATAACCTCGGCAGAAATCTTGGAGTGCGGAAGTAGTGCTCCAATAGGTTGATATTGCGTGTTACTCACTTCCAAAGTATGAAAACTGGTCGGCTCAACTTCTGAATTGAAGCTGATAATTGGTAGACTTCCTTGTTTAGGACATTCCGGCTCAGCGTTGATAGTGACTAGAATGTTGTTGACAATATATTTGATTTGCTGATGTAATGTAGAGGAACGGCTCCAACCATGTGTATCCATGGTCTCCCCGATAGCGAGGTTGTATCTTGAGTCTATCTTGAGGGCGTGGAAGGATACATTGAATGTATTTGGACCAATCTCAATTAGCGACTCAATCTTTACGACGGAATTTCACGGGATCCATCAAAAGCTTTGATCGGTGTATGGTTCGCTTTGGATCCATTTGAGATTGACATTCATCTTCTTCCCGAGGAGGCATAAGGACGGATATTGAGATATGAACCTCCATCTATCAACACTCCGGCTAACATATACCCGGAGGACAACACTTTGCGATGTGCGGTGGCTTTGCGATGAATAGGGGTCCTTTGGAGGTATGTCGTCATCGATGAAGGATATCACATTGTTGTTGAAAATGTGATCAACCATATGTTGAAATTTTTCTACATCCACCGATTTTTGGTAAGTAGGCTTCTTCCAAAACCTTTAATAAGATCTTCCGTGCTCCTCGGAAGAAAACCAAGTCGATATTGATATCGATGTGGAGCTTCTATTGACTTAAAACCACCTTGGCTTCATTATGGCCCATAGTGCGGAGGAATTTTTCAATCTTTTCCATGGGAATCTTCCCCTTTGCTTTAATAGCGGGCTTCATCACCGTGTGAGGAATATATAGTGGATTTTCCTTGACCTTTATGTGATGGTATGAGACGTGGATCCTTCAGCTTTGCCATAATTCCATGGAACATTGTGTAAGCTGACAACAGGATATTGTGATCTGAAAGGTAAAGAAATTGGCTCTGATGCGGCCACTTTCAAAGGATTGTTAGCTCCTTTGAGTTGAATTGCTTGTATGGGAAATGCAATGACAGTCTCATCATCCTCTTTGGATATAACTGCTACTGATCCCTTCCATTTGGTAGGACATGTATTCCCACTCTCAAGTTGCATAATGTCATCGTCTACGCTTCAGCTGCGGGACACCGCTATCGATAAGATTACGAATGAGGTGGCGAAGTGCCCGACATTCTTACGTCTTGTGACCGAGAATGTGAATGATATTTACAAACTCCATCGGAGTTGAACCATCTTGAGCGGGGATTGATTGGAGGCAAAAGGGAGGTAATTCTTCCTTCATTGATAAGCATTTGAAATATCTCCTCCATAGATTGGCCTAAATAGGTAAATTCCCTTTGATTGGCAAAATCCTGACGGGCTTTAGCATTTTCTCTCTTTGCAACCTTATCCTCCATAGCTTCGCTTTCTAAAGGTGAGGGTGGAGCATTCATAACAAACGGCAGGAGATATGCATGCTCCTGGCTGATTAATTGGAGTGTGATTTGATGTTGGTGGGTCACCGATTACGCGATTGCTAAATTTGCTTGCAAAGAGCTTTTATTTTTTGTTCCATAGCAAATTGGAACTTTGCATAATCCCATCATCCACACCGTCTTTGATGGTGCAGGATGATTCTCCATTAAAAGCTGGAACTACATCCCAGCGCTCCAACTAATCATGTTGACCTCTTCTTCTTTGTGTTGAGGAAGAGGGTTGTCTTCTTGTGATGAGGTTGATCTGGTTTGGTGACCACGATCTCCCGTTGTCTATTAAATCTTGGATCTTGTGTTTGAAGGCCCAACATCTTGAATATCATGTCCGGTTGCCCGGTATGATAAACACACTTAAAGTAGCATCAAAACCCTTCCCATTAGGGTTGGTTGGTGGAAAAAGATGTGTAATTTTCTTACGAGTGGTCGGAAGAACAAAAATATTCTCGGCGAGTCCCCTAATGGTGTGAGCGTTCGAGGGCGCTTTCTTCTCCACTTTTAGGCAATGGAGGGTTTGAAGGCGTGTGCTTGGAAGGGGAGTAGTTTCTCCTCTGTATAGGCATGCTCTGACTGCCTTTCTGACCTTGTAGTATCAAGGAAACATCCTTCTCTTTCTTTTTATGGACCCTCCGGGGGTTGTTTCCATAAGATCTAGATTGGATGTGCTCAGCAACTGCTTTAAGAACGGCTAGGTCTTGAATTTTACCTAACTTTAATCCCATCTCAGCCATCTCTCCGTGCTTGATCATTTAAGAGAATGGTTTGCCAATACTAGCTAAAACTCTCTCATAGAAAGGAGCTTCCTGTATGTCTATGAAAGTCATAACCATTTCTGATTCCGTCATGGAAGGAATAACTTGAGCAGCCAAGCGCCTCCACCTCTGAGCATACTCTCTAAAAGACTTATTAGACTATTTCTTGACCTTGGTAATCTCGTACCGGTCAGGAGCCATCTGAGATTGTAAACTATATTGAGTAACGAAGGCATGAGCTAGCTCTTCCCAGCTTTGGATATTTGAATTCTCTAATCTGGTATACCACGAACGGGCTTCTCCAGTCAGACTCTTCTGGAACAGCTGCATTCTGAGCTTCTCATTTTCCGCATAAGATCTAAGTTCTCCAATGAACACTTTCAAATGTGTATAAGGATCCCCTAATCCATCGTACTTTTCAAAATCAGGGGTTTTGAATTTCTCTGGATAATGAACACCAGGAAATATGCAAAGGTCAGCATACGAAACACTTCCATGTGTTCCAATCCCTTTGAGAACACGGATAGTTTCCACCATTTGGAGGACCTTCTTCTTGATGTCACCGATGTGCGGATCTTTTTTGAGATGGGTGTTTTCGGGGTCTTTGTTGGTCGTATCCAAGCGAGGTTACGGAATTGTTTTTCCAAACCTTGAGATCCTCCTTGTGTAGGGATTTTGTATGTGTAGGTATCTTGAACCTGAGAGTAGGTGATGCAATTCTTTAAGCGAAACAACCAAGTCGTAATTTGTTTACTCAATCCGTCAAATTCTTCTTGAGAAACAAGATTAAACTAGTCGAAGAAGACATGATTGGTACGTAAACTCGTGGCCTCTTAAGATTTTGAAGCGGAGTAACGAGCCCAATTGCTTCCCTACAAAGGACTTATATAGTTTAGTCTTAGGGATAATGTAAATGTTATCATAATGTGCCCATTTTAGGAATATTGTCCTGCAAAAATGGGTGTTAATTGATAACATATTATGTATCTGCAGATATTCTTCATATTTTCCATTACATATGGATGAACATGGAATAAAATTATAAGTAAATGCTTTTACAAGTAATTAAGAATGGAAAGCATGAAGAGACTTTCATCCGCATTTGGATTATCGGTGACCTATCTTAGGGTTACTCTCATGGCTTTTTTGGCATGAAGGTCCCCGGATCATCGTAATCTACTTTTTAATCGATCTTTCAACCGGAGTGAATCTTGGTGGTCCCTTTCTCGAGCCTTGTTAGAATTAGTCTTCCTATGAGTCCGATAATCAAACACCGATAGGATGACCTCTGGTGGAGGAACCACACAACATACATTCACATACTGGCGTGTCTCACCGTTTATGAAAATGATGACATGTCGAAGCACTAATATCACAGGCAAATATTTAGCAGTGCAGTAAGTAAGATGCATTCGTACACATTCATCATAAATGTAAATGCAACATTCACACACAAGCATATAATAGTTTTGAAAATCTTGTAATAGCGGCTTAAGCCCTCTTACTGGAGTCCCCAGCAGAGTCGCCACCTGTCGACGTCGGGATTTTTAGTTGTCCCTTTTCGTTACTTGTTCTTTGGTGTTCTCATTGTTAGGTGAGATTTGTTTGAAAAAACAAGTGAAAAAGGTCCGACATGTATAATGTCGACGATGGACTGTTAAGAGTCGCCAGTTGGTGTTTTTAACTGGTTGCACCAACACAACCGAAAAGGTTTGCACATTGACCCAGTGTTTTTACACTGCTAAACGGGTCTGTGAAACCGAGATTCATTATGGGTCCGAGGGCTTGATTATGCGGAGGGAAGGTGTTAGGCACCCCCCGACATCCGTGTTACCATGGTAACTGCCACTTTCCAAAGAACTGTTATATGAATATGTGTGTGTGTGGATCAATGTATAATTATTTGAAAGTAGTGTGAGGCCTCGCTCGCACCTATATACGCAGGGTTTGAATTAATAGAAAAATTCAGTTTTAGCAAGATATAGCAATGAAGTTTTATAAAAGAGGTTTTTCAAACCACATGCTCAATAGGAATTGAGACCTTTTCATACTTCCATTTTATTGTTAAATGTTCGACTTGTTTGCCTTTTATTTTTAGAGATCGAGTCATCTTCGAGAAAATAATATACTGTGATCTTAGAACTCCTCATGGGCATGATAGCCATCTAAGGAAATTTGTACACTGTAAATAATATACAGGTTGCTTACAGCTAAAAAAGGTCCATCATGGGAACTGAATCTAGATTCAGTGGACTGAATCTGTGATCACATGATTCCTAGGGTCACATGGTACTGCAGTTTATATGAAAAGCAGTGAGCAGTTATATATATAAAAGCGGTACATATATATATATATATATATATATATATATATATATTATATATTATATATGTGTATGATCAACCACTACGAAGCAACTCCATGGGAGATCGAAAAAGTAAATAAAGCAATAAATACGATCAGCAAATGACTCTGAAGTAAACTCCAAGCAGGACTATATGTAAGACCTTCTTCGGATTTGCTTGTGTCGAGTCACTTGAATGACATGGGATTAGAGGTTGTAAGAAGTCGGGAAGTGGGGACCATGCCCATGATCTTCAAGCTTCAAATTCTATCCATTGTCTTTGCCACGTGTAATAGTCACTCGGGATTGGAACTCCACAGTTCTTGAAGGACATTATTGTATGTATGTATGTATGAAATGTTGAGACGACGCTTGAGATGTTTGAGGTAGCAAGATGACGTTTGACTCCTCATCCCAGGGTTATCGCCGATTTGAGTTGAAAGCGACGTTGCTCGTGGTTATATATGAGATTGAATTGTTGCAAGTGTTTGAATGTCACAATGTCATCTGCGAGGGTGCCTGTCTGCCCGGTGCTAGCTCCGGGTCTGCAGTATGAGTGCCTCGGCAGGAGATCTGAAATTGAAGCTGATTGCATTTGAAACAAGCATTTTTGGGGTTATTGCAGGAACTGCAACAGCATTCCTTGGAGTTATAGCCAAGGATGAAACTCAAGGTTATCTCCGAGGTTGGAAATGATGTTTCCGGTGTGTGTTTTGGAGTTGGAAATGATACCCCCGGTGTGTGTTCCGGGGTTGAGAATGATGTTCTCGGTGTGTGTTTCAGGGTTGAGAATGAAATTTCGGCAGTGTCCGGAATGGATTGTGAGCTGTCTTCTAGGGTTATCTCCAAAAGACGATTCTGCCCTCCTGCAATGTTAGTAACAGGTGTGTAGAAATTTTCGAGTGTCTACAGGTACATCTTCCTCATCGCCCTCAACATCCGGTATATCAACCCAGACAAGGAGGATCACCGCCTCCGCCAAATGATGAGGATGTCTAACTGAACAGGGTTGAGGCACATCAGAAGCCCTCCTCCGTACACCTAAAGTGGTCCTGCGGGAACTACTCGGCTGATCCAGATCCATATATCTGGACACAAGTCTCCAAATCACCTCAGAAAGGGTGTGGTAAACTCTAACCTGGAGCTTTTTCAAATACATTTTATGATAATATGCATGCATGCATTACTTTAACATATGCCTAGAGTAGAGTTAAAAATGCATGACTATCCAATGCCTATATTTGGAAAAAAATTTGCCAGAGTCTCCTTTGTAAACAGGACTATCCATATGCACATAGGCATGACTAGGTGGCCATTCAGTAGCACACCTACCCACAGTCATAAACATTCTATATGCATTACACTATCAAAGTCATAATCCATAAGGGTAGCCTAATTACCAAGATTACTTTGCTTTACCACCTTTGCTCATTTGTCCTCAAATAGGATAAGAAATAGCAGAAAAAAATGTGTCAATTTGACTATTTCAAAAGTCAAAAATTTCACATCATTATATTTAGCATGGTTAAATACTAACATTTATTATGTTAAATATTTTTATCAAGTCATATTAGCATGCATATTCACTACAATGTGTTTAGAAATATTTCATGTGATAACTCATTTTCCAACGGATAAAAACTAGAAAAGAAGACATGCATACATTACAAGGACGAAGTAGAACACTTATGCGGTGTGATGAATTTGCAAAAAGAGGCCTTGAACTCAAAGAAATCAAGAAGAGCTCTCGGATTCTCAATTTAGCGTAACGTGAAAATAAATTATGAAAGCATTAGGCCACTTAAGGCCACCCGATTAATGTCATAAAGTGTACCTATATGGCTCCCCTAAGTGGGGCCCACCCCTCTAGCTCGGTCCAATTTAAGTTGCAAAAGGAAGTCTCATGTGTGAAAAATTCAAATCTGGAAAAAGATGCTACTGCGATTGAAATGAAAAAAAGCCTAAAATCCTCGGTTTTCGGAGACCAAATTATGGGTCTACATATCACTCATGGTATTTTCCCAAACACATGGTTCACTATATCAATGATCATAGTTATTATAAACTACACTCGGTAATACCTCACGAAGGTGTCAACGCGGGATTTTTATTTGTCCTTTTAGTTTGCTTGTTACGTTGGTGTTCTCATGTTATATGAGATTTGTTTGAAAAATAAGTGAAAAAGGTCCGACATGTATAATGTCGACGATTTGACTTTAAAAGTCGCCAGTTTGTGTTTTTAATCGGTTGCACTAACTCAATAGAAAAGGTTTGCACATTGACCCGATGATGTGACAACGCTAAACAGATCTCAATGAAACCGAGATTCATTTGGGTTCAGGGGCTTGATTATGTGGAGGGAAGGTGTTAGGCACCCCCTCACATCCGTGTTACCGTGGTAACCGCCACTTTTTAAGAAACTGTTATATGAATGTGTGTGTGTGCAGAGAAAATTGGACAAGGCTTCCTCGCCTTTTTCTTTTTAATATGGCCACCCCAAGCCCTATATTTATAGAGTTTGGTGGTCAGCAGTGTACTACTGGCGACCACATGATGCACTGCAATGCCGGGCTTGCCCAAAGCTCCTGAGTCTGTTGTCTCAAAGTACGTGCACTCGTGCACTGTGATGTCTGTTCGAACTTGCAGAACTTCAATCTGAGCATCCGAACGAGGTGTATAAGACCTTGCTTAGGGTTACATCTGAGATTGGACTACTGCAAGTGTTTGAATTCAGCAAGGTCATTTGTAAGTATGTCTGTCTTCCCGGTGTTAGCTCCGGGTATGAGAAATGAGTGCCTCGGCAGGAGGTCTGATATTGAAGCTGATCGCATGCATTTGAAACAAGCATTTCCAGAGTTGTCGCCGAAACTGCAACAGCACTCCTTGGGGTTATCTCCAAGGACAAAACTTGGGGTTATCTCCAGGTTGGAAATGATACTCTGGTTTATGCTCCGGTTGAGACCCGAACTTACGGTAGTATCCAGAATAGATGTGAGCTGTCTTCCATGGTTATCTCCGAAAGACAAATCGGCCCTCTTACAATGTTAGTAACAGGTGTGCAGAAAATTTTGAGTGTCTAAAGAAGGTCCGATGCCATTAGTCTAGAGTCATAACTCCAAAACATACCCCAAGAGGGGATTTCATACAAGTTCATCCGTTGATGCACACGTCAACGAAGGTCGAAACAACCTTGACGACATTTAGTCGCTGGCATGTAAATCCAACGAAACATCGAAAACCATCCGATGATCTTATCCATTGATATACACGTCAACTAAGATCAAGCAGCCTTGACATTACCCCCATCAGGGATCTCATCCGTTGATGTACATTTCAAATGATGGTCGTTTGTTGCCTCTTTTTAGTTCTAACAAAAGAGCTCTAACTCATGCAATCATACATGTGTCAACAAGTAATACAGAGTAAGTAGAGTATCGTTCCCACAGAGAAAGTTGTCTAATTTAAACTACTATGCATCAATTAAATCAATATTATTATATGCTTAAACTAATGCTTAAAGTTGTGAATTACTCTAATTGCAAATATCAACTAAAATGAGAATACGAATGTAATAAATCAAATCTGGAAATAATGGGATCCTAACTTCATTTAATAATTCATCCAATTACCACCATCATGCAAGATTGTTCACATATCACAGGGAAGTAGCGAAGAGTACTAATGTAGACATAACCATTTTTCAATGCATTATGACCTACTTACACAACATCCACATGCAATTGACACCATGTAATCATCAATATGGTTATAGGCCATAGTCTCGATAGGGTTATAGGCCTCTTCATAGCTCTTTGCCCATAATGCCCCTCCTACAGCTGCATCTACAATAGGTCTCGACTACCATCCCATTCCATTGTAAAACGTGTTGATCACCATCCAGTCTGGCATACCGTGATGTGGATACTTCCTTAACATCTCTTTATATCTCTTCCATGCTTCATATAAGGACTCACCCTGTTGTTGCTCAAACTGAGAGATAGATGTCCTCATCTTCGCAGTCTTAGCCATTGGGAAAAACTTGGCTAAGAATTTCTGTGCTAAGTCCTCCCATGTAGTAATTGACCCTGACGGCAAAGAATGCAACCAACTTCTCGCCTTATCCCTCAATGAGAATGGGAATAGCCTAAGTCTGATAGCATCCTTTATTACACCGATATATCTGAATGTATCACAAACTCAATGAAACTCAATAGGTGTTCATTTGGATCATCCGTAGCAGCACCCCCAAACTGTACCGAATTCGTCACCATCTTAATAGTGCCCGGTTTAATCTCAAAAGTATTTCTTTGCTCACGGCCTAATCTAACTATGCTAGACTGAAGTCCATTGATATTCGACATGTAATAGTCCCTTAGAGCCCTGTTCTCCATTCTTTGCTCTACTCTTTGTTCTTCTGCCATGTCAGATATAGTACCTTCTAACTGTGCTTGCAAATTTCTCCGCACACTTGCTTTCCAACCTCTTCCGTTAATATTATCTTGTGCTGGTATTAACTCAGAATTAGATGATCGTGTGTGCATAAAAATCCACAAGTACCTGAAACCAAAAACAAAACAAAAATAGAAATGAGATAAGATTAGATTTGTCTAAGTCATACAATATAGTTTAAAACTGATGATAATTATTTAAATTTAAATGCATTTCCCCGGCAACGGCGCCAAAAACTTGTTGCCTCTTTTTTAGTTCTAACAAAAGAGCTCTAACTCATGCAAGCATACATGTGTCAACAAGTAATACAGAGTAAGTAGAGTATCGTTCCCACAGAGAAAGTTGTCTAATTTAAACTACTATGCATCAATTAAATCACTATAATTATATGCTTAAACTAATGCTTAAAGTTGTGAATTACTCTAATTGCAAATATCAACTAAAATGAGAATAAGAATGTAATAATTCAAATCTGGAAATAATGGGATCCTAACTTCATTTAATAATTCATCCAATTTGCACCATCATGCAAGATTGTTCACATATCACAGGAAAGAAGCCAAAACCACTAATGTAGACATAACCATTTTTTAATGCATTATGACCTACTTACACAGCATCCACATGCAATAGACACCATGTAATCATCAATATAACCAAAATCACTATATGTCTATGTGAAATTGCAACTATATTGAATTTAAGCACAAACCCTTATTTTAACTCATACGGTGAAACAATATATGTCTATCTGATTCATGAAATACAAAGCTACACAAAACAACCCCATATACGCATGCTATCATGATTAAAATCCATACCCGCATGTTATTTTTCAATTCCATACAAGTACTTAAAATGTATGGTGATCAATCATTCATGCATGCAAATCAACCATGATAGAAATTCCGTATGATATGTAAAACAGACCAGTATTCAGACATGCAATTAAACTACATATTAAAATCCGTTAGAATCCCATAATGGAGTTTAGTTCATGATTGAACCAAAAGCCATCATGGGATCAAAACAAAACTTGGATAATAAGCCAACAATTGACATATAAGATATAGAATCAATCAAAAGCAATTGCTAATTATAATCTAATAGTAACGTTCAATTCCGCATTAAAATCCGGCAAAGAAACAAAAGTTTATCCACCTTGATTGCAATTCCAAAGTAGAAGTAGAAAAGATGAAGTTTAGGCTTAGTTCTATGTTGGAAATCTCCCAAAGTGTCAAACCCTAGTTCCAATATGAAAAACACGTAAAAACTACTCAATGATACGTTCTGACACCAGTCAAAATTGATTTTAATTAATTAAAACTCTCAAAAATAAAAATTAACACAAAATAGCTCAATGGCTTCAGACATCGCGCGCGAACACGCGGTCTTCCTTTGTAATCCTCGCTTGGGATTGCGATTACACAATTTATGTTACCTTTCGGGTGGTGGCGGTAGCGTGTTAACTTATGTAGCCAAGCGGTAGCGCTTCCTGCATCTAGATTCGTTACCATCTTTGCTCGCTTACATCATGCTACTCATTCTTCTTTGTCATGTCACTCTTCCTTCATCCATTCTTAGTTGCATATCTCCACTTGTTCCTCACCTCATGCGTCCATTAGCCTTATGCCATCTAGCATCAACAACTATGTCATATCCTGCATTTTTACACCAAAGGAGTTCTCAGTACATGCAATGCAAAATCACATGAAATGCAACTAAAAACACACTAAAATGTACTTGAGATGGGCATATTACGTGTGAATTTATATCCAATAAGTAGGTATAAAACCCACTTATCAAATACCCCCAAACTTGAACTATTGTTTGCCCTCAAGCAATGCATACACTCAAAAACACTGAAAATGCAATTACATGTTATGCTACTAAATCATGAGGCTGACCTATCTTAGGGTTACTCTCGCGGCTTTTTGGCATGAAGGTCCCCAGATCATCGCAATCTACTTGACGTGAAATTAATCTGATCTTTTAACTGGAGTGAATCTAGGTGGTGCCTTTCCCGAGTCTTGTTAGAATTAGTCTTCCTATGAGTCCAGTAATCAAACACCGATAGGATGACCTCTTGGTGGAGGAACCACACAACATACATTCACATACAACGTGTCTCACCCGTTTATGAAAATGATGACATGTCTGGAAGCACTAATATCACAGACGATATATTTAGCGGTCACGATAAGTAAGATGCATTCGTACACATTCATCATAAATGTAAATGCAACATTCACACACAAGTATGTAACAGTTTTGAAAATCTTGTAATAGCGGCTTAAGCCCTCTTCTTTGGAGTCCCCAATGAGTCACCACCTATCGGCGTCGGGATTTTTAGTTGTCCCTTTTCCGTTACTTGTTCTTTGGTGTTCTCATTGTTAGGTGAGATTTGTTTGAAAAAAAAGTGAAAAAGGTCCGACATGTATAATGTCGACGATGGACTGTTAAGAGTCGCCAGTTGGTGTTTTTAACTAGTTGCACCAACACAGCCGAAAAGGTTTGCACATTGACCCAGTGTTTTTACACTACTAAATGGGTCTGTGAAACCGAGATTCATTATGGGTCCGGAGGCTTGATTATGTGGAGGGAAGGTGTTAGGCACCCCCCGACATCCGTGTTACCATGGTGTCTGTCACTTTCCAAAGAACAGTTATATTAATATATGTGTGTGTGTGGATCAATGTGTAATTATTTGAAAGTAGTGCGAGGCCTTGCTCGCACCTATATATGCAGGGTTTGAATTTATAGAAAAATTCAGTTTTAGCAAGATATAGCAATGAAGTTTTATAAAAAGAGGTTTTTCAAACCCTGTGCTCAATAGGAATTGAGACCTTTTCATACTTCCATTTTATTGTTAAATGTTCAAATTGTTTTGCATTTATTTTTTCGAGATGCGAGTCATCTTGAGAAAATAATATACAACAAAGATGTCGAACTCCTCATGGGCATGATAGCCATCTAAGGAAATTTGTACAACAGAAATAATATATCTGTCACTTACAACGGTGAAAAAGGTCCATCATGGGAACTCAATCTAGATTCGATGGATCTGAATCTGTGATCACATGATTCTAGGGTCACATGGTATGCTGCAGTTTATATGAAAAGCGATGGCGATTATATATATAAAAAGCGGTACATATATATATATATATATATATATATATATATATATATATATATGTGTATGATCAACCACCACGAAAGCAACTCCATGGGGGATCGAAAAAAGTAAATAAAGCAATAAATACGATCAATGACTATGAAGTAAACTCAAAGCGGACCGAATGTAAGACCTTCTTGATTTG
The DNA here is from genome assembly GCA_020205615.1 of Panax quinquefolius. Taxonomy (NCBI): domain Eukaryota; kingdom Viridiplantae; phylum Streptophyta; class Magnoliopsida; order Apiales; family Araliaceae; genus Panax; species Panax quinquefolius. The sequence continues at coordinate 126,361,826 of CM035156.1, forward strand.
CTTGTGCCGAGAGAGTAACGTAATGACATGGGATTAGAGGTTGTAAGAAGTCAGGAAGTGGGGACCATGCCCATGATCTTCAAGCTTCAAATTCTATCCAGTGTGTTGCCACGTGTAATAGTCACTCGGGATTGGAACTCCCTGGTTCTTGAAGGACATTGTTGTATGTATGTATGTATGAAATGTTGAGATGACGCGCAGATGTTTGAGGTAGCAAGATGACGTTTGACTCCTCATCGGGGTTATCGCCGATTTGAGTTAAAAGCAGACGTTGCTCAGGGTTATATATGAGATTGGACTGCTGCAAGTGTTTGAATGCCGTAATGTCATCTATGAGGGTGCCTGTCTGCCCGGTATTAGCTCCGGGTCTACGGTATGAGTGCCTCAGCAGGAGGTCTGAGATTGAAGCTGATTGCATTTGAAACAAGCATTTTCGGGGTTATTGCAGGAACTGCAACAGTATTCCTTGGAGTTATAGCCAAGGACGAAACTAAAGGTTATCTCCGAGGTTGGAAATGATGTTTCCGGTGTGTGTTTTGGAGTTGGAAATGATACCCCCGGTGTGTGTTCCGGGGTTGAGAATGATGTTCTCGGTGTGTGTTTCAGGGTTGAGAATGAAATTCCGGCAATATCCGGAATGGATTATGAGCTGTCTTCTAGGGTTATCTCCAAAAGACGATTCTGCCCTCCTGTAATGTTAGTAACAGGTGTGCAGAAAATTTCGAGTGTCTACAGGTACATCTTCCTCATCGTCCTCAACATCTGGTATATCAACCCATACAAGACGGATCACCGCCTCCGCCAAACGACGAGGATGTCTAACTGAACAGGGTTGAGGCACATCAGAAGCCCTCCTCCGTACACCTAAAGTGGTCCTGCGAGAACTACTCGGCTGATCCAGATCCATATATCTGGACACAAGTCTCCAAATCACCTCAGAAAAGGTGTGGTAAACTCTAACCTGGAGCTTTTTCAAATACATTTTATGATAATATGCATGCATGCATTACTTTAACATATGCCTAGAGTAGAGTTAAAAATGCATGACTATCCAATGCCTATATTTGGAAAAAATTTCTTAGAGTCTCCTTTGTAAACAGGACTATCCATATGCACATAGGCATGACTAGGTGGCTATTCAGTAGCACACCTACCCACAGTCATAAACATCCTATATGCATTACACTATCAAAGTCATAATCCATAAGGGTAGCCTAATTACCAAGATTACTTTGCTTTACCACCTTTGCTCATTTGTCCTCAAATAGGATAAGAAATAGCAAAAAAATGTGTCAATTTGACTGTTTCAAAAGTCAAAAAATTTCACATCATTATGTTCAGCATGGTTAAATACTAACATTTATTATATTAAATATTTTTATCAAGTCATATTAGCATGCATATTCACTACTATGTGTTTAGAAATATTTCATGTGATAACTCATTTTCCAACGGATAAAAACTAGAAAAGAAGACATGCATACATTACAAGGACAGTGTAGAACACTTGTACGGTGACAGAATTTGCAAAAAGACGACCGAACTCAGCAGATCTGAAGAAGAGCTCTCAGATTCTCAATTTAGCGGTACGTGAAAATAAATTATGAAAGCATTAGGCCACTTAAGGCCACCCACAGTTGGCCGCAGGTGTACCTATGGCTCCCCTAAGTGGGGCCCACCCCCTCTAGCTCGGTCCAATTTAAGTTGCAAAGGAAGTCTCACAAGCTGAAAAATTCAAATCTGGAAAAAAGATGATACGCGATTGAAAGCGAAAAGCCTAAAATCTCGGGTTTTCGGAGACCAAATTATGGGTCTACATATCACTCATGGTATTTTCCCAAACACATGGTTCACTATATCAATGATCATAGTTATTGTAAACTACACTCGGTAATACCTCACAAAGGTGTCAACGTCGGGATTTTTATTTGTTCCTTTTCGTTACTTGTTCTTTGGTGTTCTCATGTTATATGAGATTTGTTTGAAAAAATAAGTGAAAAAGGTCCGACATGTATAATGTCGACGATTTGACTTTAAGAGTCGCCAGTTGGTGTTTTTAACTGGTTGCACCAACTCAACCGAGAAAAGGTTTGCACATTGACCCAGTGATGTGACACTATTAAACGGGTCTGTGAAACCGAGATTCATTTGGGTTCAGGGGCTTGATTATGTGGAGGGAAGGTGTTAGGCACCCCTCACATCCGTGTTCTGGTAGTAACCGCCACTTTTCAAGAAACTGTTATATGAATGTGTGTGTGTGTGCGAGAACAAATTGACAAGGCTTCCTCGCCTTTTTGTTTTTAATATGGCCACCCCAAACCCTATATTTATAGAGAGTGGTGGTGGCAGTGTACTACTATGCCCATACAGATGAACTTCTGTTTGCCGGCCGACCCGGGGCTCCATAGGTCCTGTTGTCTCAAAGTACGTGCACTCGTGCACTGTGATGTCTGTTCGAACTTGCAGAACTTCAATCCGAGCATCCGGACGAGGTGTATAAGACCTTGTTTAGGGTTACATCTGAGATTGGACTGCTGCAAGTGTTTGAATTCTGCAGGGTCATCTGTAAGTGTGCCTATCTTCCCGGTGTTAGCTTTGGATATGAGGAATGAGTGCCTCGGCAGGAGGTCTGATATTGAAGCTGATCGCATGCATTTGAAACAAGCATTTCCAGAGTTGTCGCCGAAACTGCAACAGCACTCCTTGGGGTTATCTCCAAGGACAAAACTTGGGGTTATCTCCAAGGTTGGAAATGATACTCCTGGTTTGTGCTCCGGGGTTGAGACTGAACTTCTGGTAGTATCCGGAATAGATGTGAGCTATCTTCCAGGGTTATCTCCGAAGAGCGAATCGCCCTCCTACAATGTTAGTAACAATGTGCGAAGAAAATTTCGAGTGTCTAAAGAAGGTCCGATGCCATCGATGCGAGTCATAACTCCAAAACATACCCCAAGAGGGATTTCATACAAGTTCATCCGTTGATGCACACGTCAACGAAGGTCGAGCAACCTTGACGACATTTAGTCGCTGGCATGTAAATCCAACGAAACATCGAAAACCATCCGATGATCTCATCCATTGATATACACGTCAACTAAGGTCAAACAGCCTTGACATTACCCCCATCAGGGATCTCATCCGTTGATGTACATTTTAGCGAGGGTCAGGTTGTTGCCTCTTTTTTAGTTCTAACAAAAGAGCTCTAACTCATGCAATCATACATGTGTCAACAAGTAATACAGAGTAAGTAGAGTATCGTTCCCATAGAGAAAGTTGTCTAATTTAAACTACTATGCATCAATTAAATCAATATTATTATATGCTTAAACTAATTCTTAAAGTTGTGAATTACTCTAATTGCAAATATCAACTAAAATGAGAATACGAATGTAATAAATCAAATCTGGAAATAATGGGATCCTAAATTCATTTAATAATTCATCCAATTACCACCATCATGCAAGATTGTTCACATATCACAGAAAAATAGCGAAGAGTACTAATGTAGACATAACCATTTTTCAATGCATTATGACCTACTTACACAACATCCACATGCAATTGACACCATGTAATCATCAATATGGTTATAGGCCATAGTCTCGATAGGGTTATAGGCCTCTTCATAGCTCTTTTGCCCACAATGCCCTCCCATACAATTTGCATCTACAATAGGTCTCGACTACCATCCCATTCCATTGTAAAACGTGTTGATCACCATCCAGTCTGGCATACCGTGATGTGGACACTTCCTTAACATCTCTTTATATCTCTTCCATGCTTCATATAAGGACTCGCCCTGTTGTTGCTCAAACAGAGAGATAGTTGTCCTCATCTTCGCAGTCTTAGCCATTGGGAAAAACTTGGCTAAGAATTTCTGTGCTAAGTCCTCCCATGTAGTAATTGACCCTGACGGCAAAGAATGCAGCCAACTTCTCGCCTTATCACTCAATGAGAATGGGAATAGCCTAAGTCTGATAGCATCCTCTATCACACCGATGTATCTGAATGTATCACAAATCTCAATGAAACTCAATAGGTGTTCATTTGGATCATCCGTAGCAGCACCCCCAAACTTTATCGAATTCGTCAACATCTGAATAGTGCCCGGTTTAATCTCAAAAGTATTTGCTGCTATCGCCGGTCTAACTATGCTAGACTGAAGTCCATTGATATTCGTTATGTAATAGTCCCTTAGAGCCCTGTGCTCCATTCTTTGCTCTACTCTTTGTTCTTCTGCCATGTCAGATATAGTACCTTCTAACTGTGCTTGCAAATTTCTCTGCACACTTGCTTTCCAACCTCTTCTGTTAATATTATCTTGTGCTGGTATTAACTCAGAATTAGATGATCGCATGTGCATAAAAATCTACAAGTACCTAAAACCAAAAACAAAACAAAAATAGAAAGGAGATAAGATTAGATTTGTCTAAGTCATACAATATAGTTTAAAACTGATGATAATTATTTAAATTTAAATGCATTTCCCCGGCAACGGCGCCAAAAATTTGTTGCCTCTTTTTTAGTTCTAACAAAAGAGCTCTAACTCATGCAATCATACATGTGTCAACAAGTAATACAGAGTAAGTAGAGTATCGTTCCCACAGAGAAAGTTGTCTAATTTAAACTACTATGCATCAATTAAATCAATATTATTATATGCTTAAACTAATGCTTAAAGTTGTGAATTACTCTAATTGCAAATATCAACTAAAATGAGAATACGAATGTAATAAATCAAATCTGGAAATAATGGGATCCTAACTTCATTTAATAATTCATCCAATTACCACCATAATGCAAGATTGTTCACATATCACAGGAAAGTAGCGAAGAGTACTAATGTAGACATAACCATTTTTCAATGCATTATGACCTACTTACACAGCATCCACATGCAATAGACACCATGTAATCATCAATATAACCAAAATCACTATATGTCTATGTGAAATCGCAACTATATTGAACTTAAGCACAAACCCTTATTTTAACTCATACGGTGAAACAATATATGTCTATCTGATTCATGAAATACAAAGCTACACAAAACAACCCCATATACACATGCTATCATGATTATAATCCATACCCGCATGTTATTTTTCAATTTCATACAAGTACTTAAAATGTATGGTGATCAATCATTCATGCATGCAAATCAACCATGATAGAAATTCTGTATGATATGTAAAACAGACCAGTATTCAGACATGCAATTAAACTACATATTAAAATCCGTTAGAATCCCATAATGGAGTTTAGTTCATGATTGAACCAAAAGCCATCATGGGATCAAAACAAAACTTGGATAATAAGCCAACAATTGACATATAAGGGATAGAATCAATCAAACGCAATTGCTAATTATAATCCAATAGTAACGTTCAATTCCGCATTAAAATCCGGCAAAGAAACAAAAGTTTATCCACCTTGATTGCAATTCCAAAGTAGAAGTAGAAAAGATGAAGTTTAGGCTTAGTTCTATATTGAAAATCTCCCAAAGTGTCAAACCCTAGTTCCAATATGAAAAACACGTAAAAACTACTCAATGATACGTTCTGACACTAGTCAAAATTGTTTTTAATTAATTACAACTCTCAAAAATAAAAATTAAGACAAAACAGCTCAATGGCTTCAGTCATCGCTTGCGGGCGCGCGGTCTTCCTTTGTAATCCTCCCGCAGGCGCGCGGTCTACAATTTATGTGCAACTCGGGTGGTCGGGCATGCTGCATGTGTGTTAACTTTGTGTAAGCGCTTGCGGCCATGCGGCTTCTGCAATTGGATTCTGGTTCTGCTCTTCTTCATACGTCATCTTTCTCATTCTTCTTTGTCATGTCACTCTTCCTTCATCCATTCTTAGTTGCATATCTCCACTTGTTCCTCACGTCATGCGTCCATTAGCCTTATGCCATCTAGCATCAACAACTATGTCATATCCTGTATTTTTACACCAAAGGAGTTCTCAGTACATGCAATGCAAAATTATATGAAATGCAACTAAAAACACACTAAAATGTACTTGAGATGGGCATAGTTCGTGTGAATTTATATCCAATAAGTAGGTATAAAACCCATTTATCAAATACCCCCAAACTTGAACTATTGCTTGCCCTCAAGCAATGCATACACTCTAAAACACTGAAAATGCAACTACATGTTATGCTACTAAATCATGATGCAAACAAGTCTCACTTTGTTCCAGCTATAACAGAACTTCAGTCTAAAATGCCTCAGCGAATTATCTAGATTCAAAAATATAACTTCAAACCAAACTATAGGCATAATATCATACACTCAGATAATTCATAAATGCTATAGAGATGATGTGTGTGTGTGTGTGTGTGTGTTCACCAAAACTTGATTTAAGCAAAGAGTACACATGCTAAACTACTCAAAACAGAAAATTATAGTCTAAATCAATACTCATGTATACTTATGCAACGAAGACTGTTCCAACATATCAAAATAAACTAAAGTTCAATAATGGGCTTAACTACTTTATTGCTACTCACGAGGGCAATTTTTGCTCTTTCCCGCGGTGTTTATTGCTATTTTTTTTTCTTTTCATTTTCTTTTTCTTTTTTTTTTCACATGACTGTGCAATGCCTTATTCCATTAGGCAACACTGCTACCCCTTAGCGAGCTTTCAACCAAAGACTCCCAGACCATGAAAGACCTTAGGGCGCTAGGTGTAGAGACAATCCCCTCGGGCGAACTTACTCAAGTAGACAGGGCCCCGAAATAAAACTAGCCACGTTATTGCTATTCGTTTTTTTTATACATAGCATACCCATGTTTTCCCAAAGTTTGAATGTCAATGTTTTGCAAGTCTACATCCATGTTTTGCAAGTCTACATCCATGTTCCACATATTTCTCTTTTTAACACTACATTTTCTATCGAGCAATGCAACACATACTTCTTATACCTACAAGTGATTGTGAACACATCCGTGCAAACTGAAAGCATTTAAACAGCAACATGAATTTCATCGTGTAAAATATTATAACTAGGTTCATGTTATCCAACATACTCAAAAATCTTTCAAAATTCATTATCATCATCAGCTAGACAAAATTTCCATAAAGCTAGACTTTGTGAGACATTCAAACTAAAAAAAATAAATTTCTAACACATACACATATAAACTGTTAAACAAAACATGAAACAGGCAAATAAACATGAAACATTTAAACTAATCATGCAAAAACTTCATGCAACTATACTACTACCCCAATACCCCCAAACTTAAAATATTCAATGTCCCAGTGAATGAAGGTAAAGGGTAAAGAAAACTCCCCTAATGATCAATGGCACCACCCTCTTCGGGTGGTGAATCTGGTGGTGGATATGGTACAGCTGTCCCGAATTGAGGCCACATAAGCATCGTTCCCTGCTGTGCAAAAGCCTCAGCCAACGACCTTGTGAGACCCGTTGCAAACGCTAAAAAATTGTCATACATTACATCGACTTTACGCTCCAACCTTCGGAGCTGTCGATCTCCAGGGGCAGCAAGTGCTTGCGTGGATGGGCTCCGCCTCATCTGTCTGATAGGGCTGTTGTGATGGCTCTGGGAATGTGGGCTGGAGGATAAATCCTCTTCCTCGCGGGTGTGGTATACCTCATGCCCAATCCTCGAATTTCGCAATGGTAGTATGTGTAATATCTTGACTCGAGTTTTGCATTTGTTCGTTGCCCCAGTTGCATCCTTGATGAGCACATAACATAGCTACCACTAACGCGTGTGGAATGCTCCCAGTGGTGCCTCCCCGTAGATATCGCAGCATATTCTGATGGATGAGAGGGCCCACATCAATATATTTTCTGGTGATTATTCCCTACAGAATAATTGCCCTTTCCGCTGTGATCTCGTGCTGATGAGATGAAGGCACTAGCTTGGCACATATGAACAAATTCCACGCCTTTGCATATCAATTCAGGGCGGCTACTAGGAATATGCGAGGCTGGTTTGTGTCGGCTTTGTAGGTCCACTTTGTGCCTGGCATGTACAATTCAGCAATAACAAGTTCCAAGTCTATTTCCATATGTGCCCCTGTGACCCAATTAGCAGCCCCTATTGGCGGTGTATCAGTAAGTCTAAAAATGGATCTAATGGCGGGGGGAGCTGTAATCTATCTTGAAACTGCGAACCATAGATATACCGCTCATGGTGACTTTGGCATTGGCATAGAACTCTCGGACTATGCTCATCGGAATGGGCGTGGGAGTGGCAGTCAGTCCACCCCAGCCTCTTTCGTGGATAATGTCACATAACTGCCCATCTTGCCCTTTCGGTTTGAATCCCCTTTCTTTCACGAATGTTTTAGCTACAATTCGGTAGTACTCCTGTTGGGCTTCCAAACACGAAAATTTTGTATGATCCACAACATCCTCCCCTTGACTGCCAGAGGAAGATGATGATGAAGAAGAAATTGAGCGAGCTCTTTTAGGAGCCATTTGCAGTTGATAGAGAAAATGAGATGATTTGCTTGATAAAGAATGAGAGTCGATGATGAGAATACCCCGAAACTCATTTCTGCACAACCCACTCAGAAACCCTAGATTTATAATGAACTGATGAGACGTGGGTAGATGTGGAACATGGAAGAAATCGTGGATGATCACGTGGTGGAGAGATTGATGGATTGAATTTGTAACTGATAGAGATGAAGATGAGGAAACGTGCATTTGAGGGAAAGCAAGTGATTGCACTTCTGTTATGATTTCAAATGAGAGCCCAAATAGTCCCCAACACGTTTTTAAAATTTTAAAAACTTTCTCTGTCCGGTGTCGCGCGCGGCCGCGCGAGTGTTCAATGGGTTGTGTGTGCGGGTGCGTGAGTGTGAGTTATACTCTAACCGACATGTCATATGCAAGACGACTTGTATCTTGCATTACTTATGGCGGTCGGGCGATCCGATATCGGCAAGATCACTAATTTTTAATTCCAATCTCCATATCAGTGATGACTTCAATTGAAGATACCTACATAGACATTAATGCACACTGTTAAGGCATGAATTAATGACAAAATAAACTCTAACCTATTTCAAACATTCTCAATGCAAATCCTAATACACACTCAATTATGCAAAACAGACAAACTATCAAAAATGAAATAAAGATGAACTAACTAAAGCATCCTAAACTGAATGAATAAAAAGAAAATAGGGATAGAAATAATGGGTTGCCTCCCATCAAGTGCTAAGTTATAGTTAATTAGCTTGATTATCTCTGAATCTCACGTCAAAGAAAGAATTAAGGTGATTTTCTGTCTGTCCACCTCACCCCTCACATTAATGTCTCCAGTTTTCGTCAATGGCTCGACCTCCAAAACTGAATTTTCACCAGTTACACACCTCAACGATTCATAGTTCACCAAATTCTATACCTCATTATTTAAGATCTGATCCACTAAATCAACCCGGAAATATTCTTCTTCATCTGTTGGGAATTTTATTGCCTTGAAGACATTAAAGGTAACCTCCTGATTATGTACACGCATCGTGAGTTCCCCTTTTTGCACATCTATCGAAGTCCTGCCTGTGGCTAAGAATGGTCTCCCCAGTATAATTGGTATATTTTTATCTTCCTCATAATCCAAAATGATGAAGTCAGCTGGAAAGATAAATTTTTCCACTTTCACCAACACGTCTTCAACTATTCCCCATGGATATGTGATGGATTTGTCAGCTAGCTGCAAAGAAATATTTGTCGACCTTGGAGCCGGCAATCCCAACTGATTGAAAACTAACAAAGGCATCAAATTGATACTTGCCCCAAGATCACATAAACACTTACTGAAATTCATCTTCCTGATCGTGCATGGAATTGTGAAACTGCCTGGATCCTTCAGCTTTAGAGGTAATTTTTGATGAAGCACTGCACTGCATTCCTCTATCAAGGCTACTATCTCAAACTCGTCTAATCTTCTCTTTCTTGACAATATACCCTTCATGAACTTTGCATAGCTTGGCATTTGTTCCAATGCCTCGGCGAAAGGTATGTTAATCTGCAGCCTTTTAAAGACCTCCAAAAACTTGTTAAATTGTTTATCTTCCCTCTATTTATTCAATCTATGTGGATACGGAACTAGAGGGTGAACTGGTGATACTGAACTCATAGGCTTCTCAACTGAACCTACTTTATCTTTCTCTTCATATTGTACCTCAGCATTTTCCAGAAGTTCTTTCTCATCAGTCAACTGCTCTGCCTCGCACGTCCGCGCGACATCCCTTTGTAAATCAGGCGCGGGCGCGCGACTCTCAGTTCCTGCAATGTTTTTCCCAGACCTCAATGTGATCGCTTGACATTGTTCCTTCCCGTCTCTTCGTGGATTTGCTTCTATATTACTTGGAAATGAACCCTGGGACCTGTTGTTAAGCATGCTCACCATTTGCCCCATCTGTGCTTCTAAATTTTTAATAGTCACTGCTTGGCTTTTGATCATAACCTCTGTGTTTGCCATGTACTTCAACATCATCTCCTCTATTTCTGATTTCTTCTCTTGCTGAGGTGCAGATGTAGTATGATGTTGTTGTTGATGTTGTTGAGAAAATCTAGGTGGAAACGGTGGTTTTAGTGCAAACTATTGTTGCGCTGAGACTGAAATTGTTGATTCGGCTGAAACTGATTCTGCTGATTCCCTTGGTTATTTAACTAACTGAAGTTTGGATGATTACGGTTGTTGGGGTTGTATGTGTTCTGAAACTGTCCTTGATCTTTCCTGTAATTTCCAATATACTGTACCGACTCAGAGCTGATAACACATTGATCTGTCGAGTGCGACCCTGCATAAATCTCATATACGAAGGCAACTGTTTTCACTTTACTCTCTGCGAATGTATCTATTTTCTTCGCCATAGCTTCCATCTGTGCCGACAACTGAGTAATAGCATCCACCTCCAGTAAACCTGCAACTTTGGGTTGTGGCATCCTAGATGTCGAATTCTGAAAGTCATTTGTTGCTATAGTCTCGATAGGGTTATAGGCCTCTTTATAGCTCTTTGCCCATAATGCCCCTCCTGCAGCTGCATCTACAATAGGTCTCGACTACCATCCCATTCCATTGTAAAACGTGTTGATCACCATCCAAATGGCATACTGTGATGTGACACTTCCTTAACATCTCTTTATATCTCTTCCATGCTTCATATAAGGACTCGCCCTGTTGTTTCTCAAATCGAGAGATAGTTGTCCTCATCTTCGCAGATCTTAGCCATTGGGAATAACTTGGCTAAGAATTTACGTACTAAGTCCTCCCATGTAGTAATTGACCACGACGAAAGAATGCAAACCAACTTCTCGCCTTTATCCCTCAATGAGAATGGGAATAGCCTAAGTCCGATAGCATCCTCTCGTCACACCGATGTATCTCGAATGTATCACAAATCTCAATGAAACTCAACAGTGTTCATTTGGATCATCCGTATCAAAGACCCCAAATCTGTATCAATCAATTCGCCACCATCCTAATAGTGCTTTGCTTTAATCTCAAAAGTATTTGCTGCTATCGCCGGTTTGACTATGCTAGACTAAAGTCCATTGATATACGGAATATAATAGTCCCTTAGAGCCCTGTGCTCCATTCTTTGCTCTACTCTTTGTTCTTCTGCCATGTCAGATATAGTACCTTCTAACTGTGCTTGCAAATTTCTCCGCACACTTGCTTTCCAACCTCTTCCGTTAATATTATCTTGTGCTAGTATTAACTCAGAATTAGATGATCGCGTGTGCATAAAAATCTACAAGTACCTAAAACCAAAAACAAAACAAAAATAGAAAGGAGATAAGATTAGATTTGTCTAAGTCATACAATATAGTTTAAAACTGATGATAATTATTTAAATTTAAATGCCTTTCCCCGGCAACGGCGCCAAAAACTTGTTGCCTCTTTTTTAGTTCTAACAAAAGAGCTCTAACTCATGCAAGCATACAGGTGTCAACAAGTAATACAGAGTAAGTAGAGTATCGTTCCCACAGAGAAATTTGTCTAATTTAAACTACTATGCATCAATTAAATCACTATTATTATATGCTTAAACTAATGCTTAAAGTTGTGAATTACTTTAATTGCAAATATCAACTAAAATTAGAATAAGAATGTAATAAATCAAATCTAGAAATAATGGGATCCTAACTTCATTTAATAATTCATCCAATTACCACCATCATGCAAGATTGTTCACATATCACAGGAAAGTTGCCAAAAGCACTAATGTAGACATAACCATTTTTTAATGCATTATGACCTACTTACACAGCATCCACATGCAATAGACACCATGTAATCATCAATATAACCAAAATCACTATATGTCTATGTGAAATTGCAACTATATTTAATTTAAGCACAAACCCTTATTTTAACTCATACAGTGAAACAGTATATGTCTATCTGATTCATGAAATACAAAGCTACACAAAAAAAATTTATATATACATGCTATCATGATTACAATCCATACCCGCATGTTATTTTTCAATTCCATACAAGTACTTAAAACGAATGGTGATCAATCATTCATGCATACAAATCAACCATGATATAAATTCCGTATGATATGTAAAACAGACCAGCATTTCGGCATGCAATTAAACTACATATTAAAATCTGTTAGAATCCCATAATGTAGTTTAGTTCATGACTAAACTAAAAGCCATCATGGGATCAAAACAAAACATGGATAATAAGCCAACAATTGAAAGATAAGGGATAGAATCGATCAAACCCAATTGTTGATTATAATCCAATAGTAACGTTCAATTCCGCATTAAAATCCGGCAAAGAAACAAAAGTTTATCCACCTTGATTGCAATTCCAAAGTAGAAGTAGAAAAGATGAAGTTTAGGCTTAGTTCTACGTTGGAAATCTCCCAAAGTGTCAAACCCTAGTTCCAATATAAAAAACACGTAAAAACTACTCAATGATATGTTTGACACCAGTCAGAATTGTTTTTAATTAATTACAACTCTCAAAAATAAAAATAAAGACAAAACAATTTCAATGACTTCATTCATATACGCGACACTACCACGCGGTCTTCCTTTGTAATCCTCGCGGCAAGCGCCATGGCTCAGCATTTCTATGCAACTCGGGTGGTTGCGAGGCGCCGCAGTGTTGGCTCGTAGTAATGCCATGGCTTCATTGCTAGATTATGGTTCTGCTCACGCTCTCGCTTATGTCATGCTTCTCATTCTTCTTTGTCATGTCACTCTTCCTTCATCCATTCTCAGTTGTATATCTCCACTTGTTCCTCACGTCATGCGTCCAATAGCCTTATGTTATCTAGTATCACCAATTATGCCATATCCTGCATTTTTACACCAAAGGAGTTTTCAGTACATGCAATGCAAAATCACATGAAATGCAACTAAAAACACACTAAAATGTACTTGAGATGGGCATAGTTCGGGTGAATTTATATCCAATAAGTAGGTATAAAACCCACTTATCACAGGCAGCCTTGACAACACAAACTGTTGGCAGTAACTCCGACAGAGAAATGGAAAGACCTGGTGATATAAACCAAGGAAGACCATCCTCATCAGGAAGGACCGATGATGGAATATGTTATACAAGTTTTCCTCAGACAAAACACATCCCCATAGGTCTCTCATACATGAGAGGTACATCCTCAGTGGGAAATCTGCACCAAGGATTAAGGACTTTGGTGATAACCCCAATGTCAACATCCTAGAAGCTTTGGAACACACATCCAAGCAGTTCATCAGAGTCATCAGTGAAAACTCCAATCCCCATCAGAAGCTGTGGGAACAGTCATCACATCCCATTGGAAAAAAATCCAATAAACCACATACATCATGCATATACATCATGCTATAGTACATTGCATCATGATTATCTTATCACATTTCAAGTGTCTAGTATTCTTTATCATATCCATGCCATTACATTGCATGAATATGATAAAGAGGGGCATCTGTAAACACTTGAAATTTTGCATTCCTGTTACTAACATTGAAAGAGGGCAGAATCATCTTTCAGAGATAACCCTAGAGGACAAAGTAGTTCCAATTTCGAAGACAACCCTAGAATTATTAGTCTTACCATCTCAGAGACAACCCCGAGATACTCAATCCCGGAGACAACCCCAGGAGTTTCAGTTTCAACCTCGGAGACAACCCCTAGGAATATCGTTGTAATTCTGGAGACAACCCCGGAATCATCAGTTTTCCATCTCGGAGACAACCCCGAGATACTCAGTCCCGGAGACAACACCGGGAGTTACATTTTTAACCTCATAGACAACCCCGAGGAGTGCAGTTGTAGTTCCAGAGATAACCCTGGAAAAGCTCATTTCAGCCCTTGCAGTCAGCTTCAACCTCAGAGATAACCTCGAGGCACTCAGTTCCAACCCCGAAGACAACCCGGGGAGGTTAGGCACACCTCAGAGATAACCCTGAGGACATTCAGCACTTACAGCAGCCTAATCTCAAAGATAACCCTGAGCAACGACTGCTACATCAGCCAAATCGGAGATAACCCCGATGAGGGGAAAATCGTTATTTTGCCACCTCGATCCCACATTGTGTTGTCTCAACACATTTCAACATAGCTTTAATCCCGAGTGACTACTACACAAGACAGCACACCGGATAGAGTTTGAGGCCAAAAGACTTGGGCATGGTCCCATTTTCCTGACTTTGTACAACCTCTAATCTCATGTCATTGTGTAGCTCTCAATAAAAGCATTCCAAAAAAAGGTCTTATACACCTCAATCGGATGCCCAGATTAAAGTTTTGAAAGTTCGAGCGGACATCGCATTGCATGCGTGCATGTACTTCGAGATGGCGAGACCCGCAGAGCCCAGGGCAGTCGTAGGTGCATCTGGTGTCGTAGGTACACCTGCGGCTCCCAACTCTATAAATAGAGGGCTTTGGGTGGCCATTTTTCATAGAGAAAAGACGAGGAAGCCGAAACCATTTTGCTCTGTACACACACTATAAACTGAGTGCTTTCTCATTTTAAACACTTGTGACCTTATACTGTGCTATATTTTACCGGTGGAAACCAAGTGTTCATTCAATTAAAGATATTTAAAGTCTTCTTGGCAAACCACTATAAGACTTCTTACATTTTTAATGCCTTTTCTCCACATTCTTTTACATTAGCTACTCACGCTGAGAGTCGTGTTGTGTGCGTATGCCTGAACTTCTGGTCCATGGCTTTTTATTTTTCTTTGTATATATATATATATATATATATATATATATATATATATATATATTGTTATCGAACTCGTTTAGGTGAGCCAGATTTACATCCGAAGCATTTATTGCTTTTATATATATATATATATAAACTGTTGTCGAACTCTGTTTGATAAACCTGGATTTATATCTGGTGCGTTTACTGCTTTTATATATATATATATATATATATATATATAATAAATACTTATATATATTATTACCATCAAACTCTGTTTGATTAAGCCTGGATAATATATATATATATATATATATATATATATTTGTCAGGCCTGGAGTTTACTTTGTGGCCTTTTACTACTTTCTTTACATTTAGTCCCGCCTGGAGTTTACTTCGTCCGTTGATCATCTTTAGTGCTTTATTTACATTTCATCCCCCCTGGAGTTTACTTCGTGGCGGTTGATCGTCTATATATATATATATATTTACAGCTTTTATATATTTACATTTCTAATCCCCCATGAAGTTTACTTCGTGGTTGTCGATTGTTTGTATATATATATATATATATATTTACAGCTTTTATATAGATAACTGCTTACAGCTTTCATATAAACTGCAACATCATGTGAGCCTAGGAATCATGTGATCACATATTCAGTCTCCTGAATCCAGATTCGGTTCCCGTGATGTACATTTTTGGTTGTAATTAGCTTGTACATTATTTACGGTGTTTGAATTTCCTTAGATGGCTCTCATGCCCATAAGGAGTTCGACAGTGCTATATACCTTATTTTCTCGAAGATGCCTCGCATCTCAAAAATAAAAACAATCAAGCCGAACACATAATAAAATGGAAGTATCAAAGGCCTCAATTACTATTAAGCATAAGGGTTTGAAAAACCTCTTTTACAAAACATCTCTGCTATATCTTGTTAAAACTAAACTTTTATGCAAAATTCAAACCCTTTGTAAATAGGTGCAAACGAGGCATATCATTACTTCCAGATAATTGTACATTAACCCACACACACACACACACACATTCAAATAACATTTTAATTGAAAAGTGGTGGTCACCGTGGTAACACGGATGTCGGGGGGTGCCTAACACCTTCCCTCCGCATAATCAAGCCCCCAGACCCTAACGAATCTTGGTTTCACAGACCCGTTAAGTAGGGTCACATCACTGGGTCAATGTGCAAACCTTTTCTCAGTTGAGTTGGTGCAACCATTTAAAAATACCAACTGGCGACTCTTACAGTCCAATCATCGACATATACATGTCGAACCTTTTCACAACTTGTTTTTTCAAATAAATCTCACCTAACAAATTGATTTAATATATTGTTATTAGTTTTTATTTAATTAAATTTGAATATTGAATTTAATTAAATAAGTGGGACAATAAACTATATTATAAATGAGTTATAAAAATAAATTAAAAGAGTTTTAATTTGGTTTTATCAAACAAAACCTTAGATCTTTTGAAATTCTTATTTTAATCTTGTTTTTTTGCCAAACAAGGCTTAAGGAATGTTTAAGTCATTATTTATAATTGGTTTTTTCAAACAAGGCCTTATCGATGAATGAATTGTTTGAGTTGTGATTCTGGGGACAGAATCCTTATAAGGAGGGAAGGATGTAACAATCCAGAATTTTAATTGTAATTTCAAATATTTATTGAATTAAATAAATATTTTAGTTGATGTATTTGTTGTTAAATAAATATTTGTTTAATTTAATTATTTATTAGTTAAATAAATAATTCATAAGTTGTGGAAATTAACTTAATTAAAGTGATGTGTTAATTAAGTTGATAATAGATAATTTGGTATTTTGAAGTTAATTAAAATAGAAGAGTGATTAATTAATTATTATGAGATAATATTCTAATTTAATTTAATAATAAAATTAGAGAGTTGATAAGGATTAAATGAATTGTTATAATGATGTTTTAATTTGATTTAGTAATTAAAGTGATGTGTTAATTTATTAAATAAAATTATAATGAAAATTATAATTTTATTGTATTGGATTATGTGACAAATTGATTTAATAGGTTGTTGTTAGTTTTGATTTAATTAAATTTGAATATGGAATTTAATTAAATCACGTGGGACAATAAACTATATTATAAATGAGTTATAAAAATAAACTAAAAGAATTTTAATTTATTTTTATCAAACAATGTATTAGAGCTTTTAAAATTCTTATTTTAATCTTGTTTTTTGCCAAACAAGGCTTAAGGAATGATTAAGTCATTATTTATAATTGGTTTTGCCAAACAAGGCCTTATGGCTTTTGAATTTTAAAACTGATAAAAATTTATTTCTCAGATTGTGTAACTGATGGTTAATTAGGCACATTATGTTTTGTCAATTTTTTTCTTTGACGTATTATTTTTGGCTTATCTATTAGCAAAGAAAGAACAGAAGAGGGAAAGAACATAGAAGAATATAGATAGAAAAGGGAGAAAGAAGAAGAGAAGGGTTTTGTGTGTTTGAGATAATCTAAGGGGTTGCTATAATCTGTGTTGCTCAAACAAGAGATTTGAGGTAGTAATTTAACCCTTTTTTCTCTTAGTTCTTATGTTTTGAGTTTCATAAACATTTCTTTATAACTGAGTTTTGAGTATAATTTTTGAAAGCATGGTGTTATATGTGTTAATTGGTGTTGATAATATGTTTTATATCATTCATTCATGATTTAGAATAGTCAATTTCATGAAAATATGCTTAGTATTGAAGAATTGAATTAAAGTTATATATCTATATATGATATGGCTTATTTTAGAATTAAAATTGATGTTTAATTCATGTGTTAAACTGTAAATTTTTGTTGATTACGAAAATAGATAAGAAAACAAAAACATTATGAGTTAAATTAGTTGTTTTGGTTGAAAATGAATTCACAGTGATGAATTTCACTATGAATGTCAAAAGAAGAAGAAATAATAAAAATAGTGAAATTAAAGGTTGTAAATTTTGATGTTTAGGTTGTTATATAGTTAAAAACATGTTAGAAATCTTAGTTTGTGTTTCTGTGAGGTTTATGTAACTTATATGTGTGAAAATTGGTTGTTAGAAAGTTGCTTTTAAACCAAATTGGCTTTCTGCTATGTGCAAATCGCAAACCTATTCAGTTCACAAGACTTTAGCCAGCCACACTCAAAAGCCAAAGCTTAAAATGGCAATTACCAACCCCTAATGAAACTATTTTTTTATTATTATTATTTCAGTCTATAGCATGTAATCGTAACTTAATATTATGAACATAAAAAGGTGTTAATCATATTATATGATGTTATAACATATTGTAGTTGCATTGTAATACCAAATATGAAGATTTTAAGTTATTAATAAACAAGTTATATAACGATTGAAACTCGATATTTGTAAAAGTTAGAGATGGGAATTGAATGTTATAGCTTTACATTATATGTTAGTGAGTTTTCAGATTCGTGTTATGTGGTTGATCAATAGGGTTAAACCTTAAGTTAAAGGTTGTAACTTATACAAGATGGTGAATGGAACTTGTAAGGGTAGTGTTAGTATAACCAAACTAATCGATATTTCAATTCTAATGGTATGTGTAGGGTATTTTAGTGAAAGTGTGTTATAATTGTGTAGTTTACTCACAAGGCAAGTTTTCTAACTTCATTCTCTTTTTAATGAATGAAAGTTTCATACTCTATTTACCTTTTGTTGTCAAGCAAGTTCCCTAAACATCATTTCTTTATGTAAAGCAAGATTCTTATCATATCTTGTTATCATTGTTATGCAAGTTTCTTTACCCTACCTCGTTTACAATTGAGCAAGTTCTTAATCCTTCTTATATGACTTGATTATGATCATGTAAGTTCTTAAACATAACTTTTACTTTGAGAAGGTTTCCTATCTTTAACATTTTCTTATTACGCAAATTCCTAAATTCTATTATTCTTATGTTGAGCAAGTTTATTCCTTAACTTATTATTAATTATGCAAGTTCATTAACTCAATTCTTTTATTGAGCAAGATTATAGCCTTAACTTATTGTTGTTGAGCAAGGTTTGTTATAATATCCAATGCCTATGCTTTCTAGTTCATTTCTAAAGCATGATTTCGATGTATAATATTGATTCACTTATGATTCATGACTATTCCATATCATGTTGTTCTTAAACACTTGAAATGATATCAAACTTTATGGATTCAACTAATCCTTAGTTGATGTTCGTTGAACCCTAAATTACCCTTGAAACCTATCCAAACCAAACTTCCTTTGGTGCGGACTCGTATGTTAAAACTAAGATGAAAAACCCTATTATAGGGGATTTATTAGGCGTAAGCATTTAGATTTTTGTGCACAATACATGGTACAAAAGGCTAATCACCCTAAGTACGGGGAGTCTATACAGTCTTATGATTGTTTAGGTTTAAGTTGAAAGAATACTTATAACCTTGGACATAGTTCATGGTCTTGTGACCTTCAGATAAATTTCACATTTTGATTTCAGTTCTTGGTTATCAATGATAGAGAATGTTATTCAGTTCAATTGAGCTTATTCATTGGCAGTTGTTATTATTCATTGTCAATTCAAGTGAGCATTTATTTTGCTCACTCTTGCATATATAACCATTGCAGCTATAGTTAAGAAGTTTGATGAACCAACCACTAGCAAAGGGAAAGGAAAAATGAACAAGTGTTAAAGACTTGTAAATTTATGGAAGTTTATGTTGTCGGACTTTGTATTAACTACTGTGGTGTAATTATTTACTTTTCCACATTTGATGAATGTTTAAGGTTAGGTAACCTGTGATTTTATTGGATTTAATGATGTAGCCCTTTAATGGGAAGTTTTATTTGATAAAATTTTATTATATTTGGGTAGTTAGAAATGAATGAATGGAAAGTGAACACCAAATCTTATGGGAATGAAGTACCCAAATTTGGGGGTGTCACAATTTCTCAGATCCCAAATCCCAAATCTCAAATCCTCTTGTCTTACCTCTATCGACTCCCAGTTTTGCTTTTGCTGACCAGTCGACCACCATCGTCCGTCTATCTCACATCCTCTCCACCTCTCTCCATCTTAATTTTTGGCCTCCGCCTCTCACGTCTCACCATGAACAACTCTGTTCTTCAACCTCGACGGCCCGACCTCTCTTTCGAGTTCTGACTTCAGGTAAATTTTCATTCACTATCAAGTCAAATGCATGTTGTTCAAAGATTGTTCCCTGCAGGCTACAATAACAGTAGAATATAAACTTTTTTGGTTAAAGATTATGCCTTGCAATTTCATATAAACCTTTATCAGTAAGTTTGGTTGTGGTCTAATGGGATATAATTGAAGAGATTATAGAAATTCAAGTTCTTTTTTTAAGGAATAGGGAAACTTATCTGTAATTTGAAATAAACATATGCATGATAAGGTTCATAGAGGATTATCACTAGCTTTATCATTAGAGTTCTTTTGAATATTAAATCTATTTCAGTTTATGACAGGTAAATAAGTGGGGAAATGTTATATATGACAAGTTTGTTCGCTCAGTGGATCGCGTTGTTGATTTTTAGACACAAATTAGTGGTATTTGACCTAATGACTTGAAGGAAGGTTGGGCTTTCTGTGAATCCCTTCAAACATATGTATCTCAATGCCTAACAATAAGAAAATAAAAAAATAAAAATTGAAACATAAAAGTTTGTTGCACAATAATTTTTTGGTGACTTCTAATTGGCGATTGTTATTGTTAACGCTAAGTTTAGCTTGCGCATCCAGTCACCAAATCTGCGTGCTTAAACCTGCACAGTAACAGATCACACAAGAAGCTTGACGACTTATGCCACCAGGGGATATCTCTGGTGTGAGAATGAGTACGGGCCATTACAAGGTTTAACAATGGAGGTTTTAGTGTTTAGTGCTCAAAAGTGTATTACCTATTAATTGAAGTCTAACCTTGTATTTATAACCATTCTCGTCACCTTAGAGTTCACTTCTGAATCGGATTAGGATTCCTAAACATGGCAATTACCATTGTTTGGGTCCAACACAATCTCCTTAAAAGGTGTAAGTTGGATATAATCCAAATACTACCTTTGGAGTTAGTTATCCAAATATGGTTAGGACTAAAATCCTTAACCATTTAAACCTATTATCCTACCGGACTCCATACACTGTATAGGCCTAATCCAACCAACCTATAAAATTTGGCCTGGGCTCTGGCCCAAAGGACTCGGATGCCCGACCCAAAACATCATCAATTAAAACAGGACTCTGGCCTCGAGGGCTCGGATGTAGATAAGTAGGTTTTATACCTACTTATCCGGTATCTGTTACTTGAATTAGTTGCTTATATTCATGTTCTTAGTTACTTTTCATACATTTTATGTTATTTTGTAGGCTATGACATGACATTGGCATAAAGAAGCAAGGATAAGCAATTCGGACATCTTTTGGACTAAAATACGCAAGCAAATGCAAGAAGTGAATATTGAAGGACTTTTTACACCAATTTAGATGCATGTTCTTGGCTTGAAACTTAGATTTTATGGTATCTCTACTTCTTAGCTTTTCAGAACATCTTGAATCATCCCAATCGAAGCTCGGATGTGAGAGTTATGGCTTTTTTATCAACGAAGATCAAAGCTAAGAGTTGTCATGTTTGCCATTTACATAGCATCTACTTCAAGCCCGATTTCCACCTTGATTAATTCAAAATTGTCAAAGCTCAAAGAATGAAAGTTGTAGATCTCGTCGATATCTTTGATTTGATAGGTTGGAGGCCCCGTAACTCCAAGCGGATCAAAAGTTATGTCTATTTTACCAAAGGACGTCAGAGCAGAAAATAGCGTAGCGCGGACCGCCCTACGCCTAGCGCGGAGCGCGCTAGGCCAGCAGAATGTCGGGCCCTGTAGTACGGAGCGTGCCAGAAAGGCCTAGGGTCAGCGCTGAGCGCGCTAAACGACGAGAATTGAGTTAAATTGGGTTATTTGATGTCCAAATTGAGCTAGAAGAGGATTCTTAGTTGCCTAACTTGCTAGGATGTTCATTAGAACTCTAAATACTTGAGTTTAACTTGAATTGGGAGACTAGTTCTAAGAGTCTATTAATTCCCTCTTGGGATAGAATTTTAAGATCTAATTCTTTACTTTCTTTCATAGATTAGGAACCCTAGATTAGATTAGAATTGAAGATTGAAGCTGTTGATTATCATTGGAGAATCAAATTGGAAGCAAGAGAATGCAGATTTGTTTATCTCAATTCTAATTTCTTTTCTTATTTATTTGTATTCTTTTTAATGCTTAATCAATTGTGGATGATGTTTTCTAGTTTATTTATGAATTAAACTCTATTTTGAGATTACTATGGATCTTATTGTGTAGTTTACTTTGATATGCTTCTTTGTTAGTCTTATTAGCTATATTTGGATTGTCTATTATGATTTGTAATGAATTTCTTAATTGCCTAGCTAACAATTACCGTGATAATATATATGAACTCGAGAGATGAAGTATAGATTTAGATCTGATTATGATAGCATGTGTTTGTGATTTCTGTATAGATGGAATTCATGATTTGTGTTTAGGATAGAGATATGCCTTTTGGCCATATGTAGTCTAATAAGACCTTGAACTTATACCCTTTTTAATTGTAATTCACATAGAGATATAGTGGGTTAGTTAATTAGGGTGTTCAAATTGATTCTATCATCTATGGATTTGATTTGATATGAGTATGGTGCATTGAGAGATGGTCATATTTTACTTTCGTGTTCTTGATTAACAATCCAGTATAAATAATTTGGCTTAACAGGAAGTGTGTTGATTTAAATGTAACAATAAGTGAAATTGTAATCTCAAGTCTTCAATATCTTGTTTCATTCTAGGGATAGTTAGTAATAGTTTTTTAATTATTTTAAATTAAATTATTAAATCATTTGTTTAAATAAGATTAAATTGGTCATATGTTAGTAATTGGTAATTCTTATTACATAATTCTCTGTGGGAACGATACTCAACTTATCACTTTATTACTTATTGACCACGTATACTTGCGTGTTGTGCGTATATAGATTTTACCCAACAAGTTTTTGGCGCTGTTGCCGGGGAATTAGTTTAATATTTTTTACCAATATTAATTTCAATCAAATTAGTCTTAATTTAAACATTTTTATTTTTATTTTTAATTCTCTTCCTATATTTCTCTCTTTTCAGGTACGATTGATGACTTTGCGTATCAATGGCCATACACGAACATGACTCAACCAAGGGAAATGGGGATTGATGGACTTAATGCATTTTTCGCAATATCAGCACAGATTGAAGAACTTTCGAGGAAGTTAGACGTTTTTGCAGCCCAAAGGAGTCGGAGGATGGCAGTTATGTGTAACTATTATGCTGGCGATCACCCAAGTAATCAATGCACCATCAATCTTGGGCCGGTATAGTACGATGGTGAATACCTCAACGATTATACATATGCTAATTATCATCAAGTTTGGGGGTATCACCCGGATTCATCATGGAGCTATACTTATGAAGACCAATACTACGCTCCAAATCCAACATATCCATCAAATTTCTCAAATCCACCTCCAATTCAACAAGAAGATAAATCAAAGTTCAAGGAATTCATGTTAAGGATTATAGCAGAAAAAGAAGAGATGATAATGAGTCAGGAGTTATCAACCTAAAATTCTAATAATCAAATGTAACAACTCGTCACTACCTCAACCAATGGTCCTCAATACATGGCTTCCAAAACTGAGACAGATAATTCGAGATTGGAGGAATTGTTGTCCAAGTTCATAGCATCAAATGAGGAGTGGAGGATTAATCAAGAGCGGTCAATTTAGAATCAAGAGATAGCAATTCAAAATCTTCAAAATAAGATATATCAAATGACCAAAGCCGTAAGCAACCTTCCTCCAAACACTTGGCTTTATGATATGGATGACGAAATTGATGGAGAACCCGAACCGAATCTACGACTGTATGAGCCACAAGATATAGGAAGTGTGGAGACAATTGGGGGTAATGAAATAGAGGTCCATGAAGATCTAAATGGATCTCCACCAAAGATCAAAGAGTCGGTCAAATTTGCAAAATCATGCTCACTTGGTAGTCATGTCGTCGGCGAAGCTCTTGATGACAAAAGAGCGAGTACAATTTTGAATCCATGGTGGGACGAGAAAGAGAAGATAGATGAAGAGCCCATTGTGTGTGACAAGCTTCCATGCCCCAAAGTGATCACATACACAATGGAGAAAACACCTAGATGGGGGACGTTCTTGATTGAGATAATACCAAATCAGAGCATGCTAGGTGACTTTAAAGCAATGGCTATCACAATTGGGAACCTACCAAAAGCTACATTATTTCCAATGGATGGAGGGTTCCACAATTTTCGAAGAGGAATTGGGTAGCGTTGACCAGAAAAAGTCAGGCTAAAAGACTGTAATTCAAGCGCTAACTGGGACGCAACCCAGGAATTTTTATATTTATTTGCTTTACTAGTTTATTTAGCAGATAGGAATTAATTTTCTTATTAAGTTCTCTTACCAATCCATAGTGTTATTCTAATCCATGTTGTCTCTTTTCATTGCAGGTATTGGAGGTTCAATGGACAGGTAAAAGATTATGGAAAGGTTATGCAAGTGTGATGCCCGATTCATTCCAATGTGTTTAACCTATTCTTCAAACTTCGTAGACAAGGAGATAAATTGCTATATGTCAGGGAAGTCCTCTCTTTTAATTTTTCCTATCTTAGCCATTGAGGACAATATCTGTTTTAAGTTTGGGGGTATTTATCATGTTTAGTATTTACTTGGGCAATGTTTTGATGGAATTTGATTTTGGCCAATGATAAGTGGGTGGTTATTATTGTTAACTCTTGGAGAATTGATGAGCATGCTTAGTCTATATTTTAACTAGTTAGTTGGGTTTCACATTACTTGTGAATTTTTTGAAATTTTTTTACACATATCCATTTGTTTAGCCAGTTGGGATTGAAATTTTTTTTTGGCTAATTTCTTATGAAAGATACCATTGCAACTTGAGATATCTTATTTGAGCATCATTCGAAGTGAAAATTAGGCACTCACATAAGTTTGGGGGAAATCTTGGGGTATTTATGAAAAAAAAATTATTGGAACCTTCCCGAGTTGAATAATTGAATCTTTTGGTGGGTCGAGATGGAGCGTAACACGCACTCCCCATAAACATAGGCACAGATGGAGCAAAAAACACACTCGTTCAATGAAAAGTGGAAAGCGAGATGGAGCGTAAAATGCACTCATTCGATGAAAAGTGAAAAATGAGATGGAGCGTAAAACGCACTCACTAAATAAAAAAAAGAAAATATGTATGTTTGAAATACTTGGGAAGGGTTCTTACGTGCTTAAAATTTTAAATATCCAGTTGATCCTCAAGAAAAATTTGTGTTATGTCTATATTAGCGGTGATTGATGTGATAAGAAGTTTTAAAAGTCATTTTTGAAAATCTTTTATGGGTATTGGTTGATTTAATCTAAATCATGACTGGATTGAACATGTGGATGCAAACACGCACTTAAAGGATCAAGAGTAGATGTGAGTCTAATGACAGTTGTTAAAATTTTAGACATGACATTGTTTTGAAATTTTCTACGGGTTATTATCTGTTGTAAACTTTGAGGCCATTGATCGAATTCATATTGATTCATTATTTGGGTGGATCATTACTAGAGGATGAATCTGTCTAATTTGTGCTTTTGCTTGAGGACAAGCAAATGTTTAAGTTTGGGGGTATTTGATAAGTAGGTTTTATACCTACTTATCTGGTATCTGTTACTTGAATTAGTTGCATATATTCATGTTCTTAGTTACTTTTCATACATTCTATGTTATTTTGTAGGCTATGACATGACATTGGCATAAAGAAGCAAGGATAAGCAATTCGGACATCTTTTGGACTAAAATATGCAAGCAAATGCAAGAAGGGAATATTGAAGGACTTTTGACACCAAGTTAGATGCATGTTCTTGGCTTGAAACTTAGATTTTATGGTAGCTCTACTTCTTATCTTTTCGGAACATCTTGAATCATCCCAATCGAAGCTCGGATGTGAGAGTTATGGCTTTTTTATCAATGAAGATCAAAGCTAAGAGTTGTCATGTTTGCCATTTACATAGCATCTACCTCAAGCCCGATTTCCACCTTGATCGAATTAGAATTTGTCAAAGCTCAAAGAATAAAAGTTGTATATCTCGTCGATATCTTAGATTTGATAGGTGGCAGGCCCCGTAACTCCAAGCGGGTCAAACGTTATGCCTATTTTACCAAAGGAAGTTGCGAAGAGAAACGAGTAGCGCGGATCGCGCCTAGCTAAGCGCCCTTGGCGTGCTAGGGCGGTGAATGTCGGACCACAGCACGGAACAGCACGCCAGAAAGGCCTAGGGTCAGCGCTGAGCATGCTAGGCAGCGATAATTAAGTTAAATTGGGTTATTTGATGTCCAAATTGAGTGAGAATAGGATTCTTAGTTGCCTAACTTGCTAGGATGTTCATTAGAACTCTAAATACTTGAGTTTAACTTGGATTGGGAGGCTAGTTCTAAGAGTTTATTAAATCCCACTTGGGATAGATTTCTAAAATCTAATTCTTTACTTTCTTTCATAGATTAGGAACCCTAGATTAGATTAGAATTGAAGATTGAAGCTATTGATTATCATTGGAGAATCAAATTGGAAGCAAGAGAATGCAGATTTGTTTATGTCAATTCTAATTTCTTTTCTTATTTATTTGTATTCTTTTTAATGCTTAACCAATTGTGGATGATGGATTCTAGTTTATTTATGAATTAAACTCTATTTTGAGATTACTATGGATCTTATTGTGTAGTTTACTTTGATATGCTTCTTTGTTAGTCTTATTAGCTATATTTGGATTGTCTATTATGATTTGTAATGAATTATTTAATTGCCCAGCTAACAATTACCGTGATAATCTATATGAACTCGAGAGATGAAGTATAGATTTAGATCTGATCATGATAGCATGTGTTTGTGATTTCTACATAGATGGAATTCATGATTTGTGTTTAGGATAGAGATATGCCTTTACGCCATATGTAGTCTAATAAGAACTTGAACTTAAACCCTTTTTAATTGTAATTCACATAGAGATATAGTGGGTTAGTTAATTAGGGTGTTCAAATTGATTCTATCATCTGTGGATTTGATTTGATATGAGTATGGTGCATTGAGAGATGGCCATATTTTACTTTCGTGTTCTTGATTAACAATCCAGTATAAATAATTTGGCTTAACAGGAAGTGTGTTGATTTAAATATAACAATAAGTGAAATTGTAATCTCAAGTCTTCAATATCTTGTTTCATTCTAGGGATAGTTAGTAATAGTTTATTTAATTTTTTTAAATTAAATTATTAAATCATTTGTTTAAATAAGATTAAATTGGTCATATGTTAGTAATTGGTAATTCTTATTAAATAATTCTCTGTGGGAATGATACTCAACTTATCACTTTATTACTTGTTGACCACGTATACTTACGTGTTGTGAGTATATAGATTTTACCCAACAGATGCCCGAACCCAAACACCACCAATATCCTTAATGGCTTCAGCCCAATGGGCCCAACATCCCCTTCTCATCCTAGGCCTTCAGCCCACACGAGGGTCGGTAAAACACTCCCGAACATTGCCCCCCAGTCTCTTGTTATAATGTATTTATAATTGGAGACTTGAAGAGACACGAAAGGAAATGATGAGTTACCTAGGGAACCTAAACAATTTTTCTTCTTTTTTTGAAATGGTACATGTTTTCCCCAGGACTAGGCCCCACCAGCCATAAATAGCCGCCTTTGGGATTCGCACAGCCTCACTATAAAATCCCCTCTTCTCCTACAATTGTTACCTTTCACCAACCTTCTCCAATTCAAACTTCCTTTTTCAGAGCTTCCGGCAAGGGCGATTTTCGGCGAGTACTCACCCTCACCAAACTTCTTTGATTCATGTTTTTCTATCACTACTCCACCACATTTTAAATACTTTGCCCTCAAATGGCAGACTCCAGCCTTCCATCTACCTCCATTATTGAGCAAACCCCATCAGCTACCAACGCCACAATCGCCGCCACTAACTTGATTTCGATCGATTTACCGGCCACCCCCATCGACACCACTACTGACAGTGTCGAGTCCAAAATCCTAAGCATCTACTCCTCCAAAAACAATTTCTCCCACATCAACACCAAATCGACCATCAAATCTTCCTAGCTCTCTAACATCCGTACTTTATTCAACATCACGAAGGAGTACAAGGTTCGGGTGCCAGAGCCAAATGAAAGGATGTTCTGGCACCCCGAAGGCGAGTGGGTGGTCGTTCCCCTCTGGGCTCTGAAGTACAGGGTTCGATTCCCCCTCTACGTATTTATCAGCACTTTCCTCTACTTCGTGGGGATCGAGTTCGCCCAAATAGTGCTGAATTAGTACATCCATCTCATCAGCTTCATTGCCTTGTGCCAGGAAGCAAGCATCACCTCTGGCCTGGACTTCTTCTTCGTCCTATTCACCGTCGGCAGGTCAGAAGAACTTGGCCTTCAGCAACTAAACCGCCAGTCTGGCCGAGCCATTTTCATGAAGACCCCTTCCAGCAACAAGGGGTGGCACCCATAGTGGATCTTCATAAGGGAGACCGATCTCAAGCTCCTCCTGAACTGGGACACTCTCATTGCAAAGGTGTCCAAATTCCTGAATGATCGGGCCGACGCCTTCAAGAAGTTCTACAAGAAGCTAAGCCAGACCGAATGGGGTACAGACGTTTTATCCAATGAGACCTAGCTCTACAAATACGGCTGTAAGTTATAACCCCCGAACCCTTACATGCCTTAACTTATCTTCCAACATTCTTTATTAACTATATTATCTATTTTGCAGTAACCATTTTTAAGCCCGAAGGGGCTGATGCATCTTTGACGCCTCTGCCCATCACGACCGAGCCCATCCGACCCCCGGCCATAGACGATTCTCCCGATGAAGAGACCATCTTAATTACAGAGCTATCAACTGGTTCTGCATCGGGTTCAGCTCCTCCAAACACCACAATCGCCGAACCCACTAATAAAAATATCCTGAAGATGAACCAGTCGAAGAAGATGGCTTTGCTGAAAGAGAATAAGAAGAGGCCTCCCACCAAAGGCCCCTCCAAGCCATCTTATTTGGTCGTTATGAAGCTGACACCCCCTCCTCCTGCACGAGTGATAGTCCTTGAGGATTCAGAGGAAACCAAAGAGGAAACTCTTGAACCTCGTTCCAAAAGGCCACGCTAAACTGAAGAGCCTGAACTATTAATCATGGAGGCCAATCCTTTACCAACCTCGACCCCCAGTTCAAAACCAATAACTGACATGAGCTCTTCACAAGGAACACCGACAACCGTTTAGCTGAGGAGTCCTTCAGAGGTGTTCCCCTTTGCCCAGCTCGAACACTTCAAATTACCTGGAGGTGACGAGTAGTTCAAGGGATATTCCTCCGAAGAGTATCTATTGGCCTACATCAAGGCCCAGTGTCAGGTAAACCCAAAAACCTACAGCCTTTCCCTTTATTTGTCCTTTGTTTATTTTAACTAATACACGTATCCACTTTACTACAGGCCAATGTTATCCTCGCCCGAGCCATTCCACATCTGGCCCACGCCACTAAAAAGGAGGCACGACTGAAAATCGATGTGGAGTTGCTCGGAGCTGAGGTTTGGGGTCTGAGATCGGATCTAAAGAAGGAGAAAGATCTTTATGCAGATATACATAATAAGGTGACCCAGGTTGAATGTCAGACTAATGAGCTCAAGAAGCAATATTCCCTCCTTCAGGAAGAGTTTGTTGGTCTCGACAATCATGCCAAGCAAATCATCAAGGAGAAGAAGCTTTTGTTAGAAGGAAACAAGGATCGGGAAAAGGCCATTCATACCATTGAGGATAAGTTAACCGAAATGCACGACAAAATGATGTCATTGATTCGGGAGAACAATACCTTAGGGAAAGAATGTGCCGAAGCTAAGTAGCGTGCAATCGAAGTGTATAAAGAATCTTCAGCCCTAACCGAGAAGATCATGTCTTAGTTCGCTGAAGGCTATGAGGCTTATCGGGAGAAGGCTCGGGCGAAGATGAAAGTTGCTGGGCTCGATGCTGCCATCCTTGATTCTTCTGATGAGGAATCTGAAGCCGAAGATGGGTGTCGACGTCAGGATTTTTACTGTCCCTTTTTTGTTCTTGTCTTTTTGTGTTCTCGTGTTAGGTGAGATTTGTTTGAAAAAACAAGTTGTGAAAATGTCAGACATGTATATGTCAACGATTGGACTGTAAGAGTCGCCAGTTGGTATTTTTAAATGGTTGCACCAACTCAACCAAGAAAAGGTTCACACATTGACCTAGTGATGTAACACTGCTTAATAAGTCTGTGAAACTGACATTCATTAGGGTCCAAGGGCTTGATTATGCGGAGGGAAGGTGTTAGGCACCCCCTAACATCCGCGTTACCACGGTGACCGCCACTTTTCAATTAAACTGTTATATGAATATGTGTGTGGGGGGGGGTCAATGTGCAATTATCTGGAAGTAGTGTTATGCCTCATTTGCACCTATATACAAAGGGTTTGAATTTTGTATAAAAGTTCAGTTTTAACAAGATATAGCAGTGATGTTTTATAAAAGAGGTTTTTCAAACTCTTATGCTCAATAGTAATTGACGCCTTTGATACTTTCTTTTTTTATGTATTCGGCTTGATTGCTTTTATTTTTGAGATACGAGGCATATTCGAGAAAATAAGATACATAGTAGTGCCGAATTCTTTATGGGCATGAAAGCCGTCTAAGAAAATTCAAACACCGTGAATAATGTACAAGCTGATTACAGCCAAAAATGTTCATTACGATAACCGAATCTAGATTCAAGAGACTGAATCTGTGATCACATGATGTTGCAATTTATATGAAAGCTGTAAGCAGTTATATGTATAAAAGCTGTAAATATATATACATATATATATATATATATAAACAAACGATCGACCACCACGAAGAAACTCCATGGGGGATTAAAAATGTAAATATATAAAAGCTGTAAATATATATATATATAGACGATCAACCGCTACGAAGTAAACTCCAGGCGGGATGAAATGTAAAGAAAGCAGTAAAAGGCCACGAAGAAAACTTCGGGCCTGACAGAAATATATATATACAACCAAGATCCAGTTCGGGATCCCGAATTCTTTCAAAACACGGACTTTTTTTTTGCTTTTTTTAAAAAAAATAACTAAAACAAAAGTTTAATATTTTATGGAACTGAAAGTTTTACATAATACAGTGTTTTGAGTGTGATTTGGATACATATAACAAAACAGTTAGACTGTTTTAGTTGTTTTATTAAAAAATAAAGTCCATAATTTAAGAAAGTCCGAGATCTCGGACTGGATCCAGACTCTATATATATATGCGGTAAACGCACCGGATATTATAGCCAGGCTCAATCAAACAGAGTTTGATGGTAACAATATATATATATATAAAAGCAGTAAACACACCGAATATAAATTCAGGCTCATCAAACAGAGTTCGACAACAATTTATATATAAATATATATATATATAATAGCAATAAATGATCCGGATGTAAATCCAGGCTCATCGAACAGAGTTCGACAACAATTTATATATAAATATATATATATATAAGCAATAAACGCTCCGGACGTGAGTCTAGGCTCAATCGATGCATAACTAGATAATGTTAGTACATATATATATATATATATATAAGTATATATATATACACACAAAAGAAATGCAAAGCCATGGACCGAAGTCCAGGCATATGCACACAACACGACTCTCAACGTGAATAACTGTGTGTGCAAGAAGTGGAGAAAGGCTTTAAGAAATGTAAGAAGTCTTATAGTGGGCTGCTAAAAAGACTTCAAATAGCTTTAATTGAATGAACACTTGGTTTCCACCAGTAAAATATAGCACAGTATAAGCTCACAAGTGTTTAAAATGAAAAAGTACTCAGTTTATAGTGTGTACAGAGCAAAATGGACAGGGATTCCTCACATTTCTCTTCTTAAAATGGCCACCCCAAGCACTCTATTTATAGGGGGGGAGCCACAGGTGTGCCTGCGGCTGCCCGGACTTCCCCGGGCAGTGTGGGACCCACCGTCTCGAAGTACATGCACTCGGACAACACGTTGTTCGCTCGAACCATCATAACTTTCAATCCGGGAGTCCGATGGAAGCGTGCCATACCATTCCAAAAAGCTCTTTCTAAGAGCTATGCAATGACATAGGATTTGCCCTTTTGACTCAAAAAATATGGGTCCATGACCGAAATGGCATTTTCGGGTTTTCGTCAAGCAGTCCGTTGAGATGTTTTGCTTAGTTTGCGCTCAGAAGTTAAGATATGGTTCTTGTGGGACTTCTTTTGAAGCAATTTGAGTTGAAATGAGTGTATTTGATTTAAGTTGAAGTTGAGTTGACAAAATGATCATTTTGCCCCTCACGGGGTTATCTCTGGTTTTGACGTAGTTGTAGTAGTCTTTTCTCAAGGTTATCTCTGAGATTGTCATGTTGTTGACTCTGAATGTCCTCAGTGTTATCTCTGAGGTTGGCTTAACCTCCGGGGGTTGACTCCAGGCATTGCACTTAATCTCCTGGGGTTATCTCCGGGGTTGGGATTAACTCTCTCGAGGTTGGATTTAATGTTGTGGTCTTCCAAGGTTATCTCTAGAGTATGAAAAAGACGTTTTTGCCCTCCTGCATAGTTAGTAACAGGAAAACAAAATTTTGAGTGTCTACAGATGCCCCTCTTTATCATGTTCATGTAATGTAATGGAATGAACATGATGAAGATTACTAGACACTTGAAATATGACAAGGTATTTTTAATGATGCAAATCGCAATGTAATGAATGTTATGATGGATTTTAAAATGTTTTCGCAAATCGCAGTTCGCAAATTATACCTCGCATTTCGCACTTCATACTTTTCTTTTGGCCAATCGCACTTCGCAACTCGCACATAGATGTTTTCTACATCTCTACTGGGGAAATCTTCTTTGGCAGTCCACTATAAGCCTTCTTACACACTTTAAAGCCTTTCTCTTCTACTTTGCACACATCGTTCTTCACACTGAGAGTCATGTTGCATTTGTATGCCCGGACTTCGGTCCGTGACTTTTATTTCCATTTATATATATATATATATGGACTAACATTATCGAGTTATGCCTCAATTGAGCCTGGACTCACGTCCGGAGCGTTTATTTGCTTATATATATATATACTTATATATATATATACTTATATATATATATATACTTATATATATGAACTGTTGTCGAACTCTGTTCGATGAGCCTGGATTTTACATCCGGAGCATTTATTGCTTTTATATATATATATACACTTATATATATATATATATATATATATATATATATAAAGCATTTGTTTGACTACATTTCAATGTGTGCGGATTTTACATCCGTATGCGTTTCGCTTTATATATATATATATATATATATATATAT
Source organism: Panax quinquefolius (assembly GCA_020205615.1). Taxonomy (NCBI): domain Eukaryota; kingdom Viridiplantae; phylum Streptophyta; class Magnoliopsida; order Apiales; family Araliaceae; genus Panax; species Panax quinquefolius. Next base: position 126,395,570 of record CM035156.1, read on the forward strand.
ATATATATATATATATATATATAAGGACAAATCATTTGAAATGATAAACCAAGCCGGGATCGATATATATCCCCTATGTTTACCACTTTTATATATATATATATATATATATATATATATATATACATTTCTGTCGAACTGGAGTTTACTTACATTGGTCTTTTCTTTGCTTTATGCACATTCCGTCCCGCTTGGAGTTTACTTCATGGCTGTTGATCGCTTTTACTGCTTTATTTATATTTCGTCCAGCCTGGAGTTTACTTTGTGGTGGTTGATCGTCTTTATTCCTTTATTTATATTTTTGATCCCCCATGGTGGTGCTTTGTGGTGGTTGATCATGTCTCTATATATATATTTACCGCTTTTATATATTTACATTTCCGATCCCCCATGGAGGTGCTTCGTGGTGGTTGATCATGTTTGTATATAATTGATCATGTCTGCCAATTCTCTTGCCATCTAGGCCACAGTATCCTGTTGTCAGCTTGAAAAAAGTCCCATGGAATTATGGGCAGGCTGAAGGATCTAAGTTACATACAACTGCTGCAGTGTCAAAGGAGAATCCACTGTATTTTCCTCATCGGGTGATCAAACCTACCATCAGGTCAAATGGGAAAGTTCCCATAGAGAAAATTGAAGAGTTCTTTCGTACCATGGGCCATATTGAAGCCAAGGTGGTTTTAAGCTTGAGAGAAGCTCCACAACAAATTTCCATACTGGATTTGGTTTTCTCCTTCGAAGATCACAGGAAGATCTTGCTACGGTTCTTGGAAGAAGCCCATTTACCAAAATAAGTGGATGTGGAAAAATTCCAACATCTAGTGCACATTTTTAACAACAATGTGATATCTTTCACTGATGATAACATACTCGCTGAAGGGACTGGTTATTGCAAGTCGTTACACATAGCGGTTTTGTCCTCCGGATACATGGTAGGAGGAGTCTTGATAGATGGAGGTTCATCTCTGAATATCTGTCCTTATGCTACCTTGCAGAAGATGAATATCAACCCCAAGAGGATCAAAAGCAGCCATACAGTTATCAAAGATTTTGATGGGTCCCAATAAAATGTCGTTAGAGAAATTGAACTGCCAGTGGAAATTAGTTCACATACATTCAGCATTTCCTTTCACGTGCTCAGAATAGCCACATGATACAACCTGCTTTTGGGAAGACCGTGGATTCATATAGCTGGAGCCCTCCCTTCCATCCTTCATCAGCAACTCAAGTACATTATCAATAATAGCCTAGTCATTGTTAATGATGAGTCGGAATGTCCTAAACAAGGTGACATACCACTCATCAGCTTCAATTCAGAAGTTGAGCCGGTCAGTTTCCATGCCTTGGAGGTGAGAAACACTCATTACCATCCCATTGGGGCGCCACCTCTCACACCCAAGATATCTATCGAGGTAATGTCGGCCACTCAAGAGATGATATCATTGGGTCATCAACCTGGACAAGGGTTGAGCAAAGATCATCAGGGTATTAAGCACTCAATTCAAGTTCCCAGTTAAATAGGGACAGCTGGATTAGGCTATTCTGCTATCCCCAGTCATAGGAATCCTCACAAGAACAAACAGATTCCTTCATCTTAAGCTATACAACGATTATCTCCACCTACAGATCCTGAGCCTATACAGTCTCCGGTAAAGGTTCCAGCCCATGTTGTGGCTATGCTATTTCCCAAATCGATATCGGTTAAAGCAAAAGAGGTCCAGATTATTGATCCCAAATGAAAGAAGGGGAACAGAAACGTAAACAAGACATCTCCAGGAGATTGTCTCATCTATTAATCCTTTTTCATGATGAGCACATAAATAGATACACTTTAGACGATGATTGTCCTGACATTATGGTCATAATTTTGGAGAAGGAGGACGATGATAGTCACTTCATTACTGTCGTCCACCATGAATTCACCCTTGACAATTGGAGCAGCACTCCTTGCATTTTTCGCCAAGGGTTAAAAGGGCAAAATCCCTCTGCCCTATAGATAGCTTTAAATGCTTACTTTTCTGTACAGTATTAGCAGTTATTTTGTCAGTACATGCTAACACTTTGTATGATTGAACAGTTTAATATATTAAGTGAAAGCATATTTTGTTTCAAGACTTTGAATTTATATGTGTTTTTACTTGCTAATGAGGTGCCTTTTCTCCACAAGGACTATAACTTTGATGAAAAGTTGGACTCGAACTTGATGGAAATACAAGAGGACATTGAGATACCTCAGGAGATCAAGGAATGGCTAAAAGACAAACCCAAACCAAATCTTGATCAAACAACCTCATTCAATCTCGGAACCTTAGAAAGCCCTAGGTTAATCCAGATTGGTACAGACCTCACTCCAAACCAAAGGAATGACATGGTTGCGCTATTAACCCAATTCCAGGATGTGTTTGCATGGTCTCACGAAGACATGGTGGGTTTGTCCATGGACATCATCATACATTGCCTTCCCATTAAAGAGGGATTCAAGCCAGTCAGGCAGAAGCTCAGGCGATTAAAACCTGAGTGGAGTTTAAAAGTTAAAGAAGAAATTATGAAATAATTTCAAGCTGGCATCATCATGGTGTCCACATACCCTGAATGGCTATCAAATATAGTCCTCGTGCCTAAACCGGGAGGAAAGGTGCGACTTTGTGTGGATTACCGGGATCTGAATAAAGCTTTCCTTAAGGATAGCTTTCTCGTGCCATTTATCCACACAAAGTCGTTGCTGATTTGCTGATTGCTTTGCGGGGTATCATCAAATTATGGTTGCTGTGGAGGATCATGAGAAAACTACATTCATCACACCTTGGGGAACCTTTTGCTATAGACGGTTGTCATCCGACCTCATTAATGCCGGAGCAACCTACCAGCGAGCTATGATGGCTCTTTTTCATTATTTAATGCACAAAGAGATAGAGATCTAAGTGGATGACATCATTATCAAAACCTGAAGGGAAGAAGACCACTTAGACCATCTCAAAAAGCTTTTCAACAGGTTGCGTAAGTACAACTTGAAGTTGAATCCAGCCAAGTGCGCCTTTAGCGTTAAATCAGGTAAGTTGCTAAGTTTCCTAGTCAGCCACAAAGGGATTGAGCTGGATCCCACCAAAATCCAGGCCATCAAGGAAATGCCCATTCCTCAGACAGAGAAAGAAATACGGGGATTTTTGGGAAGAATCAACTTCATTAGCAGGTTTATTTCTCAACTCACAGCAACCTGTGAACCTATCTTCAAATTTTTAAGGATGAACTCCTCCATGAAATGGAACAATGAGTGTCAAAAAGCCTTTCTTACAATCAAAGAGCAGCTAGTTAACGCTCCTATTTTGGTACCACCCAGGGATAATGTTCCCCTTTTCATGTACATATCTATTAATGACAATGCCATGGGCTGCATACTGGGATAAAAAGACGATAGAGGCCAAGAACGAGATATCTACTACCTCAACAAAAGATTTAGCAGCAGTGAACACAAGTACACTCTGATTGAGAAGACTTGTTGTGCTTTAGCATGGGCTTCCATGAGGTTATAGCATTACCTCCATGGTCATACAACCCATCTCGTATCCCACGTGGATCCTCTTAAGTACGTGTTCAGTAAACCCATATTGAATTGTTGGCTGTCCAGATGGCAGTTAATCTTACAACAATTTGACATCGTCTACGTGACGCAAAAGTCCATTAAAGGACAAGAAATTGCGGATCAACTGGCCGCTACACCCGCAGGGTATTTCAAACCCTTAAAAACATACTTCCCCGATGAAAGGGTAATGACAGTCTAGCAACACCATCAGTACAATGCATGCCATATGTGGAAAATGTATTTTGATGGAGCTGTTAACATGGAAGGTTCTAGAGCTGGAGTAGTTCTAGTATCCGGTACGGGGGAGCAGTATCCCGTCGTCATCAAATTGCAGTTTGTCAGTACCAATAACACAGCTAAGTATGAAGGTTGTATCATGGGACTCAAACTTGCCCAATCAATGGGTATATGGCGGTTAACTGTCTTTGGGGATTCAAAATTGGTAATCAGACAGACCACAGGAATCTATCATACCAAAGAGCTACATTTGTTGCCTTACCATCGACAAGTTGTACAGATGGCTTCGGAGTTCGAAAAAATAAACTTCCTTCACATTCCTCGGAATAGGAATGATTTTGCGGATGCACTAGCAACTTTGGCCTCCTTGATCAATATAACTAATAAGAAAAACATGCCAAGCATCCCATTTGCCCTACAAAAGGCTCTAGCCTATGGGAATTATATTGGATAAGTATCGGATGAGCTACCTCCCATCCAACACCCTTGGTATCAGCACATCAAGGAGTACTTGCGAGATGGATCTACACCCACTTAGGTGAGCCCAACTGAAAGAAGGCGGATCCATTGACTGACTATGAAGTTCTATCTGAGCGGAGATGCACTCTACAAAAAAGATGTAGGACTAGGTCTCCTCAGATGTCTGGACAAGGACCAAGCTCAGAGGCTCATGGATGAAATCCATGGTGGAGTATGTGGCCCACACATGAGCGGCCCTCTACTTATTAAAAAGATCCAAAGAACAGGGCACTACTGGCTCTCGCTTAAAGCTGACTGTGATGATCATGTCAAGAGGTGCTATCAATGCCAAATTCATCGAAATTCTATCCATTCCCCTCCTAGGGAACTCCACAATATGAGTTCACCTTCGCCCTTCTCAATGTGGGGAATGGATGTGATCGGGCCCATCGAGCCCAAAGCCAGTAATAGGCATCGATTTATCTTCACCATGATCGACTACTTCACCAAATGGGTAGAAGCAGCCTCCTTCCCCAAGGTTGCTAAAGAAGTCATCATTGCTTTCATTAGAAACAATGTCATTTGTCGATATGGACAACCAGAGGAAATTGTGTCAGACAATGCTAAGAACCTCAACAACAAAATGATGGAGGAGTTGTGTAGTAAATTCCACATCAAACACCTTAACTTCGTCATCTACTATCCAAAGATGAATGGTGTTGTTGAAGCGGCTAATAAGAACATCAAGAAGATCATGCAAAGGATGTCCGCCAATCATAAAGGATGGCCTGACCTCTTGCCTCTGACTCTATTAGCCTACAGAACTTCAATTAGTACTTCCACTGGGGCAACTCCATACTCATTGACCTATGGGATGGAAGCAGTACTCCCCATAGAGGTGGAAATAGAATCCCTCAGAGTGTTGATTAACGCTCAGCTGGATGAAGACCAATGGTTACAAGACAGATATCACCTATTGTCTCTAATAGACGAAAGGCGAAGTGATGCTATCTTCCATGGTCAGTTATACCAACAAAGGATCGCCAGGTCCTACAACAAAAAAGTCTAGCTATGGCAGTTTAAACAACATGACTTGGTTTTAAAGAAGATCATTGACAACCAAGATCAGTCAAAGGGAAAATTTGCTCCAAACTGGGAGGGCCCGTTTATTGTCAAGGAGGTTTTAACAGAAGGCGCTCTTAGATTACAGGAAATGGATGGCAACGAATTTCCATAGCTCATCAACTCAAACATAGTGAAACGGTACTATGTCTGAAGTTACCATCAAGCAAACATCCTGGTTTTGGATCACCAGATCACCAGTCATTTTAGGTTTTCTAACCCTTATTACACACAACCTTTTCTTCATACTCATTTGCCCCATCAAGGAAACACACTCTTCAAGCCAGCAACATGGTTTTCAGATCATCAGATCTTTCATTTCACACTCCACACACTTTTGGTTATCCCACTATGGATTGAACCCTTCCCCTACAGTTTGTCCTGAACATGGGATCAAACTTTTTCACACCCGCAGTTTGTCCTGAACATGGGACCAAACTTTTCCCCACAGTTTGTCCTGAATATGGGATCAAACGTTTTCGGCTACAAATCATCCTGAACATAGGGCGAACTACGTCGACTTGATCTCCCCGATACCTGGGACTACGTAGGCAACCATTTTATATGGCCCGGTAGCAATAAAACAAAAATAACAAAAACATTTCTACACCCTTCTCTATAAACAAAAATAACAAAAACATTTCTACACCTTTCTACCCTTACACCATTCAACTTTGAACCTCTTACACCAAATTCGAACTACGCAGACCTGATCTCCTCTTCAATAGGAATACGTAGGCAGCCATTTATGGTTTGGTCTAACCCCCTATCAAAATACAAATACTTGTCAATGGTACTAGGATCAAACTTTAATCCATTACATTTCATCGGCTTCAGACTAAAAGGATGGAATTACCTGGCCTCCCCATAAATGGGAGAGTTGGCGACAATCTAAGCTACGGTTGATTCCTTGAAGAGAAACACCAATCCATAAGAGATGGAACTAACTGGGCTCCTCTTAAATAGGTGTACTGGCGACCATCTGTGGTGTGGTTAATCTCAGAGAGGAAAAGTGACAATCCTCTCCACATCTACACACAAAAACCAGTCCCAAAATACCAAAGAGGGTAGGGATACACACAGATCAATGATCCATTCTGAAAGATCATGCGACATCTTAATGTCCACCTATCAAGGATGAGTTCGGAATACATCAAAATCACAAGCCCTGAAGAAGCAGGCAAATATCAAGCAAGTATCAAGGCACAACTAAAAGGGAAGTGAATCAACATTTATTTCCCTGCCATATATAATGTTGTTTGATATATACAATATGTGTTGTACATGACAAAATGGCTAAACTAGTCTGTGCGGGAAAATACAAGTCTATCTACAGATCGGTATGTATGCGGACTATCAAATCTAATATAGCATCTCTCTCCGAAGAAGGGGGTAACGCTGCAAGCTCCTACCCAAGGGTATCTACACGAGCTAGCAGATCTGAGGCCAACCGTATGGTGGCATGATGCTTATCATACCTCAGGAAATTTATTAACAACAGAAATATCATTCAAAACTGACGTATTTTTGTTTAGATCCGTGACATGAGCTAAGAAAGCTTGACATTCATTTTTTAATAAACGAATAGTTTTATGGCTTGAGATGACAGTGAATGATTTTAATGGTTTGGTTGCTTGAATTCGCATAATAGGTTGGTTAGGAATATGAAAGCTAACAACCTTACGAAAACAATCAATTCTTGCATAATGAGTAGTTAACCAATTAATCCCTAGAATTATGTCAAATGCAAGTATTTTAAATGAAATAAGATCGACAGTTAATGTGTGGGTACCGATTTGAACAAAACAAGACTTATAAACAGTGGATGTAATGAAGGTTTCTCCCAATAGAGTTTCAACAGATAAGTCAAGGTCCAATTTCTCTGAAGTCAAATTTACACGTTGAGCGCAGGTAGGAAAAATAAAAGAATGGGTAGAACCGGTATCGAATAAGGTATATACTTCGCTAGAGTTTATGATAAGCTTACCCGTGATTACCTCGTTCGGGTTCCTTGCTTTCTGGGAGGTCATGACAAACGCTCTCCCTTGAAATACCGATTTTGTCTTATCTGGGACGGCCTTTGATGCCTCCATCCAAGCTGGACTTGTCTTCGGTGCACGACAAAATTGGGCCAGGTGACCTTCTCTTCCATAATTGTAACATGCTTTGGATGGCATCGCGCAGTTTGGACTGATGTGTCCCTCTCCTCCACATTTGAAGCATATGATAGGTGGTCATTCTCCTTCCTTAACGACAAAAATTGATCTTTGCCGTCTTTCCATCATTGTTGAATCTCCTCTTCTTGAAATGTCCATTCTTATTGTTTTAGCCATGATTACCACCGAAGTGGTTACCATTTCTGGCATGTTGATTCCCTCCATGATTATTGTCACCGCTTTGATGACTGTTATCACTGGTATTATCATTTTGTCGGCTGCTCTCTTTTGGTTGGGTTGACTCATTATCGCGCTCCAATAACTGAGCCTTATTAACAACATCTGAATACAAACACAGTTTATGAGAGATAAGATATTGACGTATCTCGGGTTTCAAACCTCTTAGAAACATTTGTGTCATTCTCTCCTCATTATCAACCAAATGAGACGCAAACCGGGACAACTCTGCAAACTTGGCTTCGTACTGCGACACGGTCATGTTATTTTGCTCTAGCTTGATGAACTCTACCTCTTTCATGTGACGAATAATTTCGGGAAAGTACTTGTAATTGAACAGTTCTTGGAACTTCTCCCAACATATCTTCAGTGCAGCAGGTTGAGTATGCTTTACAGATTCCCACCAGTAATCTGCCTCTGCCCGCAACATGAAGGTGGCAAAGGGAACCTTTTACTCCTCAGAGCATCCCAATACATCAAATATCTTGTTGATCTGCTTTATCCACATCTCCGCCTTAAGTGGTTTTGGCTCTCCAAAAAGCTCCGGTGGTCCCAATTCCTTGAACTACTTAGCGGTGACCGTCCGAGAGTTGCCAGTGTTTCAACCTGTATTTTGGAAAGGAGCCGCTCTTACCTAATGTAGCATGAATTGCATAAAGCCTCTGAACACTCCATCGTTCATCATCTGGTCTGTGTTGTTATTTGCCTGAGGATTTTCGCCTTCCTGATGCACATTATCCTGATTATTGATCTGTGGAGACTCAACGGTCTCCTGTGCTCCATTGATGTTCTCAACATTCTCGGATGTCATTTTCAAATCTGCCCACAAAACAAGGGTTAATTAACATATCACATATTATCCCTATACTCTGACCGACCAATTGAATACCAAATAAACTTAGGTAGGTCATACTAGCGAAGGAATTCCCCGTCTCTCCCCTCCTAGTTCTTGTCTCACATCTTAGCCAGGGATCATATCCCTAAGCTTTGATACCAACTGTGACGCCCCCAAAATAGTTATACATCACCCATCTTGAGTCGCCAAATACATGGTACAAAATTCAAATACAACTTAATAATACAGTTGTCGTGTAAAATACGACAAAACGTAAACTAAGAGTTTAATAAAAATATTGTCAGCTAGACAATATCCACACTCAAAAGAGTCCTCTTTACATTTATTTTCACACTATTTAACATAATAGTGAGGACTACTAATACTATCATCCGGATGAGTCACTCCGCTTCCCGACTAGTCCCTTGGCACGTTCTCATTTCACGAAGAGAACAGTGAAAGAAAGGGTGAGCTCAACTAGCCTAGTAAGAAATATTATGACTAAGATAATGCAAAATAAATTATCATTAGCCTTCAACAATGTTAAACTGATAAAATATAACAAACATCAAGTTTAACTACAGCGGAATAAGCAATCCATTAAAAGAGTCAAGTAGAGAATAAAATCTACTATCTTTTATGATTTAAAAGGTTTTTCATCACTTTTATTGCTGAGACTCGGCTTAATAAATAATCCACATCATCCCTGCACTACGGCCAAGGATATTCATTAGTATCACGACCACAAATTATCCATGCACTACGGCCAAGGATATTCGTGTATTCATCAATGGTCATGATCATGCCAACAACTATCCATCAATGCACTACGGGCCAATAAGGACTTTTTCCACATCATTTGTAACATTACAGTCATGATTACACCGAATAATCCCTGGTCATAATCATACCAAGTCCATCTATGCACTACAGGCCACAGATGACTTTCAACATAAAATAAACATAAGGATGATGACAATGATATAAGAATTCAATAAAACAAGTTCAAGAATTAATTTATCCAGGAACTAATAACTTCCAAATTGTTAACATGATACTTCTTTGTAGAGTAAAACTCAAGAATGCTCAGAAGAATATTTCCATGAAAAGATACTGACTGAAGCCAAAATATCAAGGATATTCCACTAATTTCATGGAGTATAGAAGTCAAAACTTTAACCAACTAAGTATAATAAAGAATGGGATAACAAAAAAAATCACCAGGCATGCGATAGACCGAACAGACAGGTTATTCCAACAAAATAATAAATAACGAAACCAGGTCATGCACAAACGCACAGATAGGATATTCCAACAAAATAATAAATAATGGAACCAGGTCATGCGTAACGCATTGCATGTGATGTTCCAATGAATAATAAATAATGGAACCAAATTCATGTAAACGCATTGCAGGCGGGATGTTCCAATGTAATAATAAATAACGAAACCCGTGTCATGTGTAACGCAATCGGCGAGGATGTTCCAATGTAATAATAAAATGGAATAATGTAAGAATTTCACCATGTATGCGGTACTTCGCATAGACAGGTTGTTCCAACATAATGATAAAGAATAGAATAAAAGAAGAATTTTACCAAGTATAGGTTAGCCCGCGTATACAGGTTATTCCAATAGAATAATAAAGAATGGAGTAACAGAAGTTCTCTTTATGAATAAGAAAGAAATAATACCCCTTACCTTAGGAGGAAATTGGATACCGCAATATTGTAGTAATAGAAGATTCTTCTTCTTTCTCTCTTATTCTCTCTATTCTTTCTCGCTCTATAGCTTTAGTGAATTCATGAAAAATAATGAAGGAATGAGCTTGGTAGAGTAAGGGTAAAATAGTCTTTTTACCATAATTTATGACATCATTGCTTACATCATCGATCATATGACATCATTGATCAAATGACATCATTGCTTACATCATCCTTCTGATGACATCATTGCTTACCTCATCGTTCTGATTACATCATCGCTTACATCATAAGAATTCAAATTCAAATTGTTCTCTTCCACCTCATTTTACTTTTATACCATGAATTTACTATAATAATGTTACCATTCAAATTATAAAAAAATATACTATCATATAATCACATCATACTACTATAATATAATATTATAATAATATATTTAAATGAATTATTGATTTGATAATTTAAAATACTGTGTAATGACAATTATTAAATCAAAAATATCAACATAGCAATTATTGAATCAATAAAATATTAAACAGTAATTACTATAACAATTATTGAGTAGTGCCTTTTTACGTAAGAATCAATAATTTAAAAATATCATCTGTAATATCGCGTACATCGCGGTCAACAACAACGCGATATTCTTGTATTTTAACCACCGGTATTCCAATAGTGTTAACGGTAACACTTCCGCCGTTATTTTCATAAAAATATTTTTGTCATTTTCTAACTCCGACAATAATTTCGTTGTGGGGTCCACCAATGATTGTGTCGTCGTACGAATATTCCTCGACAAAAAGAATATTCCCCGACCAAACGAATATTTTATAATAACTTGCATACTTTGCAAAATTTATAAATATTATCCATAACTATAACATTATATCAAATTCATTCCATAATATTTAAAAATAATATTTATAGAAAAATCATCTTTATTAAAAAGTTGGGGTCTTACAACCTCCCCTTCTTATGAAATTTCGCCCTCGAAATTAGGGTACATACCTGGTATGTCGAAAAGGTAAGGATATCTTGATTTCATTTCAGATTCTAACTCCCAGGTCATTTCCTCAACATCGTGGTTTCTCCACAAAACTTTGACTTGAGGTATAACCTTAGAGCGTAGAATATGTTCCTTCTTATCCAAGATTTTAACAGGAACCTCTTTATACGTCAAATATTCCGCTATTTCGTCCGGTTCTAACTCAATAATGTGGTTCGGGTCTTCCACATATTTACATAATATGGATATGTGAAAAACGTTATGAACACGAGACAAACTTGGCGGTAAAGCGAGTCTATACGCCACAGTTCCTACTCGATCGAGGATTAAAAATGGGCCAATGAATCGAGGATTGAGCTTTACTCTCTTTCCAAATATTGTAACTCCTTTCCATGGAGCAACACGTAACAACACATGATCTCCAATATCAAATTCCACGTCCTTTCGATGAAGATCAGCATAACTCTTTTGTCGATCTTGTGAGGTTTTTATACGTTGCCGGATCGTTTGAATCTTTTCCGTAGTCATACGTACCAACTCTGGTCCCAACAATGTTGCTTCACCCACCTCATCCCAGCATACTGGAGAATGACACTTTCTTCCATACAACGCTTTGAATGGAGCCATGCCAATACTTGCTTGATAACTGTTGTTGTATGAAAACTCCACCAACGGTAAGAACTTGTCCCAACTTCCCTTGAAGTCAAGGACACAGAGTCTTAATAAATCATCAAGAGTTTGAATAGTAAGTCCGTCTGAGGATGATATGCCGAACTAAATCGTAAGTCCGTGCCCATAGCTTTTTGCAAACTAACCCAAAATCGTGAAGTGAATCTTGGGTCTCGATCAGAAACTATGGATACTGGCATACCATGCAGTCTTACAATCTCGTTTATGTACATACGAGCAAGACGTTCAAGTGTATAAGTTTCTCGTATCGGTAAGAAATGAGCAGACTTGGTCAATCTATCAACAATGACCCAAATTGCATCTATGCCTTGAGAAACCTTAGGAAGACCAGTAACGAAATCAATGGTAATGTGCTCCCACTTTTATTCTGGAATTTCAAGTGGTTGCAATAGACCTTTTGGTACTTGATGCTCTGCCTTGACTCGTTGACAAGTTAGACACCTTGAGATAAACAGCGCTATCTCTCTCTTCATATTGCTCCACCAAAATGTATGACGAAGATCACGATACATTTTGGTACTCCCAGGATGGATTACAAACGGTGTGTTGTGCGCCTCCATCATGATTTTATACTTTAAATTAGGGTCGTTAGGAACACAAAGTCTGGAGTTGACTCGAAGTATTCCTTCTTCATCGATTCTTGCTTCTGGCATTGCACCTTCTTGCACTTTTTTTCTCATACGCATCAGCTCCAGATCTGTAACTTGAGCAGCTTTAACTTTATCAATTAAAGTTAGTTCTACTCGTATATTCATCATCATCACATGGGTCCTTGGAGTTTTTAACTCTATCTCCATCCTTTGCAAGTCACACAAAATGGGACTTTGCGTTGTCAATATCGCACTCGTACTCGCATATGATCTTCTACTCAATGCGTCAGCTACCACGTTCGCTTTTCCAGGATGGTATTGGATGGTATGATCATAATCTTTCAATAGTTCAAGACAACATCGTTGTCGCATGTTGAGTTCCTTTTGAGTGAAAAAATATTTGAGGCTTTTATGATCCGTAAAGATTTCCACTTTCTCCCCATACAAGTAATGCCTCCAAATTTTAAGTGCGAAAACAACAGCTGCCAACTCTAGATCATGAGTAGGATAATTCCTCTCATATTCGTTGAGTTGTCGAGAGGCATAGGCTATGACTTTCCCATGTTGCATGAGAAGATATCCTAACCCTTTACCCGAAGCATCACTGTAGATGACAAATCCCTCCGAGCCAGATGGTATTGTCAGAACAGGTGCTAAAATGAGTCTCTTCTTGAGTTCTTGAAAACTCTTCTCACATTCCTCGTTCCAATTGAATTTTGTATCTTTCCGAGTCAGCTGAGTTAATGGAGTAGAGATTCGAGAAAACCCTTCTACGAATCTCCGATAATAACCAGCTAAGCCGAGAAAGATACGTACTTCGGTCACTGATTTAGGTTGCTCCAAGCTTTGAATAGCTTCAATCTTTGCTGGGTTAACAGATATTCCATGGCTTGATACTGCGTGCCCAAGGAATGCTACTTCCTCAAGCCAGAACTCGTATTTCTTCAACTTGGCATAAAGCTTATATTCACAAAGCTTTTAGAGTATCAGCCTCAAGTGTTGTTCATGATCTTCACGACTTTTGGAATAAATAAGGATGTCATCAATAAAGACGACCACAAAGTGATCCAAATATTCCTTGAATACTCGGTTCATCATATCCATGAAAGCAGCTGGAACATTAGTCAATCCAAAAGACATGACTAGGAATTCATAATGCCCGTACCGAGTTCTGAAAGCCATCTTTGGAATGTCATCGATTCTAATCTTCAATTGGTGATATCCAGAACGAAGATCAATCTTTGAAAAGAATTTGGCTCCTTGTAACTGGTCAAACAGGTCATCAATACGTGGCAATAGGTACCTATTCTTGAAGGTGACATGATTCAACTCCCGATAATCAATACAAAATCGCATACTCCCATCTTTCTTTTTCACGAATAGAATAGGAGCACCCCAAGGAGAAGTACTAGGACGAATAAAGCCAATGTCTAACAATTCATGTAGTTGGGTCATTAACTCCTGAAGTTCAATAGGAGCCATTCGATATGGGGCTTTGGAAATGGGTTTTGTACCAGGTTCAAGGTCAATAAAAAATTTAATTTCACGCTCTGGGGGTAGGCCAGGAAGTTCTTCAAGGAATACGTTAGGAAATTTATTAACAATATAAATATCATTCAAAACTGACGTATTTTTGTTTAGATCCGTGACATGAGCTAAGAAAGCTTGACATCCATTTTTTAATAAACGAATAGCTTTATGGCTTGAGATGACAGTGATTGATTTTAATGGTTTGGTTGCTTGAATTCGCATAATAGGTTGGTTAGGAATATGAAAGCTAACAACCTTACGAAAATAATCAATTTTTGCATGATGAGTAGTTAACCAATCAATCCCTAGAATTACGTCAAATGCAAGTATTTTCAATGAAATAAGATTGACAGGTAATGTGTGGGTACCGATTTGAACCAAACAAGACTTATAAACAAGGGATGTAATGAAGGTTTCCCCCAATGGAGTTTCAACAGATAAGTTAAGGTCCAATTTCTCCGGAGTCAAATTTAAACGTTGAGCGCAGGTAGGAGAAATAAAAGAATGGGTAGAACTGGTATCGAATAAGGTATATACTTCACTAGAGTTTATGATAAGCTTACCCGTGATGACCTCGTTCAGGTTCCTTGCTTTCTGGGAGGTCATGACAAACGCTCTCCCTTGAACTACTAGGTTTTTCTTATATCTGGACTGACCTTTGATGCCTCCATCCCAATGGACTTGTCTTGATTGCGATAAAATCGAGCCAGTGACCTTCTCTTCCACAATTGTAACATGCTTTGGATGGCATCGCTGCGATTTGACCGATGTGTCCCTCTCCTCCACATTTGAAGCATATGATAGGTGGTCGTTCTCCTTCCTTAATGACAGGTGCTGATGCTAATGTCTTTCCATCATTGTTGAATCTCGCCTTCTTGAAATGTCCATTCTTATTGTTTTGGCCATGATTACCACAGAAGTGGTTACCATTTCTGGCATGTTTATTCCCTCCACGCTTATTGTCACCGCTTCGATGACTGTTATCACTGGTATTATTATTTTGTCGGCTGCTCTCTTTTGGTTGGGTTGACTCATTATCGCGCTCCAATAACTGAGCCCTATTAACAACATCTGAATACAAACACAGTTTATGAGAGATAAGATATTGACGTATCTCGGGTTTCAAACCTCTTAGAAACATTTGTGACATTCTCTCCTCATTATCAACCAAATAAGATGCAAACCGGGACAACTCGGCAAACTTGGCTTTGTACTGCGACACAGTCATGTTATTTTGCTCCAGCTTGATGAACTCTACCTCTTTCATGTGACAAGTACTTTCAGGAAAGTACTTGTAATTGAACAGTTCTTGGAACTTCTCCCAAGACATCTTCAGTCACGACGAGTTGAGTATGCTTTCTGATTCCCCACTAGTAATCACCTCTCTCGCTCAATAACATGAAGGTGGCAAAGGAACCTTTTGCTCCTCGGAGCATCCCAAGACATCAAATATCTTGTTGATCTACTTTATCCTCGTCTCCGCCTTAAGTGGTTTTAGCTCTCCAAAAAACTCCGGTGGTCCCAATTCCCTGAACTGCTTAGCGGTGACCGTCCGAGAGTTGCCAGTGTTTCCACCTATATTTTGGACAGGAGCCGTTTTTGCCTGATGTTGCATAAATTGCATAAAGCCTCTGAACACTCCATCGTTCATTATCTGGTCTGTGTTGTTGTTTTCCTGAGGATTGTCGCCTTCCTGATGCACATTATCCTGATTATTGATCTGTGGAGACTCAACGGTCTCCTGTGCTCCATTGATGTTCTCAACATTCTCGAATGTCATTTTCAAATACTGCCACAAAACAAGGGTTAATTAACATATCACATATTATCCCTATACTCTGACAGACCAATTGAATACCAAATAAACTTAGGTAGGTCATACTAGCGAACGAATTCCCCGTCTCTCCCCTCCTAGTTCTTGTCTCACATCTTAGCCAGGGATCATATCCCTAAGCTTTGATACCAAATGTGACGCCCCCAAAATAGTTATACATCACTCATCTTGAGTCGCCAAATACATGGTACAAAATTCAAATACAACTTAATAATACAGTTGTAGTGTAAAATACGACAAAACGTAAACTGAGAGTTTAATAAGAATATTGTCATCTAGATAATATCCACACTCAAAAGAGTCCTCTTTACATTTATTTTCACACTATTTAACAGAATAGTGAGGACTACTACTACTATCATCTGGACCGTCACTCCGTTCCCCGACTAGTCCCGGCTACGTTCTCATTTGCTGAAGAGAACAGTGAGAGAAAGGGTGAGCTCAACTAGCCCAGTAAGAAATATTATGACTAAGATAATGCAAAATAAATTATCATTTGCCTTCAACATTGTTAAACTGATAAAATATAACAAACATCAAGTTTAACTACAGCGGAAAAATAATGAAGTTTCTCTCTATTCTTTCTCGCTCTATAGCTTTAGTGAATTCGTGAAAAATAATGAAGGAATGAGCTTCTATTTATAAGCTTGGTAGAGTAAGGGTAAAATAGTCTTTTCGCCATAATTTATGACATCATCGCTTATATCATCGATCATATGACATCATTGCTTACATCATCGATCAAATGACATCATTACTTGAATCATCCTTCCGATGACATCATTGTTTACCTCATTGTTCCGATGACATCATCGCTTACATCATCAGAATTCAAATTCAAATTGTTCTCTTCCACCTCATTTTACTTTTATACCATGAATTTACTATAATAATGTTACCATTCAAATTATAAAAAAACATACTATCATATAATCACATCATACTACTATAATATAATATTATAATAATATATTTAAATAAATTATTGATTTGATAATTTGAAAAACTGTGTAATGACAATTATTGAATCAAAAATATTAACATAGCAATTATTGAATCAATAAAATATTAAACAGTAATTACTGTAACAATTATTGAGTAGTGTCTTCTTACGTAAGAATCAATAATTCAAAAATGTTGTGCAATACAGTGTGCTACTGTGCAACAACGCGTGTTACTATATTTTAACCACCAGGTGTTCCAACAGTGTTAACGGTAACACTTCCGCCGTTATTTTCATAAAAATATTTTTGTCATTTTCTAACTCCGACAATAATTCCGTTGTGTGGTCCACCAATGATTGTGTCGTCGTACGAATATTCCCCAACAAAAATAATATTCCCCGACCAAATGAATATTTTATAACAACTTGCATACTTTGCAAAATTTATAAATATTACCCACAACTATAACATTATATCAAATTTATTCCATAATATTTAAAAATAATATTTATAGAAAAATCATCTTTATTAAAAAGTTGGGGTCTTACAACCTCCTCTTCTTATGAAATTTCGCCCTCGAAATTAGGGTACGTACCTGGTATGTCGAAAAGGTAAGGATGTCTTGATTTCATTTCAGATTCTAACTCCCAGGTCATTTCCTCAATATCGTGGTTTCTCCACAAAACTTTGACTTGAGGTATAACCTTGGAGCGTAGAATATGTTCCTTCTTATCCAAGATTTGAACAGGAACCTCTTCATACGTCAAATCTTCCGTTAACTTATTTTTTCAAACAAATCTCACCTAATTTGAGAACACCAAAAGACAAGAACAGAAGAGGGACAATAAAAATCCTGATGTTGACATTAAGAATGTATGAATATATGACTAATGGATATGAATCCATGATTATATAATTGTTTTGGAATACACATAGTGCAAATAAGCTTTAAGCAGTTAAGTCGTAGTTGATAAACTACGAATCAGACAAGTATTTCAGTTCTTATTTGTTATATGAATTCGATAACTGTTAGTTGAGCTATATTATGCCATAAGAATGTTGATGTATATATATGAAATGCATATGAGATATGTATGAAATGTAAAAGTTGATCTTTGATGATATGTTTGCGATATAAATCTCTATGCTTGTTATATGAGAAGTAATATAATTAGTAAATATTAATGGATTATGAATGCATGTGCTGAGTGTCGACGTCGGGATTTTTAGTTGTCCCTTTTCGTTACTTGTTCTTTGGTGTTCTCATTGTTATGTGAGATTTGTTTGAAAAAATAAGTGAAAAAGGTCCGACATGTATAATGTCGACGATGGACTGTTAAGAGTCGCCAGTTGGTGTTTTTAACTGATTGCACCAACGCAACCGAAAAGGTTTGCACAATTACCCAATGTTTTGACACTGCTAAACGGGTCTGTGAAACCGAGATTCATTATGGGTCCGGGGGCTTAATTATACGGAGGGAAGGTGTTAGGCACCCCCCGACATCCGTGTTGCCACGGTGACCGCCACTTCTCAAAGAAACTGTTATATGAATGTGTGTGTGTGTGTGGATCAATGTACAATTATTTGAAAGTAGTGCGAGGCCTCATTCGCACCTATACACACATGGTTTGAATTTATAGAAAAATTCAATTTTAGCCAGATATAGCAATGAAGTTTTATAAAAAGAGGTTTTTCAAACCCTGTGCTCAATAGGAATTGAGACCTTTTCATACTTTCATTTTATTGTTAAATGTTCGACTTGTTTGCTTTTATTTTCGAGATGCGAGGCATCTTCGAGAAAATAATATCTGTTGATCTTAGAACTCCTCATGGGCATGATAGCCATCTAAGGAAATTAAATGCACATCAAAATAATGTACAAGTCGCTTACAATTTGAAAAAGTCCATAATGGGAACCGAATCTAGATTCAGTAGACTGAATCTGTGATCACATGATTCCTAGGCTCACATGATACTGCAGTTTATATGAAAAGCGGTAAGCAGTTATATATATATAAGCGGTAAATATATATATGTGCATGATCAACCACCACAAAGCAACTCCATGGGGGATCGGAAATGTAAATAAAGCAATAAATGCGATCAACCGCCACGAAGTAAACTCCAGGCGGGACTGAATGTAAATAAAGCAGTAAAAGGCCTCGAAGTAAACTCCAGGCCTGACAGAAATGTAAATATATATATATATAAGTAATAAACACACCGGATGTAAAATCCAGGCTCATCGGATATGTCCGACAATAATTATATATATAAGTATATATATATATATATATAAAAGCAGGTAAACTCTCCGGATGTAAAATCCAGGCTCATCAGATATGTCTGATAACAATTATATATATAAGTATATATATATATATATATAAATGCTCCAGACATAAGTCTAGGCTTAATCGAGGCATAACTCGATAATGTTAGTCCATTTATATAATATATACATATATAAGTATATATATACAGATAGAAATGAAAACCACGGACCGAAGTCCGGGCATACGCACACAACACGACTCTCAATGTGTAGAATAGTGTGTGCCAAGATGAAGAGAAAGGCTTTATAGAGTGTTAGAAGGCTTACAGTGGGCTGCCAATGCAGGCTTTTATGACTCTAAATGGATAAGCACTCAGCTCCTGCTGGTAAATGTGAGCTAATAGGTGTTTAAAAAGAGCAAGCACTCAATATAAGGTGTGTATAAAGCAAATTGGACAGGGCTTACTCGCCTTTCTTCCTTTTTTTGAAATGGCTACCCCAAGCCCTCTATTTATAGAGGGGGGAGTTGTAGGTGTACCTGTGGCTACCCGGGGTGCCCTGGGCTCCGTGGGTCCCGTCATCTCAAAGTACGTGCACTCGTGCACTGTGATGTCTGCTCGAACTTGCAGAACTTCAATCCGAGCATCCGAACAAGGTATATAAGACCTTCTTCGGACTGCTTGTGTCGAGAGTTGCGCAATGACATGGGATTAGAGGTTGTAAGAAGTCAGGAAGAGGGACCATGCCCATGATCTTTAAGCTTCAAATTTTATCCGGTGTGCTGCCACGCGCAATAGTCACTCGGGATTGGAACTCCCTGATTCTTGAAGGACATTGTTGTATGTATGTATGAAATGTTGAGATGACGCGCAGATGTGTGAGGTAGAAAGATGACGTTTGATTCCTCATCGGTGTTATCACCGATTTGAGTTGAAAGCAGACGTTGCTCAAGGTTATATCTGAGATTGGACTGTTGCAAGTGTTTGAATGCCGCAATGTCATCTGCGAGGGTGCCTATCTACCCGGTGTTAGCTCCGGGTCTAAGGTATGAGTGCCTCAGCAGGAGGTCTGAGATTAAAGTTGGTCACATTTGAAACAAGCATTTCCGGGGTTATCACCGGAACTGCAATAGCATTCCTTGGGGTTATCACTAAGGACGAAACTCGGAGTTATCTCCGAGGTTGGAAATGATGTTCCCAGTGTGTGTTCCAGGGTTGAGACTTAACTTCTGGTAGTATCCGGAATAGATGTGAACTGTCTTCCAGGGTTATCTCTGAAAGACGATTCTACCCTCCTGCAATGTTAGTAACAGGGGTGCAAAAATTTTCAAGTGTCTACAAATGCCCCTCTTTATCATATTCATGCAATGCAAGGCATGGATAGGATAAAGAATCCTAGACACTTGAAATGCAACAAGATAAACATGATGCTATGTGTAGCAACATGATGCAAATGTATGAATTAGATGATTGTCGGTTCCCTGTTAATCCTGTTGGGATGACAATCAGTGATGTCTTGAACATGCGATCCAAGTCTTCAAGGATGTTGACGTTGGGGCTATCACCAAAGTCGTGAATCCTACACACAGACTTCTACTCCATAGAGGTGCCTCTTGTTTATAAGAGATCTGTGGGGAGAAAGCTTTGTCTATTTGAGGATGTGTATAACATATCCCACCATCATGTCGGAGTTACTCCCAATAGTATGTATTTGTCAGGGTTGCCTGACCTTCGTTGATGTATGGATCACCGGATAAATCCCAGCTGGGAAAAATGTCAAGGCTGCTTGACCTTCATTGATGTGTGTATCAATGGTTGCATCGCGTTATGACCCCCGCCGGGGACACGTTGAAGAGTTTATTCGATGGGTTTACTTGCCACTAGTTGAAATAACGTCAAGGTTGCTTGACCTTCATTGATTTGTGTATCAATGGTTGAATTACGTTGTAACCCCCACCGGGGAGACATAGATGCTCATAGCTTTGTGCGTTGTAACCCCCGTCGGGGACACATAGATGCTCGTAGCTTTGTGCGTTGTAACCCCCGCCGGGGATACGTCTTTAATTCATAACTTCGGCATTGTAACCCCCGCCGGGGATGTTGACAGCTCCTGATGGGAGAGACACCGCTCTAGTAGAGAGGGACGAGGCTAGCTCATCCAGAGATGCATTGATTGTGGAGATGGATGTTGCCCTATCTGCTAGGGATGTGGCCATTGTAGACAGTACCTCCATAAGATCCCATACGACTGGCATTCTTACTGATATGAGTGCATACATTGATGAGCATCATGTCACCATGCAGTTAGCCTCGGATCTACTAGCTCATGTAGATACCCTTGGGCAGGAGCTTGCAGTTTAACCTCCTTCTTCGGAGAAGGATGATATGCTAGATCTGATAGTCCGCATACACACAGATCCGTAGATAGCTTTGTATTTTCCTGCACCGACTAGCTTAGCCATTTTGTCATGTATAGCACAGATGTATATATCAAACAGTATTATATATGGCAGAGAAATATATTTTGATTTACTTCCCTTTCAGTTGTGCCATGATATTTGCTTGATATTTGCCTGTTTCTTCAAGGCTTGTGATCTTGATGTATTCTGAACTTGTCCTTGATATGTGGACATTGAGCCGTCATAGGATCTCTTAGAACGGATCATTTATATGTATGTATCCCTACCATCTTTGGTGTCTTGGGACTGGTTTCTGTATGGAAATATGGAGAGGAGTGTGGCTTTTCCTCTCAGAGATTGTCCGCACCATAGATGGTCGCCAATACTTCTTTTTGTGAGAAGCCTAGTTAATTACATCTTTTATGGATTAGTATTGCTCTTTGAGGCACAACCGCAGCTTAGATGGTCACCGAATCTCCTATTTGTGAGGAGAGGTTGGGTAATTCCATCCCCTTGGTCTGAAGCCGATGAAATATGGTGGATTGAAGGTTGATCCCAGTACCGTATGACAAGTATTTTTGTTCTAGTAGGGGTTAGACTGAACCATAAATGGCTGCCTACGTACTCCTATTGAAGAGGAGATCAAGTCTGCATAGTTCAAACCTGGTGTAAGAGGTTCAACGCTGAAGGTGAAAGGCAGATGGGTGTAGAAACTTTATTGATGAAGAAGGGCGTAGAAATGTTTTTGTGGTTTTTTGTTTTTGTAGAGAAAGGGCAAAAATGTTTTTGTTGTTTTTTTGTTTATTACAACCGGGCCATATAGAATATGGTTACCTACGTACTCCCGTGTATCAGGGAGATCAGGTCGACGTAGTTCGCCCCTCAGGACAAATCGCAGCCAAAGAGGAGTGTAAATCTCGTGCGCAGGCTATACTATGGGGAGAAGAAAGTTTGATCCCATAATGGGGATAAACTGCACGTGTGGAAAAAGTTTGATCCTATTTTCAGGACAAACTACAAGCGTGGAAAAGTTTAATCCCGTATTTAGGATAAACTGCAGGTGTGAAAGGTTCAATCTCGTGTGTAGGATAACCTAAATTGTATGGAAGGTTTAAAATGAGGTGAAACCAGGCTACTGGTTCAAAGTGTATGTGAAACTAGGCTGCTGGTTTGAAGTGTATGTTTCCCTGAGGGGCAAAAGAGTTTTTAAAAAGAGGGTTAAAAACCGGAATGACTGGTAATTAGATGATCAATACATGGATGTTTGCTTGATGTTAACTTTAGATATAGTACCGTTTCACGGTGTCCGAGTTGATAAGATGTGGAAATTCATCGTCATCCATTTCCTATAGTCTGAGAGCACCTCCTGTCAATACCTCCTTGACAATAAACGGGCCTTCCCAGTTAAGAGCAAATTTTCCCTTAGATTGATCTTGGTTGTCAATGATCTTTTTCAAAACCAATTCATGTTTGAATTATCATAGCCGAACTTTTCTATTGTAGGATCGTGCGATCCTTTGCTGATATAACTAACCATAGAAGATTGTCGTGGTTCGCCTTTCGTCTATCAGAGACAATTGGTGATACCTGTCTTGTAC
Organism: Panax quinquefolius; assembly: GCA_020205615.1. Taxonomy (NCBI): domain Eukaryota; kingdom Viridiplantae; phylum Streptophyta; class Magnoliopsida; order Apiales; family Araliaceae; genus Panax; species Panax quinquefolius. Next base: position 126,418,768 of record CM035156.1, read on the forward strand.
CCATTGGTCTTCATCCAACTGAGAATCCATCAACACTCTGAGTGATTCCATTTACACCTCTATGGGGAGCACTGCTTCCATCCCATAGGCTAATGAGTAGGGGTTGCCCAAAGGAAATACGCATAGAAGTTCAGAGGCTAATAAAGTCGAGGCAAGAGGTCGCCCATCCTTTGTGATTGGCGGACATTTTCTCGCATGATCTTCTTGATATTTTATTAGCCGCTTCAACAGCACCATTCATCTTTGGACGGTAGATGACGGAGTTAAGGTGTTTGATGTGGAATTTACTGCATAACTCCTCCATCATTTTGTTGTTGAGGTTTTTAGCTTTGTCTGACATAATGACCTCTGGTTGTCCATAACGACAGACTGCACTATTTCTGATGAAAACAATGATGACTTCTTTGGTAAACTTGGGGAAGGAGGCTGCTTATACCCACTTGGTCAAGTAATCGATCATGGTGCATATGAATCGATGTCTATTACTGGCTTTGGGCTTGATGGGCCAGATCACGTCCATTCCCCACATTGAGAAGGGCCATGGCGAACTCATATTATGGAGTTCCCTTGGAGGGGCATGGATAGCATTCCCATGAATTTGGCATTGATAGCACCTCTTGACGTGATCATCACAGTCAGCTTTGAGTGTGAGCCAATAATGCCCTGTTCTGAGGATTTTCTTGACAAGTAAGGGGCCGCTCAGGTGTGGGCGTTAATCAACACTCTGAGGGATTCTATTTCCACCTCTATGGGGAGTACTGCTTCTATCCCATAGGTCAATGAGTAGGGAGTTGCCCCAGTGGAAGTACGAATTGAAGTTCTGTAGGCTAATAGAGTTAGAGGCAAGAGGTCAGGCCATTCTTTATGATTGGCGGACATCCTTTGCATGATCTTCTTGATGTTCTTATTAGCCGCTTCAACAACACCATTCATCTTTGGATAGTAAATGACGGAGTTAAGGTGTTTGATATGGATTTTACTACACAACTACTCCATCATTTTGTTGTTGAGGTTCTTAACATTGTCTGACACAATTTCCTCTGGTTGTCCATTGTTGATCGATTTCGCAATCAATGAATACGTGCAAGTATACACGGTCAACAAGTAATAAAGTGAAAGTAGAGTATCGTTCCCACGAGGAATTATTTAATAAAAATTACCAATTACTAACTCTTAACCAAATCAATTTTATTTAAATAATCGCAAATTGTGAATTTTCTAGTTAAGAAAACTAAATTAACTAATTAAAACTAGGTTACTTTATAAATGAATTCAAATAAATAAAGGCTAAGACTCCAATATCCCCAATTATGAACTATAAACCAATTATCCAATTATCCCAATTATTATGTCTACTGAATTGTTAATAGGAATTCTCAAATGCCAAAAGCCCTCTCTCGAGTGATCAATTTGCCTTCTATTTAACCCAGATTAATTTTGTTATATCTCTATACAAAACAATTGAATTAAACTTGTTACAATCCCAATTCCATATGTGTTACATGTGGCAAATAGATATTCTCATTCTATTCACAAACCTACTTATTCACTGTGCAAATAACTAAGTCACATGTCACCATGCCCAGTTCTAACCATAGAATTCCTTTCTCAATTCCTTCTAGAGTAACAAGGTAATTAATGATCAGATAATTAATCAATAAGCATAAGGCAAGATGAACAATTTACTTCAACATAGATAATTGGGATAAATTAAATAATCAATCCATCACCATAAAAGGTTCCATTAGAATCTTAATGAAAGAGTTAGTTCATAATTAATGAATTAAAATCATGAATCCACAATTGAATAGACATTAAAAGATAAAAGTATGATAAGAGAAGAGAATAGAATCTATTGTCAGCAAATCTGATGCTCCCCTCTTGCTCTTGCTCTTGATCTTCAGTGTTCTTCAATGTGCTTCAATCTCCAATGACTAACTAAGAACTAGGGTTTAGATTCTAATTTAATGGAGTGTTTAATCTAGTCTAGTCTATGTAATCTCCTCTTATTTTATGCCTTACATCATGTATTTATAGGTTACAAGTCCAATTTTTAGTTTAGGAACAAACCCAATCCAATTTGGAGTCAAAAAGGAGTCAAAATTACCAAAACGCGCCCGTGCCGCACTAAGCCTATTCCCCGCCTAAGCCCCAAAGACTGCTCACGACGCTGAGAATCTGCCTTATAGCGCCCCGGCGCTGGAATTAAGCCTAAAATTAGCGCCCCGACGCTGTTACAAGTTCTGACATTTTCTACTCCGACATCCTTTGGGAAAATAGCCATAACTTCTTCGTCCGAACTCCGATTTAAATGATTCAAGATGATCTGGAAAGAGAAAAAGTAGATCTACAACTTTAATTCTTTAAGATTTTCGAAATAAGATCCATAGAAATACTCAAATTGGCTCTGAAGTGACTGATATGTAAATGGCAAGCCGAAAACGCGAATCTAGCCACCCCGAACGTCGATCCATGTAACTTTTGTCCCAATTCCTACAAAACAACATAAAACATGCTTGAATAGACATAAACACTTAAAAAATACTAAAAGACTTGAGAACAACAATAAATTAAGCCCGAATGTATCCAATTCATGTGTATAAAACTCACTCATCATCCATATCGACAAATAACATTGTTTCTGATGAAAGAAATGATGACTTCTTTAGCAACCTTGGGGAAGGAGGCTGCTTCTATCCATTTGGTGAAGTAGTCGATCATGGTGAAGATAAACCGATGCCTATTACTGGCTTTGGGCTCGATGGGCCCGATCACATCCATTCCCCACATTGAGAAGGGCCAAGGTGAACTCATATTGTGGAGTTCCCTAGGAGGGGCGTGGATAGAATTCCCATGAATTTGGCATTGATAGCACCTCTTGACATGATCATCACAGTCAGCTTTAAGCGAGAGCCAGTAGTGTCCTGTTCTTAGGATCTTTTTAATAAGTAGAGGGCCGCTCATGTGTGGGCCACATACTCCACCATGGATTTCATCCATGAGCCTCTGAGCTTGGTCTTTTTCCAGACATCTGAGAAGACCTAATCCTGCATCTCTCTTGTAGAGTGCATCTCCGCTCAGGTAGAATTTCATAGCAAGTCGATGTATTCGCCTCTTCTCAGTTAGGCTCGCCTCAGCGGGTGTAGATCCATCTCACAGGTACTCCTTGATATGCTGATACCAAGGGTGGTGGACGGGAGGTAGCTCATCTGATACTTCTCCAACGTAGTTCCCATAAACTAGGGCCTTTTGCATGGCAAATGTGATGCTTGGCATGTTTTCCTTGTCAGTTATGTGAATCTAGGAGGCCAAGGTTGTTAGTGCATCCGCAAAATCATTCCTATTGCGAGGAATATGTAGAAAGGAGATTTCTTCGAACTCCAAAGCCATTTGTACAACTTAACGATGGTAAGGCAGCAGATGTAATTCTTTGGTTTGATAGATTCCCGTGGATTGCTTGATTACCAATTCGGAATCCCCAAAGATAGTTAACCGCCTGATGCCCATTGAACGGGCAAGTTTTATCTCCATGATCTGACCTTCATACTCAAATCATTGCGTTGTTGGTCCGATAAACCGCAATTTGACGACGATGGGATACTGTTCCCCCGTACCAGATACTAGAACTGCTCTAGCTTCAGAGCCTTTTGTGTTAACAATTCCATCAAAATACATTTTCCATGTGTGGAATGAATCATACTAATGGTATTGTTGAACTGTCATTACCCCTTCATCGGGGAAGTATGTTTCTAAGGGTTTGTAATCCCCTGTAGGTGCGGCAGCCAGTTGATCTGCAATTCCTTGACCTTTGATAGACTTTTGCGTCACTTAGACGATGTCAAATTGTTGTAGGATCAACTGCCATCTGGACAGTGGACAATTCAGTATGGGCTTACTGAACACGTACTTGAGAAGATCCACGCGGGATATAGATGGGTTGTGTGACCATGGAGGTAATGATGTAACCTCATGGAAGCCCATGCTAACGCACAACAAGTCTTCTCAATCAGAGTGTACTTGTGTTCACTGATACTGAATCTTTTGCTGAGGTAATAGATAGCTCATTCTTGGCCTCTATTGTCTTTTTACCCCAACATGCAGCCCATGACATTGTCATTACTGGACAGGTATATAAATAGGGGAACATCATCCCTGGGAAGTACCAAAACAGGAGCGTTAATCAACTACTCTTTAATGTTAAGGAAGACTTTCTGACACTCATCATTCCATTTCATGGAGGAGTTCTTCCTTAATAGCTTGAAGATGGGCTCATAGGTTGCTGTGAGTTGAGAGATAAACCTGCTAATGAAGTTGATTCTTCCCAAAAATCCTCAGATTTCCTTCTCTCTGTCGAGGAATAGGCATTTCCTTGATTCTTTTTGGTGGATCCACTCAATCATTTTCCTTCTCTAAGAAACCTAGAATTTGCATTTCCTTGACACCAAAGGCGACTTGGCTAGATTCAACTTCAAGTGGGATCCAAATAACTTTCTAAGATGGTTTGTGGTTTTCCTCCCTTTGAGATTTGACGCGATGATGTCATCAATGTAGATCTCTATCTCTTTATTTTAAATCGTGAAAAGAGCCATCTAGATTCAAGGTCTTCAAGTTGTAGGCTTAATGACAACCGTTGAATAAAAAGGTTTCTAAGATGATGAAAGTGGTTTTCACTCCCTTCCTCAGATTTGATTTGATGATGTCATCAATGTAGATCTCTATCTCTTAGTATGCATTTGAAAAAGGTCGTGGAAAGCTATCTTTAAGAAAGCATCATAGATCCTGATAATCCACGCAAACCGCACCTTTCTTCCTAGTTTAGCACATTGTTGGGCCAAATGATATGTAGACACTTATGATAATGCTAAGGTTGTTTCACAATTTCTTCTTGATAAAGCCAATTTTCTCTCACCTTTCTCCGATATTTTCTATATAAATAAATAAATTAGAAATTTTGTGTATAATTTTTTTTTTATTTTTTATATATGGGGGGTATGTGCCAAGATAATTGTGTGTATGTATTTATGTGATATATTTATTACATGAATGATTTTAAATAATTTTATTTTAGAATTATTGATTATTATAAATTATATTATTATAATAATTAATTTTATAGTAAAAATATTTTTATTAATTATTTTCCATGAAAATATAATAATTTATATTATTTATATAATATATGAAATGATTTTTATAATTATTATAATAATTACTTTATTATATGAATTTTAGTAATTACTTTATTATTAATTAATTATTTTAACTTAATTAATAATGTTAAGTATGAAAGATAAATCGGATATGGAATCCAAACCCTAATTTTGGATTTTGATCAAGGAATGAGAATAATAATATAATATTATTTATATTTTGATTTTTCAAAGGCTATAATTATATATCGTAGGTATGTGGACCCATGAATGATTGTCATCGCTATGGTGTATTATGTCAAACCCTAGTTTTACTTGTGGAAACCTTAATTTGAAACTCAATTTGTGAGTTCAAGACTATTATATAACTGTGTTATATGATTTTATGATTAATTAGGTCAACCCTAATTAGCATTTATATATATTAATTTCTTAAAATCCTAATTATTAAGTAAAACCCTAATTGTGATTTGGTAACCCTAATTACCAAAATTATAAACCCTAATTGCTAAATTAGCAAGGATAATTATAATTATTATATAATGAACCCTAATATTCATGTATGATTAGAACCCTAATCAAATTAAGAAAACCCTAATTATAAATTTTACAAACTAATTATATTTTATTTTAAACCCTAAAATAAATAATTTGGGTAACATATATTAAAATTGTTAGACTATGATTATTACATGGCCCAAAACAATTCTGGGAGAAGCCCAAAAGAAATAAAATACAAGCCCAAACTTAGTCCACTTGATTAAGGGTATTTTAGACATTTGATTTATCTAATTTATGCATTAAAATAAAAGCTAGATAAAAGAATTAGTGGGTATATATATATAGCTGACCACAATAGGCCTTTTACGGCAACAAATTATGCTATTCAAGTTTCCTTAAATAGTAACTCTTACATCAAGTACATAGGTGTCAATCTCCCATTGGTTGCAAATCTATTAATCACCCTTAATCACATGATTAGGCTAATTGAAGAGATAAGGTGTAGTCTTTTATCCATGGGATAACAAAAGTATGGGGATAATAGTTAAATCCCACATTTGCATAGACTTCTATAAATAGATTGGAGAGAGAAATAATCATTTTGCTAGCATTTTACCCAACCTCATTCTTAACTCTCTCAAGCTCTCACCTTCAAAATTTATAAGACATTTCATTCCCAAAACCAAAGCCCCACTAAACCATATAACAAATCGAAGCCCAAATCAAGAAAGATCAAAGAAAAGGTATAAAACCCTAGCCATGAAATCGACCTTTGATCTGTTGTTAAATGTTAAAATTTTTGTGTTAAATATGTTGTATATGATGTATAATGATGATCTGGGTTGATAGATGTTAGATCCATAACATCTAGAGGCTCGATTTGAAGATTTACAAAATCTAAAAAATTGTTATGTGTGTGTTTCCGACAACGAATGTCGCCTTCTATCTCTGTGATCTTTAAAGATTTTTGTGTTTTGAAAGTTTGTAGTTGTAGTCTGGTATGTACTCTTTGATCTGGATCAAGAATAAAGCTTATATCGCATCTAGATTGCAAGTTATTCGGTCAAACTTGGTTGATCGACCATGATCGGGCAGCGTTTTCGGGTAACCCGTAAATTGCCCGCATCGTGTCTCGACAAGCTTTTTTTGGCCTTTCGATCTGCTGTTTGTTTTGTTGTTGAGTGTTTTGTTGTTGTAATAGAGATGGGTAAAATGGTATATGAACTACAATTTAAAGCTTTTAGATCGGTTAAATAACATATATATTTAATGTAGTGATCGGTCAAAGTAGCAATGGTCAAGTTTGAAATCGGTTTTTCTAGGGTAACCCGAAAACCTATGAACACCGATTTTTTGACATGCTTTGATCGAGATATATCTTCTTGATCTGTTGATGTTTTGTTGATATTTTGTGTTAGATCTCTTCATTTACATACTTGGCTACACAATCGCGACTTTATAGATCATAAAAAAAATACACGATCAAGATGTAGTGGAAGCCCAAAGTGTGACCCTCGAATCGTTTTCTTCATTTCGGGTAACCCAAAAATGAAGAATGACCTCTGACAACACTTTTAGGACTTAGATCTTTCCTTTGTTATGCATGTTATGATTTTGTTTGTTGTTGATCTTGTAGTCTTACATTAGCTCTACACGATCTCGATCAACAACATGTCCGTAAAACACTTTATGTGATGATTAATTAGTGGTCAAACACTTGCTTACTTCGAAATCGTGTATGAAGATCTGGGTTTGCATGAAGAACATGAAGAACACCTATAATAATGACGGTTACGTCGCTATAGGTGGTCTTTAATGACATATTTATTTATAAAAATCATATTTTTATTAAATAATTATAGAAAATTAGTTTTTAATTATTAAAAATACATAATAAATTATTAAAAATTATTTTAAAGTCCAAAAATTATATTTTAATTATTTTGGATATATTTCATAAATATTTAATATTTTTGGAATATTAAAGGTATTTAATTTATTTAATAATTATATTAAATAAATTATTTAAAATGATTTTAATACTTGAAAAATCATTTAAAATTATATTATGGAATAAGAAAATATTTTAAGTTATTTTTAATGACTTTTAATATTTTATGATGAAATTTATTAATTAATTAATATTAATGATAATTTAGTTATTTAATAAATGAATTAAATAAATAGATTAAAAATGATTTTATTATATTAAAATTATTTTAAATAATAATAAGGTATTTAAAAATATTTTAAGTTATAAAATATAACTTTCAATATTTAAAGGTGAATTTCATTAATTAATTATTATTAATGATATTAAGGTTATTTAATAATTATATTAAATAATTTAGTTTAAAAATGATTTTAATATTATAAAAATCATTTTAAATGAAAATAAAGTGTTTAAAGATATTTTAAGTTATAAAATATAACTTTTAATATTTAAAGAATAATTTCATTAATAATTTAATATTAATGATATTTATTTAACATTAATGATATTAAATTTATTTAATAATTATATTAAATAAATAGTTTAAAAATGGTTTTATTGATTTAAAAATCATTTAAAAGGATATAAATGAATTAAAAATATTTTAAGTTATACTTAATGACTTTTAATATTTGATAAATAGTACATTAATATTTAAATATTAATGGTAATTATTTAAAAATGATTTTAAATGTTTTAAAAATCATTTAAGGGTAATATAAATACTTTAAAAATATTTTAAGTTATTATAAATAACTTTAATATTTTAAAAATGGTTTCATTAATAGTTTAATATTAATTAAATATTAATGATAATAGAATTGTTTGATATTTAAATCATTTAATAATGATTCCTGTTTGAAAATTCATGATAAATTATAATAATTGTTTAAAATTATTATAAGTCATTTAAAAATGATATGATATTATTTATTAGTACAAATGGATATTGAACTTCGATATGAGTCTTAGACTCGATAATTATCCGATAAAGTCGCTTGATAATTAATGACATATTTCGAAATTGATCCTGACTTAGATATTTTCAGATTATTAATGTTTGTTTGTGATGCAATAATATTGAACATGTGTGATAATGTGATTAGGTTATGTGTCGATCAAAATGCGATTATTATATGTTATAGTATATTGTTCTAATCAAACGAATGATCCGATTAATGATAGGTCGTGATATAAAAGATAAAACTAAGTTGCATATGTGTAGCGCAACATCGTGCAAGTATCCTACCTTTGCATTTTCTTTATGCAATGGACATGAGTAAGAATGTTTCGTAATTATATTATTATTGTATAGATTATTAACCCTATATTATATACGCTCATTGATTATCAACATGTTAGTATATGGTAATTCGTATATATATTATGTTCATTAATTTCTATAAATGGTTATACAAGTGTCCCCACTTGGATAATCATTGATTTAATCACACATTGATACACCTTTGTTAATTACCCGTATATATATATATATATATATATATTATATTATTGTTGAACAAGATAAAACCTACCTATTATCCAACCGAATTGCTTTGGTTTGGAACCCCGACAAGTATGAACATCCCATTCATGGAAAAACTTTTATATGCACCCAAGGTGGACAAGAGTGAACGATAATATCGTTCTTGTGTAGTATTGATCGATCAATACAGAATACAACGGTCCGATCACCCTCCGTGCTCTAGTAAGTTATGATGATGGTTTGCGGATGAAGTTCTGCTAAACCTTTCAAAAATGAAAACAATGTTCATAAGTATGTCACCTTAACCCTATTTATAGTCGATGACGTAGTTTCAAAAATTTGAAAGAGGGTTGTTATGTTATTATTATCGGTTCGATTACTTCACAACTATTGATTTGTTGTAGAAGGATAGTATAAAGAAAACATTTAAATTCTTTACAACTATATATATATATATATATATATATATTATTATTACTTGTTGGGCACTCAAATGCTCATCCTTGCTTAATTTAAATATTTTCAGCTATAGTGAACAAGTAGTAGCTCTCTCGACAAAGAATAAAGGGAAAGGAAAGGTCAAGAATGAATTCAATGTTATTTTATGTAATAGTTATCTTTATTAAGACAAGTATAATATATATTACCTATCATGTATTGTGAGGAATGTATTAAAGGTTACGTATTTGGGATTTAGACTTTGATAAATATGTAAATTAAGTTTAATATTTATATTATTATTATTATTATTAGTATTATTCCGCTTATAGAAATGGTATCGTAAAACACCGAAGTTCGGGTTTCAAGTACTTGAATTTGGGGGCTTTACAGTGTTGGTATCAAAGCTTTAGGTTTAAAAACCTTAGGTGGGATAGACCTTAGGCTATAACCTTAAAACAAGTAGGAAAACGTTGAAAATATAAATAACTCATATAGAGTTTATAAAGAGATGAATTGACTAAATTCATCGTCAAACAAAATAAAAGATAACTTATATAAAACTATTATTTGTTGTGTGTGTATATACTATATGCTAATCGTGATAATTTATGTGTGTAGATGTTTGGTGGAAAAGGCTTATTATATGCTTATAGCATGAAGAAGGATCAAATCCATACCCCCGAGCTAATATCAAAGCCAATAGCTAAAATAGAGGCTCACAATGAAAACAACTCAGACGACGTGGTTATTGTAGAAAATGTAGTACCAGATCCGGAGATGGTGGAGTTGACGATAGTGATTCGGACACTAAAGTTGAAGCTGAACAAGCATCAACAGAGGTGCAGATCCGAGGAACAAGGTTTCTTCTCTCTGGAAAAGCTTATGGGAAATAGAAAAGTCATAAAATAGTCAATCTGCGTCGCGTTAATAGAAATAATGGAAGAACAAGATAAGCTTAAAATCCAAATTGATCAGATGGGAGCCACAAGCAACATACATCGTAAAAACTCGAGCAAGAAGGGAAAAAAGAAAGATAGAAGACCATGACTTAGGAAAATCCGATAAGAAGAAAGGAAAAAGAATATGTTACTTTTTGTGGCTATGAGGGACATACCACTCTGTATTGTCCCGACTATAAATCAGGAGCATGTTTTATCTGTGGGATAGAAGGTCATCAAGCGAAAGGTTGTCCAAGAAAAAGGCATAGTAAATAGGTAGTATATAGTTACATTGTGTAGTAGGTCTGCTTATGTTAATGTTAAGTATGTTTGTGTAATGTAATATTCTCAACTTTTGTATTAGTCAAGGTCAGAATCCCCCGATTTTGTAGTCACAAAGGGATAAATGATGTTTAAAGCAAGATGTATTATATATGTTATGTAAGATATTCGTTAAATGAATATGAATCTAAGTTTAAGTAATAAAATGAGTTAATATACTAAACTTATATGATAAAATTTAGAATGTAAAGAATAAAATATGGTTTTACTTAACCAGATAATGCTGCCAAGACGTCAAACTCAAAACCAAAGGGCGTAAGAGTCATCAATAACGTTGAGGGACAACAACAAGCGATCTGATGCAAACTTTTGCAAACATGGTAGCACAAGCTATGCAAAGAAGGAATGCCAATCATGAGGGAACCAATAGGACAACCGCTTAGCTAACTTTAAAGATTTCAAGGCGTAGGGGACCACCAGAATTTAAGGGACAACCGACCTGTAGAAGCTCAGAACTTAGGTTAAAGAGATTAAAAAAGCATTCATGGTATCTAGGATAGCTGAGGGGAAAAAGACCGCTTTTGCCACCTACATGATGAAGGGTGAGGCAAATTTTTGGTGGGAAGCGAATCAGGCGAGAGCAGGAGAGGATGTTGTTACTTGGGATAGGTTTAAGACACTGTTTTTTGAAAACTATTTTTCATCTAGTATGCAGGCTAGGATGGAGGTAAAATTTTTAGAGTTGAAGCAGGAGAATATGACGGTGTCCGAATACGCCGCAAAATTCAATGAGTTGGCTAGGTTTGCTCCGCATCAAGTTGATACGGAGGCTAGGAAAGCTAGAAGGTTTGAGCTGGGATTAAAACCCTGGCTCTATAACAAGGTGGCGGTGTTGCAGATCCCTACATTTGCAGCACTCATGGAGAAGGCTATTATTGCTGAGGAGGGGAGTGAGGCCATGAGCCTCTACAACAAGGAGAGAAAGAACAAGAGTAAGGTCGAAGGAACTGGGAAGGTGGAAGTTAATAGTGGGAGTAGCGGTGGTAGTAGCAAAAGGAAGGGAAGCAATTTTGGAAGTATTCAGGTGAAGCAGGAAGGAGTTAAGAAGCAAGCTATGCAGTGTGGAAACTGTGGGAAGAACCACTCGGAGAATGTTTGAAGGGGAAGTTTGTATGCTATAAGTGAAGTGCAAGGGGAGGGCCATATCTCTCCCAACCCGCCCCAATCCTAGATGAATAGTGGATGTTTTCTATGGGATCGATCGAGAGCACAAGGTGAAGGATTGTCCAAGAGGAGGACGGAGGTAGGGAGTGTGAATACTCGGCAAGGGCGGTGGAACTCTAGCAATCACGGACCAACGCTATCCAAAGAAGTCAATGAAATCAACAACAAGGGTCTACAACATGACGGTCCAGGATACCATAGCAGCTTGGTGGTGCAATTCCAGGTATTATTCGTATAACTTTTATTTTCTTATGCATGATTTTCATATATATAGTAAATTATTTTATAAAGAAATTTTGAAGAAGGAATTTGAGTTCTTTTAGAAATCAAATTTTCGCTTAATCGATAGACAAAATTTACGTGAATAAGTTAAAGATCAGTACGATCATTTATGATCAAGATCTACTTGCAATGATTGTATATGCTACGTATACTTGTATGTGTAGGTTTTAAAATGGTGATTCCGGGGATGAAATCTTTATAAGGGAGGGTGAATGTAACAACCCGATATTTTCTATACAAATAAATTAGAAATTTTGCGTATAATTTTTTTTTATTTTAAATATGGGGAATATGTGCCAAGATAATGTGTGTATGTGATATATTTATTACATGAATGATTTTAAATAATTTTATTTTAGAATTATTGATTATTATAAATTATATTCTTATAATAATTAATTTTATAGTAGAAATGTTTTTATTAATTATTTTCCATGAAAATATAATCATATATTATTTATATAATATATGAAATGATTTTTAAATTATTATAATAATTACTTTATTATATGAATTTTAGTACGATTATTAATTAATTATTTTAACTTAATTAATAATGTTAAGTATGACAGATAAATCATATATGGAATCCAAACCCTAATTTTGGATTTTGATCAAGGAATGAGAATAATAATATAATATTATTTATATTTTGATTTTTCAGTGCTATAATTATATACTGTAGGTATGTGGATTGACAATGATTGGTCAGTTATGGTGTATTATGTCAAACCCTAGTTTTACTGTGGAAACCCTAATTTGAAACTCAATCATGAGTTTAAAGACTATTATATAAGCGTGTGTTGTATGATTTTATGATTAATTAGGTCAACCCTAATTAGCATTTATATATATTAATTTCTTGAAATCCTAATTATTAAGTTATAAACCCTAATTATATTTGGTAACCCTAATTACCAAAATTAAAACCCTAATTGCTAAATTAGCAAGGATAATTATAATTATTATATAATGAACCTAATGTTCAATGTTCATGTATGATTAGAACCCTAATCAAATTAAGAAAACCCTAATTATAAATTTTACAAACTAATATATATTTTATTTTAAACCCTAAATAAACAATTTGGGTAACATATATTAAAATTGTTAGACTATGATTATTATACGGCCCAAAACAATTATGGGAGAAGCCCAAAAGAAATAAAATACAAGCCCAAACTTAGTCCACTTGATTAAGGGTATTTTAGACCTTTTGATTTATCTAATTTATGCATTAAAATAAAATCTAAATAAAAGAATTAGTGGGTATATATATAGCTGGCCACATTAGGCCTTTTTTAAGGCAACAAATTATGCTAATCAAGTTTCCTTAAATAAGTAACTCTTACATCAAGTACATAGGTGTCAATCTCCCATTGGTTGAAAATCTATTAAGCACCCTTAATCACATGATTAGGCTAATTGAAGAGATAAGGTGTAGTCTTTTATCCATGGGACAACAAGAGTATGGGGATAATAGTTAAATCCCACATTTGATAGACTTCTATAAATAGATTGGAGAGAGAAAAAGTTATTTGCTAGACTATTTTTGTTCAACACTCATTCTTAACTCTCTCTCAGCTCAAACCTTCGAAATTTATAAGCATATCAATCCCAAAACTAGCCCCACTAAATCCACTAACAAATCGAAGCCTAGAAATCAAGATTGATCAAAGAAAAGGTATAAAACCCTAGCTTGAATCTCGATTCTTTGATCTTTGTTTGATGTTAAAATTTTAGTTAAAATATGTTGTATATGATGTATAATGATGATCTGGGTTGCTAGATGTTAGATCCATAACATCTAGAGGCTCGAGATTGAAGATTTGCAAAATTTGAAAAAATTGTGTTTGGTGGTCCGACAACGAATGTCGGCCTTTATATCTTTGTGATCTTTAATGATTTTTGTTTTTGAAAGTTTATAGTTGTAGTCCGTATGTATCTTTGATCTTGATCTGGAAAAAGAATAAAGCTTATATCGGTTCTAGATTGCAAGTTATTCGGGTCAAACTTGGTTGATCGAAGATGATCGGGCAATTCTGGGTAACCCGTAAATTGCCAGTATCATCGTGTCCGACAAGTTTTGTTAGCCTTCTTCCTCTTTGTTGTTGTGTTGTTGTGTTGTTGTTGTTGTAGTAGTTACTGGTAGAATGGTATATGAACTCCATGGTTATGCTTTTAAAATCTCCTAAATTAAAGATGGATGAAAGTAGTAGGCAGGTCAAAAAGTAGTAGTAAGGTCGAAGATTGAAAATCGGTTTTTTTGGGTAACCCGTAAAACCTATGAACACCGCCCTCCGACATGCTTTGACCGAGCTATATATCTTCTTGATCTGTTGATGTTTTGTTGATATTTTGTGTTAGATCTCTTCATTTACATACTGTTGGCTACATACATCGCAACTTATAGATCATAAAAAAATATACGATCATTGTAGTAGTGGAAGCCCAAAGTGTGACCCTCGAATCGTTCTTCATTTCTAAGGCAACCTGTAAATGAAGAATAACCTCCGACAATACTTTTTAGCCCCTTAGATCTCCTTTGTTATGCATGTTATGATTTTGTTTGTTGTTGGATCTTGTAGTCTTGTATTAGTACTACTACGATCTCGATCAACAACATGTCCGTAAACACTTTGTGTGATGAATTATTAGTGGTCAAAGTCGCTTACTCCTCAGAATCGGCTCAAGATCTAGGTTTGCATGAAGAAGAACACCTATAAGCGACGCTTTTCATAAGCTATAGTGGTCTTTAGCTATAGATTATTTATAAAAATCATATTTTCATTAAATAATTATAGAAAATTAGTTTTAATTATTAAAAATACATAATAAATTATTAAAAATTATTTTAAAGTCCAAAAATTATATTTTAATTATTTTGGATATATTTCACAAATATTTAATATTTTTGAATATTAAAGGTATTTAATTTATTTAATAATTATATTAAATAAATTATTTAAAAATGATTTTAATACTTGAAAAATCATTTAAAATTATATTATGGAATAAGAAAATATTTTAAGTTATTTTTAATGACTTTTAATATTTTATGATGAATTTCATTAATTAATTAATATTAATGATAATTTAGTTATTTAATAAATGAATTAAATAAATAATTAAAAATTATTTTATTATATTAAAATTATTTTTAAATAATAATAAGGTATTTAAAAATATTTTAAGTTATAAAATATAACTTTCAATATTTAAAGGTGAATTTCATTAATTAATTATTATTAATGATATTAAAGTTATTTAATAATTATATTAAATAATTTAGTTTAAAAATGATTTTAATATTATAAAAATCATTTTAAATAAAAATAAAGTGTTTAAAGATATTTTAAGTTATAAAATATAACTTTTAATATTTAAAGAATAATTTCATTAATAATTTAATATTAATGATATTATTTAACATTAATGATATTAAATTTATTTAATAATTATATTAAATAAATAGTTTAAAAATGGTTTTATTGATTTAAAATCATTTAAAAGGATATAAATGAATTAAAAATATTTTAAGTTATACTTAATGACTTTTAATATTTGGATAAATAATACATTAATATTTTAATATTAATGGTAATTATTTAAAAATGATTTTAAATGTTTTAAAAATCATTTAAGGGTAATATAAATGTTTTAAAAGTATTTTGAGTTATTATAAATAACTTTAATATTTTAAAATGGTTTCATTAATAGTTTAATATTAATTAAATATTAATGATAATAGAATTGTTTGATATTTAAATCATTTAATAATGATTTGGTGTTTGAAAATTCATGATAAATTATAATAATTGTTTAAAATTATTATAAGTCATTTAAAAATAATATGATCGATATTTAAAGATATTGAATTTTGAGATAGAGTCTTAGACTCGATAATTACCCGATAAAGTCATTTTGGTACAATCGGCAACATGTTTCAAAATTGATCCTGACTTAGATATTTTGATCAGATTAATGTTTGTTTGTGATGCAATAATCTGTTGAATATGTGTGATAATGTGATTAGGTTATGTGATTTGGCTGCGAAATGCGAAGATTATATGTTATAGTATATTGATCTAATCGAACGAATGATCTTATTAATGATAGGTCGTGATATAAAAGATAAAACTAAGTTACAGATTGTAAGCGGCGATCGTCGAGTAAGTATCCTACCTTTGCATTTTCTTTATGCAATGGACATGAGTAAGAATGTTTCGAATTATATTATTATTATATATGATTATTAACCCTATATTATATATACGCGCCATTGATTATCAACATGTTAGTATATGGTAATTCGTATATATATATTACTGTTTCGTTAATTTCTATAAATGGTTATACAAGTGTCCCCACTTGGATAATCATTGCATTTAACCACATTTTGATACACCTTTGTCAATTAACCGTGTATATATATATATATATATATATATATATGTTGAATTATAGATTATTGTTGAACAAGATAAAACCTTATTCTTATCCAACCGAATTGCTTTGGTTTGGAACCCCGATAAGTATGAACATCCCTTACACGAGAAAACTTTTATGCACCCAAGGTGGACAAAGTGAACGATAACATCGTTCTTGCATGTAGTATTGATCAATATAGGGTACAACGGGCTGATCACCCTCCGTGTCCGTAAGTTATGACAGTTTGCGGATGAAGTTCTGCTAAACCTATTCAAAAATTAAAACAATGTTCATAGTATGTCACCTTAACCCTATTTAGAGTCAGTACGTAGTTTCAAAAATTTGAAAGAGGGTTTTTATGTTAATATTATCAGTTCAAATTACTTCACAACTATTGATTTGTTGTAGAAGGATAATATAAAGAAAACTTTTAAATTCTTTCAGCTTATATATATATAATTGTTATTACTTGCTGGGCACTCAAATGCTCATCCTTGCTTAATTTAAATGTTTTCAGCTAAGTGTGAACAAGTAGAAAGGCTCTCAAGAATAAAGGAAAAGGAAAGGTTGCAGAATGAATTCAATGCCATTTTATGTAATAGTTATCTTTTATTAAGACAAGTATGATATATATTACCTATCATGTATTGTGAGGAATGTATTAAAGGTTACGTATTTGGGATTTAGACTTTGATAAATATGTAAATTAAGTTGGTATCTATATTATTGTTATTATTATTAGTATTATTCCGCTAGAAATAGTATACGTAAAGCACCGAGTTCGGGTTTCAAGTACCGAAATGGTTTCCATTTCGGCGTTAACGATTACTAGATTTGTTATTGACAATGTTTTTGATTTATTGATGTAATATGGAGGGAACGTCTCCAGCCATATGTATCCATGGTCTCCCCAATAGCAGGTTGTATCCTGAGTCTATCTTGAGGACGTGGAAGGAGACATTGAATGTATTTGGACTAATCTCAATTAGCAACTCAATCTTTTCGACAGAATTTTGCCGAGACCTATCAAAAGCTTTGATCATTGTATAGCTACTTTGGATCCATTTGAGATTGACATTCATCTTCACCAAGGTGGCATAAGGATAGATATTCAGAGATGAACCTCCATCTATCAAAACTCCAGCTAGCATATACCTGGAGGAAAAAACTATGATGTGCAATGGCTTGCAATGACCAGTCCCTTCGGGCGGTATGTCGTCATCAGTGAAGGATATCACATTGTTGTTGAAAATGTGATCAACCATATGTTGAAATTTTTCTACATCCACTGATTTCGGTAAGTAGGCTTCTTCCAAAACCTTTAATAAGATCTTCTGGTACTCTTCGGAAGAGAAAACCAAGTCCAGTATTGATATCTGATGTGGAGCTTCTCTTAAGCTTAAAACCACCTTGGCTTCATTATGGCCCATAGTGCGGAGGAATTTTTCAATCTTCTCCATGGGAATCTTCCCCTTTGCTCTGATGGCGGGCTTCATCACCCTCTGAGGAAGATACAGTGGATTTTTTTTCAACATTGTAGCAGTAGTATGAGACGAGGATCCTTTAGCTTTTCCATAATTCTATGGAACATTGTGTAAGCTGACAACAGGATATTGTGGTCTGCAATGTAAAGAAATTGGCTCTAGTGCGGCCACTTTCAAAGGATTGTCAGCTCCTTTGAGTTGAATTGCTTGTATGGGAAATTCTTTGACAGTCTCATCATCCTCGTCAGATATAACTGCTACTGATCCCTTCCATTTGGTAGAACATGTATTCCCACTCTCAAGTTACACAGTGTCATCGTCTGCCAGCTGCAGGACACCGCTATCAATAAGATTCTGAATGAGATGGCGGAGTGCCCAGTATTCTTTTATGTTGTGACCGCGAGAATGTGAATGATATTAACAAACTCCATCGGAGTTGAACCGTCTTGAACGGGGAATGATTGGAGGCAGAAGGGAGGTAATTCTTCCTTCATTGATAAGCATTTGAAATATCTCCTCCATAGATTGGCCAAGATAGGTAAATTCCCTCTGATTGGCAAAATCTTGACGGGCTTTAGTATTTGCTCTCTTTGCAACCTTATCCTCCATAGCTTCACTTTCTGAAGGTGAGGGTGGAGCATTCATAACAAATGGAAGGAGATATGCATGCTCCTTGCTGATTAATTGGCGTGTGACTTGATGCTGATGGGTCACCAGTTCTGCCAATTGCTCAATTTGCTTGCAAAGAGCTTTCATTTTTTGTTCCATAGTAAACTGGAACTTTGCATAATCCCATTTGTCAATACCATCTTTGATGGTCTAGGATGATTCACCATTAAAATTGGGATTCTGTCCAGTGCTCCAACTGATCATGTTGACCTCTTCTTCTTTGTGTTGAGAAAGAGGGTTGTCTTGTACATGAGGTTGATCTGGTTTAGTGACCATAATCTCTCCATTGTCTATTAAATCTTGGATCTTATGTTTCAAGGCCCAACAATCTTGAGTATCATGTCCAGGTGCCCCGGCATGATATGCACACTTCCGAGTAGCATCAAAACCCTTCCCATTGGGGTTGGCTGGTGGAAGAAGACGTGTAATTTTCTTCTAAGTAGTCAGAAGAACAAGAATATTCTTGAGCGAGTCCCCTAAGGGTGTGATCGTTCGAGGGCGCTTTACTTCTCCACTTTTAGGCAATGGAGGGTTTGAAGATTGTGCTTGGAAAGGGGAGTAGTTTCTCCTCTGTATAGGCATGCTCTAATTGTCTTTCTGACCTTGTAGTATCAAGGAAACATCCTCCTCTTTTTTTTATGGACCCTCCGGGGGTTGTTTCCATAAGATCCGGACTGGATGTGCTCAGCAACTGCTTTAAGATCGGCTAGGTCTTGAATTTTACCTGACTTCAATCCCATCTCAGCCATCTCTCCGTGCTTGATCATTTCAGAGAATGGTTTGCCAATACCAGCTAACACTCTCTCATAGAAAAGAGCTTCATGTATGTCAATGAAAGTCATGACCATTTCTGATTCCATCATGGAAGGAATAACTTGAGCAGCCAGGCGCCTCCACCTCTGAGCATACTCTCTGAAAGACTCATTAGATTGCTTTCTTGACCTTGGTAATGCATGCCTGGCCAGAGCCATCTGAGATTGAAAACTGTATTGAGTAAGGAAGGCGTGAGCTAGCTCTTCCCAGCTATAGATCTAAGAGTTTTCTAATCTGGTATACCACGAACGGGCTTCTCCAGTCAGACTCTTCTGGAACAACTGCATTCTGAGCTTCTCATTTTCTGCATAAGATCCAAGTTCTCCAATGAACACTTTCAAATGTCTATAAGGATCCCCTAATCCGTCATACTTTTCAAAATCAAGGGTTTTCAATTTCTCTGGATAATGAATACCAAGAAATATGCAAAAGTCAGCATATGAAACACTTCCATGTGTTCCAATCCCTTTGAGAACATGGATAGTTTCCTCCATTTGGAGGACCTTCTTCCTGATGTCACCGGCGTCTGGATCTCCTTTGAGATGGGTGTTTTCAGGGTCTTTGTTGGTCGTATCCTACTGAGGTTCTGGAATTATTTTTTCCAAACCTTGAGATCCTCCTTATGCAGAGGATTCTGTATGTGTAGGTATCTTTGTACCCTAAGTACACTGATGCAGTTCTTTAAGCAGAATAGCCAAATCTGTAATTTGTTTACTCAATCCGTCAAATTCTTCTCGTGAAACAGGATTAGACTGGTCAAAAGAAGACATGATTGGCTGTAGGCTTGTGGCCTTTTTAGATTTTGAGCGGGTAACAGGCTCAATTGCTTCCCTACAAAAGACTTATGTAGTTTAGTCTTAGGGATAATGTAAATGTTATCATAATGTGCCCATTTTAGGAATATTGTCCTGCAAAAATGGGTGTTAATTGATAACATATTATGTATGCACAGATATTCTTCATATTTTCTATTACATATGGATGAACATGGAATACAATTACAAGTAAATGCTTTTACAAGTAATTGAAAATGGAAAGCATGAAGAGACTTTCCTCCGTGTTTGGATTATCAGAGGCTGACCTATCTTAGGGTTACTCTCGCGGATTTTTGGCATGAAGGTCCCCAGATCATCGCAATCTACTTGACGGGAAGTTAATCCGGTCTTTCAACTGGAGCGAATCTGGGTGGTGCCTTTCCTGAGCCTCTTTGGAATTAGTCTTCCTACGAGTCCAGTAATCAAACACCGACAGGATAGCCTCCTGGTGGAGGAACCACACAACATACATTCACATACAACGTGTCTCACCGTTTATGAAAATGATGACATGTGTGAAGCACTAATATCACAGATAGATATTTAGCAGTACTGTAAGTAAAAATGCATTCGTACACATTCATCATAAATATAAATGCAATATTCACACACAAGCATATAACAGTTTTGAAAATCTTATGATAGCGGCTTAAGCCCTCTTACGAGTCCCTAGCAGGAGTCGCCACCTGTCGACGTCGGGATTTTTATTTGTCCCTTTTCGTTACTTGTTCTTTGGTGTTCTCATTGTTAGGTGAGATTTGTTTGAAAAAACAAGTGAAAAAGGTCCGACATGTATAATGTTGACGATGGACTATTAAGAGTCGCTAGTTGGTGTTTTTAACTAGTTGAACCAACGCAACCGAAAAGGTTTGCACATTGACCCAGTGTTTTGACACTGCTAAATAGGTCTGTGAAACCGAGATTCATTATGGGTCCGAGGGCTTAATTATGCGGAGGGAAGGTGTTAGGCACCCCCCGACATCCGTGTTGCCACGGTGAACACCACTTCTCAAAGAAACTGTTATATGAATGTGTGTGGGTGTGTGTGGATCAATGTGCAATTATTTGAAAGTAGTCCGAGGCCTCGTTCGGACCTATATACACAGGGTTTGAATTTATAGAAAAATTCAGTTTTAGCAAGATATGGCAATGAAGTTTTATAAAAAGAGGTTTTTCAAACCCTGTGCTCAATAGGAATAGAGACCTTTTCATACTTCCATTTTATTGTTAAATGTTCGGCTTGTTTGCTTTTATTTTCTAGATGCGAGGCATCTTCGAGAAAATAATATCTGAAGATCTTAGAACTCCTCATGGGCATGATAGCCGCCTAAGGAAATTAGTATACACTATAAATAATTTACAAGCTACTTACAATTTGAAAAAGTCCATCATGGGAACTCAAATCTAGATTCATGAGATCAATCATGATCACATGATTCCTAGGCTCACATGATACTGCAAAGATTTGTATGAAAAGCGTAAGTAGTATATATATAAAAGAGGTATATATATATATATATATATATATATATATATATATATATATATATGTGTGATCAACCACCACGAAAGCAACTCCATGGGGGATCGAAAATGTAAATAAAGCAATAAATGCGATCAACCGCCACAGTAAACTCCAGCGGACTGAATGTAAATAAAAAAGAAAAAAGCCTCAAGTAAACTCCGTGCTGATGTAAAATGTATATATATATATATAACTAATAAACGCACCGGATGTAAAATCCAGGCTCATTGGATATGTCCGACAACAATTATATATATAAGTATATATATATAAGCAGGTAAACGCTCCGGATGTAAAATCCAGGCTCATCAGATATGTCTGACAACAATTATATATATAAGTATATATATATATATAAAAGCAAGTAAACGCTCTAGACATAAGTATAGCTCAATCGAGGCATAACTCGATAATGTTAGTCCATATATATAATATATACATATATAAGTATATATATACAGACAGAAATGAAAACCACGGACCGAAGTCCGGGCATACGCACACAACACGACTCTCAATGTGTAGAATAGTGTGTGCCAAGATGAAGAGAAAGGCTTTATAGAGTGTTAGAAGGCTTACAGTGAGCTGCCAATGCAGGCTTTTATGACTCTAAATGGATAAACACTCAGCTCCCGCTGGTAAATGTATAGCTATATGTGAGCTAACAGGTGTTTAAAAAGAGCAAGCACTCAATATAAAGTGTGCATAAAGCAAATTGGATAGGGCTTCCTCGCCTTTCTTCCTTTTTTTAAAATGGCTACCCCAAGCCCTCTATTTATAGAGGGGGGGAGCCACAAGTGTACCTACGGCTACCCGGGGTGCCCCGAGCTCTACGAGTCCCGTCGTCTCAAAGTACGTGCACTCGTGCATTGTCATGTCCGCTCGAACTTGCAGAACTTCAATCCGAGCATCCGAACGAGGTATATAAGACCTTCTTCGGACTGCTTATGTTGAGAGTTGCGCAATGACATGGGATTAGAGGTTGTAAGAAGTCAGGAAGAGGGGATCGTGCCCATGATCTTCAAGCTTCAAATTCTATCTGGTGTGCTGCCACGCGCAATAGTCACTCGGGATTGGAACTCCCTGGTTCTTGAAGGACATTGTTGTATGTATGTATGAAATGTTGAGATGATGCGCAGATGTGTGAGTTAGCAAGATGACATTTGACTCTTCATCGGTGTTATCGCCGATTTGAGTTGAAAGCAAATGTTGCTCAGGGTTATATCTGAGATTAGACTGCTGCAAGTGTTTGAATGCCGCAATGTCATCTACGAGGGTGCCTATCTGCCCGGTGTTAGCTCCGGGTCTATGGTATGAGTGCCTCTGCAGGAGGTCTGAGATTGAAGCTGGTCGCATTTGAAATAAACATTTCCGGGGTTATCGCCAGAACTGCAATAGCATTCCTTAGGGTTATCACCAAGGACTAAACTCGGGGTTATCTCCGAGGTTGGAAATGATGTTCCCGGTGTGTGTTCCGAGGTTGAGACTGAACTTCCGGCAATATTCAGAATGGATGTGAATTGTCTTCCAAGGTTATCTCTAAAAGACGATTCTGACCTCCTGCAATGTTAGTAACAGGGGTGCAGAAAATTTCGAGTGTCTACACTGAGTATGCTATTATATGCTATGTGTTGCATGAAAACTGTTAAAATTGTTGGGCTGTCAAGCTCACCCTTGCAAATAACCACTTTTACAGGTTAAGAATTCACGGTAAAGGTTACGTGCTACTTGATTGATTAAGTTCAATAGTATCGAAGGAGATTGATTTATTATTTAAATAGATGCTCTTGAACCATGTTTAGGTTCTAGTAGATGTACATGATAGTAATATACAATGTGTAATACACTTTATGTTGTAAAGTTGTATTAGGCGGTACATAGAGGAATTTGAATTGAGATGTAAAGATTTATATAGTAATTCGAATAGACTGAATCATAACATAATTTGATTCAAGGATATGTAATTGATTCAAGTTAAGACATCAATAAAAGATTTATTTTTTTAAAGGAGATTGAAAAAGTTTAAATTATTACGCATATTTTTATAACATCAAACATGATGTAAGACAAGAATGGTAAATGACCAAGATTTGAAACTTATAAAAGTTTGGGGTCATTACATAGATCCTGGAAATGGAAAGAATTTATATTCTAAATTGTAATAAGCAAAGTTATATTCATTAAGTTATGAATAAAAAATATAAATAGTTTGAGGATAGTAGTATCGTGGTGGACCGGATCCGAGGTTCGAAGGGACCTGGATTTGGGGGTGTCACAGGTTGGTATCAAAGCTGTAGGTTATAAACTTTAGGTAAGTGTACCTTAGGCTATAACCTGAGAGAGAGAGAAAGATAAAGATTAAAATATATAAGTGAGGATTCAAAGAAGAATCTTGAAGTATCTAGAGAATAAGGATTCAGGAGTTTTCTAACTCTGGTAATAAAAATGTTTAGATGATGTCTAT
Organism: Panax quinquefolius; assembly: GCA_020205615.1. Lineage (NCBI taxonomy): Eukaryota > Viridiplantae > Streptophyta > Magnoliopsida > Apiales > Araliaceae > Panax > Panax quinquefolius. The sequence goes on from CM035156.1 coordinate 126,443,266, forward strand.
AAGATGAAGATGACAAAGATAATAAGAATGAACTCGAATGGAGTTTAGTTGATAATGGGAAAGAACCCTAAGGTAAACCGACATGATCAGAATGAGCTATGAAGTGATAAATAGTCTATAACGACTAAGTGTGTATAGCCTGATGCTATAAGAGAATGTACTATGAAATGGTACGATATGAACTCATGAGGAGTTATATATGATGAGATACGAAGAATTCGTATAGAGCAAAGAGAAAGTTAAGAATGAGACAGAGTTAGGTGAAATTTCAATTGAGGACCCATGTCAGTAACTGAGTTGTATGATTCCTTGTTATGGGCGGGGAATTGTACTTGGTGTAAAAACCACTTAGTTTTTGGCACTGATAATCATTGAAATGTCTGTGTCGTGCTATTTGCTATATACCTGTTCAGAAGGTGATTCTTTTCTCAAGTGTATAACAGATAGGTATGGTATAGGTAGAGAATATAGGATTAAATACGAGTTCTTAAAACTCATACTTATGGTAAGTTTGTGACTCATGATCATATTGTATGTTTTGAACCCCTCAGTGAATGGATGCCTATGGTCTGACTAAGGTAATTTCCTAAACTCATATGATTATGGCAAGTTCCTGGATTTCTAAAGTGTGGTAAGTTTGATGAACTATATCGGGTATATATATGTTATGAAATTAGAAATTTTGGTATAGTGAGCATTGATGGTGTTAAAGATTGATAGAATGAAGCAATGGAGTAAAGATTGAAGTTGATGGAGAAACATGGATTTTCTAAATCTTCTAGCTCTGCTAGATTTTCAAAATTTATTCCTGATGTTTGCACTTTCGTTTTCTTGAAAAACATTGGATCATGTGATTGAACCAATGATGTTTTAAAAATAATATTGTTATCCATATGTCTAAGCTAATTGTTTCGGCTAAGACAAAAATGATTTAAAAATTTTCAAAATATATTTCTAACCAAGTGCATCATTTGATATGGTGTAAAAATGGTAAACAATGGAGTCATCAATGCAGTCAAACCTAGTGTTGGTTGTGGTCAAAAGATTGTAAGCCCACTAGGGTATGATGTAATATGACAAAGTCACATAATGGCGGAATCCTCAACGTACTACTAATCTGGTACGGTTTCATGACGTCATAAAAGAATTTTTGGTTTTCTTGTAAATTATGAAGAAGGTCAATTAAGTTTGCTAAATTATTTCGATTGATGTTCGAGTTGTTGATAAAAGTCTAAGCTATTTGATTTGGCTAGACGACTGTTAGAAAATATTTATGGAATTCAAGTATTCTTGAGTATTTGTGCCAAACCAGATTTCTCTGGTGTGGATTCAGATGTTGAAAAGTTGAGGTGAACAACCCTATAAGGGGACATGTTTTCGAGGACAATGGTTCCGAGCGTAACGCATGTAGTCGTTACAAAACACTACGTTGCGGCCCAACGTAGTGGTACAATAGGCTGGCCACCTAGTGTACGTGTAGAGGGTGTTTTTAGTCTTTGTGATTGATAAACACTCTGGTTTGTAGTGTGAAGGATTATGTTGAAGCATTTGTAAACCTTGAAAAGAGTTCACGGTCTTGTGTGACCCCTCGGCATAAATTGGAATTTGAGTTATTCATACTACTTCCTGATTATTGAAAAATCATGGAAGATTCTTATTCTTCTGAATGATGAAAGTAGTAAGTAGAATGTTCCTTAGAAAGGATAATGTGGTAGAATGCAAGTGAGAAAGTTATAATAAAACTTCCAAAAAGAGAATGGATAAAATTATTCAAAAGAATATTTAATATTCAGAATAGCACCGAGTAGAGGAGGTTTGAGTGATTCCGAGGACAGAATCCTTATATGGGGGAGAATTTGTAAGAACCCGAATTTTTAAAAAATATTAAAATAAGAATTTAGTAGATAAAATTCTTAAAGCATGAGATGGGTTCGAACAAGAATATAAATGTGTTACGAGGTATATGGTATTGTGTTACATAGGGTAATATGAGCTATGTAATAAGTGATGTTGTGTTTAATAAATATATATTGTTATTATATATTTGTTATAAATTGTAGAGATGAATTAATAAAAAGATGGATAAGATTTATCTATTGACATTAAATAATTTATAGAATTATTCTTATCATAGTAAGTTGGTGACATTAAATATCTTTGATAATCGCCAACTTCTTGAGTATATGTACGAGTAGGTATCAAGTCTAAGACAGTACAACCGTACTCTGTAATGTGGATGTATAGGAGCTAGGCTAAACAATTCCTTCAAAGAGCGGAGGTATATACGAATTAATAACCGATCTAACTCACTGTGAAAATAGTGTAGATGAGATGGAAACTAATTTGTTGGTTGTTTGTGGGAAACCACTCAGTGTACTATATTGAATACTATTAAAGACTTGATGCGTGCTAGGCTTAGACTTGTATATATATATACATTGTTGACGAGAGAAGAAAATCAATATACCTTTAAATTGGTTAGAGAATTATTAAGTAATTTGATACACGGAAAGAAGTAAAGATTAAATGAATGTATATATGTGTTATATATATCTTGAATTGTGGAAAGAAATTATATATATATATATATAGATTCTTTATAGTTAACTAACTATTAAGAAAAATAGAGTTTTAAAACTCGAAGTTTGATATTTAAATTATTAATGAAAATAGTAACCCATGATGTGGAATCAAAGAAGAGGTTGATTTTAGATGAGTTACCATTTATGAGGTATATGTAAAGTGATTAGGAGCATAGGTTTTATTTCTGCTAATGCAAAACTTGTCTGCCTCTGAACTTGGTATGGCGCAGTTGCGCCATTTCCAAGCCTATGACCAGCGCAGCTGTGCCTGTCTGTAGGAAGTCCTGAGTTAGTTTTTGAAATTTAAAATGTAAGAAATGGGTACTAAGGACTCATAGGGATACATGTATACATCTACATACGTATATGGATGTATAAGGGGAGTATTTGAATACATATGTATAAAGACTAGTATGTTAGCATTATGTACAAGTGAGATAATAAAATGTAACATGGTGCAATAGACCACTCCCATGACCCTTAGAAATGTATAAAATTGGAGTTAAATAAGCTTGCTAGATAGCTCATATGATAGCAATGATGGTTAGCCAAATGGCTAGGGTAAAATGAATAGTAGTAGTTGGTGGGAGTTAGCCACCAACTCTTCTTTGCCCCTTGTGTAATGACCATAGGAGGGTAATAGATTGGTTATGAATAATGACCATTAAATTAGTGCTACTATATAAGCTATGAGAACATATAATGTAATGATATTACATTATGACCATATTATAAGATGTAATGTTAAGAATAATATTATTTTATGAGATTGTATTATTATAAGATTGTGGACTATTAATACTAAGTTCACGTAAGTAGGTCTTGTGTGGCATAACTAGGGAAGTTAAATCAAAGGGAGATTTAATGGGAAGTATTAAAGAAAATAAATGGTGAGTTAATAAATAATTGATATTAATTATCATTATGATAATTGGGTACATTTGAGATAATAAATTTTATAGAAAATGATGGATTGAGAATATCCAAATATTTTATAATTAGCCCAATTAAAATATTATTTGAAATAAACCAATGTACATGCGCAAAGTCCCAATGTTGGTCAACAAGTTTCCCTATAAATGAAGCTATTTTCATTCTCAGACTTCTTGTTTTACTCTGTGAAGTTCATAAACTTGTGTGTGTGAGTGTTGTTGAGTTGGAGAGAAAACTTGAGATTGAAAGTAAAGAATTTACTTCACAACTTCAGAAGGTAATATCCCTTCATATGTTCTTAAATTCATGTTTTACAATTCCTTAAAAAAGTATAATGAAAAAGTCACTTTTGAGTCACAAATTTGATGGCTAAGTGTTGCTATAATCCATGAATTGTTGTTAGATGTTGTTAATACAGTTAAAAACGAAAACAACGAGAGTTAAACGGACCAATTTGGTTTAGAAACGAATTCGTAGTGAATGATTTCGCTAAATTGTCCAAAACATGAACATTTGCACGAACATGAGTTATAAATTCATATTTGGGTTAGTTAATATTTATGTTAATTATTGGGTATTTGGTATGTTGTAGTTTTATGACTTATGAACTCATAGAATCAAAAACGGACTAATTTGGATGAGTATAACTCATGTTATAAAAATGGGAAGGAGTAGGGGTCTGTAAAATTACAAAGAACAGAGTTTGAGAAGTCGTTACGTCTCCCGAGCACAAATTGCACTGCCCCAAGGCCAATTAGGTAAATTGCCACGAAGACTTCGATGTTGGGTAGACTGCTTTTACCTACTGTAGTAAATTAGGCATAACATTTTCGTACGAACTCCGATTAAGGTGATTCAAGATGATCCGGAACGAGGACGAATAGACCTACAAGTTTTGTTCTTTAAGTTTTTCAATTTGAGGTCATTAGGAAGGGTCAAAATAGTCATATTTTTGACTATTACATATTCAGAGGCGATCAGAGGGCGTCGAACGAGCACATACACAAGTATAGTGCTCCTGACAATGGAATATGTTATTCTAAGTGATATAACATGAAAATGCATGATATTATACATGACATATAAGATTACCTTACTCATAATAGAATGCCTTGCATGGTTAGGTCGGCATAATATGGATTTAGAGAAAAGAAAACTTTGACGTTTTGAAACCAATATTAATGAGCATTGTGTTGTCTAACCTCTGAACTTGTAGTATGGCATGCTAGTACTAATTATGTCTTTAAACATGACCTATAAGTATACTTATCTAGTTTGATAATAGAAGTTATTAAAGCATGTTTTGAAAGTAAAATTTCAAGTGATAAAACGATGCTAGCTATGAATAAAAGAAGTGAACACCTATGACCATGCATAGTACAGCTTATGTGATCTCTTTATGTGGACATAAGACCAATTTAGTAGGCATTGTGTTTACATGACCCTATTTGGCCCTAATTCCATGGGAATCCTAAATTAAGTCCCTAATATGAGAAGTTAATCTTGAAGTGGTCATGAGAGTATGTAAAGTCCTCTAACATGGGTGCCTAATAATTGTTAATGTCTTAGTATGAAAAGGATTTGATTGAGAGCAAAAGCTCAACTCTGTCGGAGTTAGAGGACGGTAAAATTGCTGCTTGTAGTCCCTAAGCTTCAACTGTATGTAATTGCCTTGTGCAGCGATGAAGCCTGACTATTTTAACTTTGATCTGAACCTTAAAGCATATGTGTAATGAATGTCTAAAGCTATAATACTTGGCAGAGATGATGTTTTAAGCATAAGAGCATGTAATGGTTATATAAAACACAAAGTTGATAAATTTTATTAAAGTTTGAAAAATGTAAGAACAATGTAGATCACGTATCTATAAACTTTAAATATGTGTCGAACACATAGCGAGTCAAGTGTGTGATAAAGATTTATGAATGTTGATATGAAGCATATGTAACTAAGGTGTACTATATATACATAGCTATTCTAAGAGTTTACTAAGAAAGCAAAGGAAAGATCTTAAAAACCAAGATAGAGAACAATGTAACATTATTATTACATTAAGAATGTATGAATATATGACTAATGGATATGAATTCATGATTATATAATTGTGTAGGAATACAGGCAATGCAGATAAGCTTTAAGCAGTTAAGTCGTAGTTGATAAACTACGAATCAGGCAAGTCTTTTTGTTCCTATTTTTTATATGAATTCGATAATTGTTAGTTGAGCTATATTATGCCATGAGAATGTTGATGTATATATATATGAAATGCATATGAGATATGTATGAAATGTGAAAGTTGATCTTTGATGATATGTTTGCGATATAAATCTCTATGCCTGTTATATGAGAAGTAACATGCGTAGTAAATATTAATGGATTATGAATGCATGTACTGAGTATGTTATTATATGTTATGTGCTGCATGAAAACTGTTAGTACTGCTGGGCTGTTGAGCTCACCCTTGCAAATAACCACTTTTGCAGGTTAAGGATTCACGGTAAAGGTTGTGTGCTACTTGATTGATTAAGTTCAATAGTATCAAAGGAGATTGATTTATTATTTAATTAGATGCTCTTGAACCATGTTTAGGTTCTAGTAAATGTACATGACAGTAGTATACGATGTGTAATACACGTTATGTTATAAAGTTGTACTAGGCAGTACATAAAGGAATTTGAATTGAGATGTAAAGAATTATACAGTAATTCGAATAGACTGAATCATAACATAATTTGATTCAAGGATATCTAATTGATTCAAGTTAAGACATCAATAAAAGATTTATTTTTTTAAAGGAGATTGAAAAAGTGTAAATTATTCCGCATATTTTTATAACATCGAACATGATGTAAGACAGGAATGGTAAATGACCAAGATTTGAAACTTATAAAAGTTTGGGGTCATTACATAGATCCTAGAAATGGAAAGAATTTATATTCTAAATTGTAATAAGCAAAGTTATATTCATTAAGTTATGAATAAAAAATATAAATAATTTGACGATAGTAGTATCGTAGTGGACCGAATCTGAGGTTCAAAGGGACCTGGATTTGGGGGCGTCATAGTATCGGTCCCATAGGCCAATCTAAACGGTGAATCTTCGGTTGTTGTCCTTGGGGTAGTTCAGTAGGCCCACAAAACACTGAGAAATTCTTCAGGCCACCGACCCTTCAATTCACCCAATCTTCTCTTAATACCATTAAGTAGGGTCCGATTAGTGACCTCTACGTGACCGTTTGACTGAGGGTGGGCAACTAAAGTCTTCCTATGTTGAATGCCCAACTCCTTTAGAAAAGCTTCAAATTTTGACCCCACAAACTGTCTTCAACTATCTGAGACCACCACCATCGAAATGCTGAACCGATAGACAACATTCTCTTTGAAAAACTTAAGACATTCATGTTCGATAATCTTCTGTAGCGGTTTGGCCTTGACCCATTTGGTCATATAGTCGATGGCTACTATTACAAAATAAACTTGACCCTTGGCTTTCAGTAGAGGTCCCAAGATATCAATTCCCCACATAGCAAATGGAATCGATGATAAGACCGAATATAGCTCTTCGAGAGGCTGATGAGGGATTGAACTATTCAGCTGACACTTAGGACATTTTTTGATAAAATCTTTGGATTCCTAAAATATGGTCGGCCAATAGTACACCTACCTCAAGATTTTGTATGCCAATGACTTGGCCCCCATGTGATCTCCACAAATCCCTTTGTGCACTTCCCTAAGTGTGTACTCTACTTTCGAAGACGTCAAGCACTTGAGCAGTGGAGAACTAAAAGCCCTTCGATACAGATCTTCGTTAATAAGGATAAAGTTTGGACTCTTATGCTTGATCTTTCTTGCATAGATGCGATCTGAAGGTAGAACCCCATAAGCCAGATAAGAGATGTATGGGGTGAGCCAGCAATCAAGCTGATCCAAAGCTAAAACATCTACCTTTGGAACATTGGCTTGTTCTAAAACCTCTAAATACACTGAACCGTTGAAAGAACTTACTTCAGTCATTTCCAATTAGGCCAAAGAATCTGCTATTGTGTTGTCTGACTGATTGATTCCTTGACAACTGTGTGAGTTGAAGTACGTGAGTTTTTCTTTTACTTCGGCCAAGTACTTTGTCATCCTTGCCCCCCGAGCCTCATATTCTCTAGATATCTATTTGACAACCAGTTGGGAATAACTATAAATGACCAACTTCTAAACCTCCAAGCTTCGGGCCAACCGAAGTCCAGAAAAAATGGCTTCATATTCTGCTTCATTATTTGTGGCTTTGAATTGAAACTGAATGGCTTGCTGGACCTTGAACCCTTCGGGACTTTTCAGAATAACCCCTGCTCCGTCGATGTCTAAGGTTGATGATCCGTCCACATAGAGAGTCCATGAAGTTTGCACCTGTTGTGTTTTAGTAACCGAAACCACATCCGGTTCTGTGAAAGAACATTCCACAATGAAATCTGCCAATACCTGTCTGTTAGTTCCTAGTAGGCACAATATAGATCTAGAAGGGGGGGTTGAATAGATCCTTCGAATTTCAAATACTTTTTCTTGATAAAGTTATATTTCTCATTAAGTAGCAAATGACAAACATAAAAATCTTTTCAAGTACACTGGAATAAATAAAAGATCCCCTTCATTGATATATTCATAATCAGACATACATTGTTCGTAGAGTTACTTTAGTAGTAAGTAGTTAAAACATACATAGCAGTTATAGCAGATAATGTACATAATGTAAATGACATAAAATAAAAGACACAAGGGGTTTTAAGTAGGGGTGTAAATCGAGCCATGTAGTTCGGTACTAGACTCGAGATCGGCTCAAAAATATGATCCAAAGCTCGAATTCGAAGTTGGTCCGAGTCGAATCTGATCCATACTCGTTTTCTGTTTAATGATACACGAGTTGAATTCGAGCATACCAGTGTTCGCTCAGATTAGGGTTCGAGTATTTCATTTTTTCTCGAACCATACTCGATACCTGCTCGATGGATCATATTCGAATATTGGTCGGATTCATGCTAGTAAGCTAAATATGTGATATTTGTATCAATCTTTATAATTTATAAAGTGTAGTATGTAATTGTGTAAACTTGTACATGAATAAACCAATGAATTGAATGTCAATTTTTATTACATTCTTTATAATTTCAATACATAAATAAAAGTGAAAAAGTTTTATATATAAATATTAGTTAAGTAATCAATTTAGTATGTAGTGGTTCAATTTTAAGTGAAATGGTTCATATTTGAAACTCGATTTAAAGGCTCGTGAGTAACTCGCTTTGTAAACGAGTCGAGTACTTACGAGTCGAGTAGGTCCGAGTAATGATCCGAGTCGAATCTGGCGCAAAAATATAAATCCCTTATCGAATCCGAGTCGAATTCGAGCTCAATTTTTTCGAGTCGAGCCGAATCTGAGCATGAAGGTGTTCGCTGAGATTCGACTCGTTTACACCCCTAGTTTTAAAGTGGTTCACAGACTCAAGCTCCTAATCCACTCTTCTACTTTCAACTAGCAGGATTTCCACTAAGGAAGGGAAGCACCCTGAATCACTAAGATTCCTTCAAGAACAGCAACCTTGGGACTTCAGTTCACTAAGAACTCTTCAAGGCCAGCAACCTTGGAACTTCTCTAGTTCCCTAGGAACTGTTCAAGCCCAACAGGCTTGAAACTTCATTTAGTCCCTCTAGGCAAGGACCCCTCAGGCCCTGGGTTCTTGTTGTTGTAGTTGTTGTTGTTATTGGTGCTGAGCTGCTAAGATGTCATTAAGCTCTGAACATCTTTTATACTTAGCATCTTGGTGTGGTCCTCTATGCATTCTACTTCAAGTCTGGACCACATCTTCTCTGGTGCAGCTGATCTTCATTCTTTTTTGCTCATCTTCATCTGGTATTAGATTTGCACCATCACCATCTGGGTTTGCTAAGTCTCTATTCTTTTAGCAGACTTTGTCTGGCACTTAGCAATCCCTGAACCCTTCTTGAATACTTCACAGATATGGTTCTGCACTTGTTTAGTTTCAGCTTTTGGTTCATGGTGATTTGTAGAGTGGCTCTCTTGATCTTCTTTGTACTCAGCCACTTTTCTAAATGTTATCTTCTTGGCCTTCTCGGCTCTCAGCTTGGCTGTCATCTTTAGTGGCATTCTCATCTTTGTTGAGTGAAGCTTTGATCTATTTTAGTTCTTCTTCAAAGCTGCTTCACTTCCACCTTGGTAGTCTCACTGTCACTGAGACTTGTTCTGTTGATCTTTGGTGGAACTTCGTAGAGTCAACTATAACATTCACCAACTCAACGATTATGCAACATTATAATCATCAGCAACTCTTGATCTTTGAAGCTCTGTTGATTTATACTACTTCCCAATCTTCCCGTTGGAAAGTAGCCATTGAAAGCTGTTCAAATTGCCTCGTAGATCTCGAGTTATTTGGTGCAGACTGCAGATGAGATATAACATCTTTTTCTGACTTCCTGACACTGCAGTCTGCTGTTTCACCTACCCTGTCAGATATGTCACTTTGATATCTTGGGCAGGTCGACGACTTTATTTCACCCTTCTGATTTCAAGATCAGAGGTTGTCCTTGCATCGATGCACTCGATAAGCTTTTGTCCGAATGCCATTCTTCAGATTGAACCAATGCCAATGCTTTAATCCTCAGTAGTTCGAACTCTATGATTTCTGATGCGCTTCTCCTTGAACTTAATCGTAGTGTCACATTGACATATAGAGTCAATACTACGATCTTAGAGAGTGTTCACTTGATCTTCAATGTAGAATAACTATATCTTCTTTTGTGCAGTGCTTCATCACTTCTGTTTGCCTCAACTATTCTCAGATACTGATGGCTTGATTCCTTGCTCTGGCCCTTTCTGAATAACAAGACACTTTAGATTTTTGGCGTGTCTAGCTCGCTTTCTCCTTGTGATCTCCCGTTCACTTATCATCAATGGACTGACCCAATTCTTAATCACTTTAGCCTTATTCTTTAGAGGCTAACCATTATCTCAGTGTGTACTCTATCAGTTCTTTCTTTGTTTGGCAAACACTACGATCTTGATTACTTCCAAGATCGTTGTCATATTTCTTCTTTGTTTGGCAAACACTGCATGTGCTGACTTTCCTTAGTCAGCCACCAATGTCTTCTTGTGATCATTTTATGGAAGACTTCATCTTGAATGGCTTCACAACTCAATCTGGATGCTGATTGGGTTGATGCTTAGATCTTCTAATAGCTTGCATGCCATTCGTTGAGTGCTCTCTGGCTTCCTTTAGGTGAGATGTATCTTTACAGTATCAACCAAAGGCTTCATTCCTTTGAATATTCAGGGAGTGCTCATTTGTTGACAGTCATATTAGCTCTACGATTCTGCCTTGGTGTTGTGAGCACATCTGTTGAGGTCTTAGTTCTGCACTCTACGATTCAGCTTTGGCTATGCAGACACTACGACTTTGAGATCAGATCTTGACACTACGATTTCTGTCGTTGTGCTTGTTGTCTTCATCTGGTCTTGCACGACTACGTTTTTTGCCTTTGATACGATCAGTAGACTCTACAATTCTGAGTGTAGTCTACAATCCTTTACTTGGTCGTTAGTAGACTCTACGACTTCGAGTGTAGTCTACGATTCTTGACTTGACTTTGGCAGATGCTCGTTTGGCTCGTAGGCAGGCTGTCTCTACGATTCTGAACATGACTTCCTCAGCAGACTATGACTCCGAGAAAGCTTTACTCGACACCCTACGATCCTTCCTCGTCTCTCCTAGAAGTCTACGAACTCCGAGATCTACTATTTTGCAGACTGCGATTCTGCCTCGATAGCTCTCGAGTTATCCTTGACTCTCCTAGTAGACTACTATTTCTGGTGCAGTGCTCGATGATCAGACAAGCCTATCTATTACATCATAAGATCAACCTAACATGCTTGATCTTTCTATATTTTTAGTCCTTGTACATCATTTCTTTTTAAGGACTTTACAAAGTTGTTTTACTTATGTAGGATCAACCTAACACATTTGATCAATTCATTCTAAGTCCTTGTTCATATGTTTCTATTATCTATCAAAGGACTTTACAACTTTTCTTAATGTAAGCATACTTGCATATTCATTCAAATATATATATATATATATATATATATATCATAATCAAATCATATGTAAATAAGAATATCATTCACATGTTTATTCCTGACAATCTCCCCCTATTTGATTATGGCAAAAACAATAAGTGCATATGCATGTTATGAATGAATCTTATATACAGTGAGTTGTTGTATTTCTAAAACAGATAATCATGAATTTCATTTATAATAATATAAAATTTAATACACTATGACATTTTACATCCTGGATCCAGAACATACCTTACTGGTTAGAGATGTACCTCTTTGGCTCCATGTATGTTTTCAAGATGTCTGTTGATCAGCTACTCATTTGTTTGATATATTTGCTCCTCCGTCTCCTCTTCTTCTGGCTCCCCCCTCAGTCTTAGGCTCATCATCCTTTAGCTCTACCTCAGATGATGAACCATCTTCTTTTTCTTCTTTCTTCTTCTTTGTCTTCCTTTCTTGTTTGCTCCTGCTCTCCTTGCCTTTTCTTGAATGCCTCTTACTTTGCCTTTTTCTATGCCTCTTTTTCTCCCCCTTTTTGTCATTAATTACTTAAGAGAGTTGTTCCATGTTGGACATAAGCTGCTCCATTAGATAAGAGGAGTTACCGACTTCAATCTTGAGTCCTTATTGGCTTAACTCAAGTTGCATAGAGAAGGACTGATTCATGTTGTCAATCTTGTCAGAGAAGGCTTGGAGTTGTTCTTTATTTGCATTCTGTGTTTGTAGGGCTTCTTCTCTTTGATCATTTATGGCCCTCGGATAGATGTGATCTCTCTCTTTGATTTTTAGAGATACATCAACCACAGTAGCTTGGAATCTGTCTTGGACTGCGTTGTCTTTTGTTGTTGTCAGCATCTTTAACTTTTCATTGATTTGAGACATCTTCTCAATCAGGTCATCAGAATTCTTTAACAATTTCTGCTCCATGGAAATTTGATCATCTGGTTGGGCAGCTTTTTGTTGAACACTAGATTGGACTCTTCTATTTTCATTCTTGGACAAATTTTTGAAAGTGTTGACAATCTGAAAAATCGTTGAGTACCAATCGATATTGGAAGATGAATGGATATTAGATATCTGAGCTTGGGCAGATGGAGGCTTCTCAATTTGGATTTGAACATCATCAATGGTAGAGTAAACAGATTCTACGATTATCCCCTTGGCCATAATCCTTTTGCCTTCAGTGTCCACTCTACGATCGTAGGGAATATAGTGATTTCCAATTTGTCTGTAGATCTTGTAGTGAGGCTTGTCATTGATCATCATGGTTGCAAACTTCTTTACCCTGGGGAAGTTTTGTGACACTAGTTCCAAATTTGGAAACTGAGAGTAGCACCAGCTGAAGTAACTCTCATCTCTCTCAGTATGTGCCTTTAACCATGGCATCCATGGGAAGAACCACCTCATCAGAAGATCTTCAGAATTGTACAATATAGTTGTGCAATCTAACTCAATATTCTTCCAGTTATGAAGCACTTCATCTGTAGTCATCCTTACAACTCGAAGTTGTTCATTTCCATGATTTATCCATCTTGCTGCTGGTTCATCTGGTGGATCATCAAAGACTTCTACTACTATTCTTCTACTGATTCTAGCTAGAGAGAGAATAGGATAGTGTTCTGGTTCCTCTGATTCCTGAGGTGAAGAATTAGAATCTTTCTCTATTTCTTCCCTTTTTGATTCAGAATCTTGCTGACTTACTTCATCAGATTCATCAGTGAAGTCATCTTTTAGAATTTCATTTTCAGAACCTTCTTCAGCAGTATTGTCCTTGGATTCATTTTCTTCATCACTAGTTTCATCTTCCACACTTTCTTCCTTGGATTCATCATCACTTACTTCAATAATTGCAGTAGAGTGATCACTTTTCTTGTTAGAGGCAAATTTGGGCAGTAGTCTGTAGCTCTTCCTTCTCCTTGGAGGTTCAGCTATGGGAGAGTCAGATTCTTCTTCTCCTTCAAACTTTGAGGCCTTAGAGTTATCAGCCAAGCTTCCTTGATTTTCATCATTAGCAGGGGCAGGTGTTTCTTTTTCGAATTCATCATCTTTGGATCCATCATGAGAGCTTGTTGGAGCATTTGCATTTGAAGATTCAGATGAGTCATCTTGCAGATTTTCTTCAATTTTAAAGTGAGTACTTTGAGACTTGGCCATAGGGCTTACATATTCTTCTTTATCAGCATAGTTTACATCTTCTATCATGGGTCCAGCTCCACCTTCATTGCTGGATCTGTTCTCCGGAGACTCAGTCTTGAGATCATTAGTTCCCTTTTCTTCTTTTGACTTTACGTCCTCTTCTTTGTCAGATGTGCTTCCTTGGGGAACTGGAACTTGTCTGTTTACCACCTTAGCTTTCTTTCTGGATGGCCCTTGAGATAGTCTGTTACTTCTCCTCTTTGTGGTCTCTGCAGTTGAGACCTTTTCATCTTCCTCCTTATCTTTGGTGGAGAGACTTCATGATGAGGCCTCAGTTTTCCTCACACTCTTGGATTTCTTCCTGGCTGGCGTGGTTACTGCTGGTACAGAGTCATCAGATTTAGAACTTTCCATCTCTTTTACCTTTCTTTTCTTAATAGAGTTCTTTCTGCTGCTCCCTGCTGTAGTTAGCCTTCTGTTCTCCTTTGGGTTTTTCTTCCAATTCACAAACAGTTGTAGAGACATTACTTTGTGAACATTTAGAGGTTCTCCCTCATCATCCTTGATTTTGCTTCCCAACTTCTTCTTCATCACAATGCTCAGCAGTCTTTCATGAAATACCTTTGTAAGTGGTTTGTCTGTAGATTTCTTCAACTCAGCCTTTTCCACCCATTTTGAGATTTGATCGAACAAGATAGCTCCAAAGTTTATTCATTTCTTCAGAACTATTGCAGACATATTCTTCAGTTGTTGATCAAGCACAGTGTCATGTGCAATATCCTTGCATAGTATACATTTGCCTACTATCTCAGCAAGAAACTCGAATTCCTCTGGAAACTCTTTTTTCTTCATGTCCTTCAAACTAGGGTTTCTTTGGTACCCCATAATCTCCTTTGCTTTCTTAGTGTCAATCTCATCAAGGTTTTTCAGTCCTAGGTCAGGAAAACCTAAGCATTGATTGATATCGGATGATTTCAGTTTTAGAGACTGACCTTTAACCTTGGTTGAAAGAGTTCTGGCATTTATGGATGCATTTGAGTAGAATTCCTTAACCAGTTCAGTGTATACTCGAGTGCTTGCCTCAAGACATTCTGAGAATCCAACTTTCTTCACAAGTTCAAGAATGTCTCTGAACTTCTTTTCGGATTTCTCAAATGACTTGGTTCCGAGCTGAATGTCAGTGATTACTCGCCAATCTTCCATTTCAATTATTCGAGGAATATGGATATTGATTCAGGTAGATTTATGGAGTATGGTTGATTGTGATTTGGACTTAGGAAATTTGAGTGGTTTGGCTTCGAAGAGAATTCTAGGGTTTGAAAATGGGAGGGAGAGAGATTCAAGAGGTTCTGATAACTATTTGCAGATTTGAATCTGTCTTTATGGCTGTTCCTTCTGACTCTGCATACGCTGTGATGTGTCACCCAGTTATTAGTTGCACGATGCCCAGTAACAAGCTATAACTCCCCATTAACTTGTCAGTTAGCTGTCTCTTTTAGTAGAGTGGACGTTTGATTGACGTGGGTTGACCTTTGACCTCTTGAGTTCGTAGAGTAGTATGATAGGACAACTATTGTCTCTACGTTTTCCTTTGTTGGCTCATCAATCAACTCTCTGAAAGATGTTGCAGTGGATGGTTTTGACATTACTTGTCATTTTGAACCTCCACAGGTCATCCACTGTTGTGCTTTATGAAGCCTAGGGCACTTTCCTTTAGCAAGACATCTTTCCAATCATTATTTGAACTTGTCTCCCATTATCTGAATGCTTGAAAAATTGTCCTGTTCTTCCAGCTCCTCGTAAGCTAAGAGTAGCCTCTTGTAAAACTGCGATCGTCGAGTCTGTTTCTACGATTGCTGAGGTTGCACTACGATCGTTGAGTTCTCTCAAACTCTACTCTACGATCATTGACTGTCTTGATTCTTGAGATGAACTTGATTAAGCAATTCCTCTGAGATAAGGTAGCTCAAGAAGGGCCAACCTCTTAGAGTGAGCTAAGGGTCAGGTTTTTCCCTGAGGCACTTTTTAGATGAATTTGCTTTAAGAGTAATTTGCACTGATATCTCTTTTGACTTTTTCTGGTGAGGAGGTCCTTTATCAACTTTTAGACAGTTGCATTTGCTGTGATCGTGGTGTCCTCTTGCTTTTACACTACGATCATATGTTTGATTGTAGGCACTCCACAATTTTGAATTGGGTGGCTGATAGGTTATCAATAGTACGTTTTGAGACGTTCCTACTAACTATGGATCTTCATTTGGTTCATCAGCCACAAAGTTTTGGGACTCTGTAGCTGGTACATTTCTTCATAAAACATTTCAGTACTGTTGTTCCTTAACAGATCACTGCTCTCCCATGGTTGATGCTATCTTTTCAGTGAGGTGTGATTCCTTTTTGCTTATGTACATAAGGAAGCATCCCTGCATATCTCCTTCTGACTGAAGTCATTAAATCTTCTTATATCGTAGAAATGAGTATCTTCAGGGTTGATCATTCTACGATCCTTTGATAGTACTACGAACGTAGTCTTCCTCATCAGCTTGTGCTCGTGGAGTTCTGCTCCCGTATTAAGTTTCTAATGTTTGATGCTCGATAGTCCTCTGATGTGAGCTTCCTTGAGAACAAGTTTTGCATGCTTGAGCATCTAAGACCCTTTTCATCTCTGGTTGAGTGGCCTGCTTTCATATAAAGATATTCAGCCATTTAAGCTTCATTTAGATTAGCTCAGCAGATCTTCAAGGACAGGCTTTGACATGTAGGAATTTTGTCAGAATTATTTCTGAACAGTCCTAAGCCTTCTGCTGGTTGACTCTTCTTGACTGAAGTCTTTTGCTTTAGCATTCCTTAGTGTGGTCAAATAGACCAAGTACCTGTAGGTTATTCATTTCTAATTTTTGGTACCCATGGTCAAATGGGTCCTGCTAGGTTAGTTTACCAAACCCCTGTTCCTCATATTTAAATAATCATCATGTTGACCACCATCAGTCGTATTCATGCATATACTTCATTTAGATAATATATTTTGATATGCATGGTGGTGACTGTGAGAGAAATTAATAAAGCACTCTTTTCCTTGATGGTTTCATCATATGCTAAGTTATGATTACAGGGTTTAAATGTTCATAGAGTGAGAATTAGCTCTACGATTTATTAGCATCTGGTTGATTCATGGAGGTAATCAGTTTCTATGAATCTTCAAGATTCTCTTGTAGATCTGATCATACTATGTGTGTCATTAAACACTTAGACCATAGGATGTACAAAGCATATTAACCCATCAGCAAAGATTACTTCACATTCAATCAATTTGTGAGGCTCTTAAAACCATTTCAGGTTTCTTTCAAGTTGTCATCTTCAACCTAAAACTTGGATGGAGAGAAAGTTTATAGATATTTGAGTTTCCATCATCAGTGTACTTTCTCTCTTCACCTCTTTAGATAGATTATGAATACTTGAAGGAAAACTGTTATAGTTCATAAGTAAGGTGAAAATATGATGTTCATATCTATGTTAGCGAGGAACCGTACCTTTTTACTGTCAGTTTCTTAACAGTCATTTATCTTAGATATACTGAGTTTAGGCATTGATGTGCATGTTTTCTCATTTGCTTCTGAAAGTCAGTTGCTCCAGTTGATCTTCAGTCAATCAGTCATGATCTTGAAGGTGCAAGCTAAGAGAGTGTCCGCGTGTTTAAGTTCTTTGACATTCTTGAGTTTACAAGGCTTACATCCAGCTGCTGGTTGGCCAGATACATGCTTGAGAGATTCTTCTCTGAATAAAACATTTCTTAGCATGTATGTCCTTTCCATTTCTTCAGGCTGGTGGATGTTTGACTCTTTTCTGTTGATGTCATTTGAGCTTTCTAGCCTAGTCTTCAAACAACAAGATTGACTGCGAGCAAGGATTGGTCTTGTTGATATGGCAATCGAGAGTATGGACCAATCTGAGCAGCTTCAGATGTATATACACATTTACCTGTACATAATATTTTTAACATGTGAGCTCATCTGCATATAACAAGTGACTTACTACTAAACTAAGTTTAGAACAATGTTTGTGCCTAGGATCAGACTCAAAGCGATTAGCTTTTGAATATAGCATGAGAACCCGCTCTGATACCAATTGTTAGTTCCCAGTAGGCATAATATAGATCTAGAAGGGGGGGTTGAATAGATCCTTTGAATTTCAAATACTTTTTCTTGATTAAGTTGTATTGCTCATTAAGTAGCAAATGACAAACATAAGAATCTTTTCAAGCACAACGGAATAAATAAAAGATCCCCTTCATTGATATATTCATAATCAGACATACATTGTTCGTAGAGTTACTTTAGTAGTAAGCAGTTAAAACATATATAGCAGTTATAGCAATTAATGTACATAATGTAAATGACATAAAATAAAAGACACAAGGGGTTTTAAGTGGTTCAGAGACTCAAGCTCCTAATCCACTCTTCTGCTTTCAACTAGCAGGATTTCCACTAAAGAAGGGCAAAGACTCGAATCACTAAGATTCCTTCAAGGCCAATGACCTTGGGACTTCATTCACTAAGAACTCTTCAAGGCCAAGACCTTTTGAACTTCTCTAGTTCCCTAGGAACTCTTCAAGCCCAGCAGGCTTGGAACTTCATTTAGTTCGTCCGGACAAGGACCCCTCGGGCCCTGGCTTCTTGTTGTTGTTGTTGTTGGTGCTGAGCTGCTAAAATGTCATTAAGCTCTGAACATCTTTTGTACTTAGCAGCTTGGTGTGGTCCTCTATGCATTCTACTTCGAGTCTGGACCACATCTTCTCTGGTGCAGCTGATCTTCATTCTTTTCTGCTCATCTTCATCTGGTATCAGCTTTGCACCATCACCATCTGGGTTTGCTAAGTCTCTGTTCTTTTAGCAGACTTTGTTTAGCACTTAGCAATCCCTGAACCCTTCTTGAATACTTTGCAGATATGGTTCTGCACTTATTCAGTTTTAGCTTTCAGTTCATGGTGATTCGTAGAGTGGCTCTCTTGATCTTCTTTGTACTCAGCAACTTTTCTGAATGCTATCTTCTTGGCCTTCTCGGCTCTCAGCTTGGCTGCCATCTTTAGTGGCATTCTCATCTTTGTTGAGTGAAGCTTTGATCTGTTTGAGTTCTTCTTCAAAGCTGCTTCACTTCCACCTTGGTAGTCTCACTGTCACTAAGACTTATTCTGTTGATCTTTGGTGGAACTTCATGGAGTCAACTATAGCATTCACCAACTCAATGATTCTGCAACATTACAATCATCAGCAACTCTTGATCTTTGAAGCTCTGTTGATTTATACTACTTCCCAATCTTCTCGTTGGAAAGTAGCCGTTGAAAGATGTTCAAATTGCCTCGCAGATCTCGAGTTATTTGGTGCAGACTGTAGATATGACATGACATCTTTTTCTCGACTTCCCGACATCAAGCGATCTCATTGCTTCACCTACCCCGCCGAGATATGTCACTTTGATATATTGGGCAGGTCGACGACTTTATTTTACCCTTCTGATTTCTAGATCACAGGTTGTCCTTGCTTCGATGCTCTCGATAAGCTTTTCTCTGAATGCCATTTTTCAGATTGAACTGATGTCAATGCTTCAATTCTCAGTTGTTCGAACTCTACGATTTCTGATGCGCTTCGCCTTGGACCTGATCGTAGTGTCACATTGACATGTAGAGTCAATACTACGATCTTAGAGAGTGTTCACTTGCTCTTCAATGTAGAACACCTCTCTCTTCTTTTGTGCAGTGCTTCATCACATCTGTTTGCCTTGACTATTCTCAGATACTAATGGCTTGATTCCTTGCCCTGGCCCTTTCTGAATAACAAGACACTTTAGATTTGTGGCGTGTCCAGCTCGCTTTCTCCTTGTGATCTCCCGTTCACTTATCATCAATGGACTGACCCAATGCTTAATCACTTTAGCCTTGTTCTTCAGAGGCTAACCAGTATCTCAGTGTGTACTCCATCAGTTCTTCTTTGTTTGGCAAACACTATGATCTTGATTACTTCCAAGATCGTTGTCATATTTCTTCTTGACAGCAACTACATGTGCTAACTTTCCTCAGTCAGCCACCAACGTCTTCTTGTGATCATCTTGTGGAAGACTTCTTCTTGAATGGCTTCACAACTCAATCTGGATGCTGATTGGGTTGATGCTTAGATCTTCTAATAGCTTGCATGCCATTCCTTGAGTGCTCTCTGGCTTCCTTTAGGTGAGATGTATCTTTGCAGTATCAACCAGAGGCTTCCTTCCTTTGGATATTCAGGGAGTGCTCATTTGTTGACAGTCGTATTAGCTCTATGATTCTGCCTTGGGTTGTGAGCACATCTGTTGAGGTCATAGTTCTGCACTCTACGATTCAGCTTTGGTTGTGCAGACACTACGACTCTGAGATCAGATCTTGACACTACGATTTCTGTCGTTGTGCTTGTTGTCTTCATCTGGTCTTGCTCGACTACATTTTCTGCCTTTGATACGATCAGTAGACTCTACGATTCTGAGTGTAGTCTACGATCCTTTACTTGGTCATTAGTAAACTCTACGACTTCGAGTGTAGTCTACGATTCTTGACTTGACTTTGGCAGATGCTCGTTCGGCTTGTAGGCAGACTGTCTCTACGATTCTGAACATGACTTCTTCAGCAGACTATGACTCCAAGGAAGCTTTACTTGACACACTACGATCCTTCTTCATCTCTCCTGGAAGTCTACGAACTCCGAGATCTACTATTTTACAGACTGCGATTCTGCTTCGATAGCTCTCGAGTTATCCTTGACTCTCTGGCGACTCACGATTTACAGTGCGAAAGGCTTCGACGATCAAACAAGCCTATCTATTACATCATAAGATCAACCTAACATGTTTGATCTTTCTATATATATAGTCCTTGTACATCATTTCTTTTTAAGGACTTTACAAAGCTGTTTTACTTATGTAGGATCAACCTAACACATTTGATCAATTCATTCTAAGTCCTTCTTCATATGTTTCTATTATCTATCAAAGGACTTTACACCTTTTCTTAATGCAAGAATACTTGCATATTCATTCATATATATATATATATATATATATATATATATATATATATATATATAGTAAGTAAGTAAAAGTTTTGTTTTCGCCTTACATTTGTAAATATTTCAATTATCAATAAATTTGTTTTTATTAATAATCAAATTGTGTTAGTTGTATACACTATATCTGTTTCTCTTATTTCTTATTCAAATCTTTAATTCCGTCCCCAAATGGTATCAGAGCCAAGTTAGTTTGTTCTAGTTGTCAGTAAGATCTAGTAGTCTATTCATTCGTTTACTATTTTCAAAATTTCTCTTTTATTCTTATTCAAGTCACCTAACTTACTTCAATTCACACTTATTCGTGTCTACACCTTTCAGTAAGTCTCTTGGGTGAGCGATTATGCATAGAACATAGGTATGAGTCTGTCTAAGGTAAGAGGGTATGAATGGAAGAATAATAAATAAAAATTTATTTTGAAAATCTGTAAAAATGAGTAGATTATTCAGGTCTAACTCCTCAACTAGTAACCGATCGACTTTGCCTCCTATTCCGGACATAGTTAACAAAGAAACACACAGTTATGAAAATATCAGTCAAGCTTTACATAATTGGAACATTCCTAGAGTATCTCCTAAAGAAATTTACCAGTCAACATTTTTTGATAACTTCAAATCTGATTATAATGTTAAAACTGTAGAAAAAGTTTATGCAATTAACATAGAGTATGAAAATTGTAGTCTTTTATCTTCTGATGTCATTAAAAAACATAGGAAGAAAGGTTACAATTTTATCCACATTGGTCTAGTACAAGTTGCAGTTAAACCATTGAATATTAAGGGAATTAATTCAAGCATCTACCTTTGTCTCAGAGATGCTAGATTCCTGAATTACTATCCTAGTATGATAGGTGCAATGGAATCAAGTCTGCACAATGGACCTATCCATTTTAATTGCTTTCCTGATTTCACACTAAGCCTTAGTGATCAACATCTATTAAAAGCTTTAACATTAAACATTAAAACATCTGGTGAGATCACTCATATGATTGAGGGTTCTCAACCCATAGCTTTGATTTACGGGATTTATTATAAGACCATGAAAATGAATTTAAACGTTCATACTCTTCATAAAAGTCCTAAGGATCAAACTGTATTAATTCAGAGTTCAACTAGTGATGCTAATATTCAAATCCCGAGAACCATCCTCTGGAAGGATATTACTTTACCTAGTCAATGGACTTTACCCAATGAAATTCCACAACAACCTGTAGTCGATAATCTATTAAATATTGAAAATGTTAAGTAATTTTCTGATGGAACGGTCAAGATAAGTTTTGAGCGTACTAGAAGACCAGTTATTATTGAAGATTTTACTAGTTCTTCAGCACCTTCAGTTCACACTAGAAGAGATACTGAAGTACTCAGTAATCTTTCAGTTAGGGATATTAAATTAAAGGGAATCCTTAATCAAGCTCAAGCTAGTCGCCCTTGCTATGCACATGTTGACCCTGTTGAAGAGGAATCCTCCTCTCCTACTTCTTCTGAATTTCCAACTCAGTCAAATTTTGAAATCCCTATTAATAATCAACTAAGAGTCATTAAAAAAGAATTCATACTAGATTGGGACAATCTTGTAAAGGAATTTAATTCTAAATCTAATAAAGAAAAAAGACACCAGTTTCGCTCCAATCACCCTTCTGAAAAGGAACGTGATAAAATGGTTAATAGATGGAAACGTTTTATTGACAGTGAAAAAATAAACATTACATTTTACGATTGGTATGATCAATATCAAGGTAAATGTAGTGTTATTACTAAAACTCAATGGATACGAGAAGATAAGACAAAAGTCTCCTCTAGTCATCCCCCATTAGAAACTGTTCTAATCCCAGTTAAAAATACATATGTTGTTGCCAGCCCTTTTAAGATTTCAGATGGTAACAAAGATGATAAAAAATAATTGAACAATTAAATTTTAGTAATCAATATCTAGCAACCGAGGAAGACAAATAGATAGGATTGAAGAAAAGTTCAAGAAACCATTATAAAAAAAAAACCCGATTCAAAAATTGAACATCCTTTAATAAGTTTACCGTAAAATAGAAGTAAATTAGGTTTCATTTTAATGATGATAGTGAACTTGTTCGATCAATTGATAAGTTATTTAAAAAATTAAAAACTGAACCCGGTCCAAGTGGCACTATTGCTACTATTGATCAAGTTGAAACTGATATTGAAAGCAGTAGTCAGTCAGATCGTTCTGATACTAATTCAGTTCCAAACTTTATTGATCGCTTAAATAAATTAACAAAAAGAACACTAGTATAACCGTAAACCGGTATTCTAGACTCTACTCTCCCGGATCTCACACGCTAGAAGAGAGAAATCTAGATAAACAGTTTTCTGTATCATCTAATAAAATCTATGAATGGAATATTGATGGATTTAGTGAACAAGAGATATTAAATAAATTGAACCACATGTCTATGGTAGCAAATAGCTATATAACTAAATTCAACAACCTGTCTCAGCCAGATATTGTTGAGTTGTTAGCTAGTGGATTCACTGGTATTCTCAGATCTTGGTGGGAAAAACATCTCACTGAAGATACTAGATTATCAATAATTCATGCTATTCACATAGACGATGACGACAATCCCATCTTTGATGAAGATGTTGGTATTGGTCCTCCAAATGGTGTTAATACTTTAATTTTTACCATTATTAAACATTTTGTTGGTACTCCCAGTAATATTACTGAGAGAATTCACGACCAGTTAAGTAACCTCACTTGTCCCACCCTAAGTGATTTTAGGTGCTATAAAGATGTGTTTACCTCCCGAGTTATGATGCGAACTGATAGTAACAAACCATTCTGGAAAGAAAAATTCGTCAATGGTTTACCTTCATTATTCGCACATAAAGTTCGTGAAGAGTTAAGCAAAGATTTAGGATATATCGATTATGATAACCTAACATATGGTGACATAATCAGTTATATTCAATAAATTGGATTAAAAATGTGTATTGACTTTAAATTAGCTAAACAAGCTAGTAAAGACAAAAACAAAGCTAAATACGAGTTAGGCACATTCTGTGAACAATATGGTTTACCACCAGTTGCTCCCTCCAGAAGGAAGCACCTGCATAAACATATTGATCATCATAAAAGTAACAAATGTCATAAACAAAGACGCAGTCATAGAAAAGATAAAAATCAAGAAGATTATTATAGTAAACCCAAACCCGCAAATAAAAAATTATCTAAAAAATTTGATAAAAGTAAAATTGTTTGCCACAATTGTGGGCAGAAAGGGCATTACAAAAATGAATGCAAAATAAAAAAGAAATTATCTCAATTAAATATCTCTAGTGAAGATACTGAACAATTATTAGAACTAATGAGAATAGAGAACAACGTCAGCAATGATGAAGGTTCTGATATTCCTTATTCTTCTAATAGCAGCTCTAGTAATCATGAAACAGATAGTGACAATGACGAAGTCACTATTTGTACTAACAATTGCAACGAAAAGTGTTGCATTAAGCAAATCAATGTAATTAATAAAGATGAAGAAGAAAGCTCTCTGCTAATTGATTTAATCAGTAAAATTTCTGATCCTGAGTTAAAATCTTAGTATACTAAACAGTTAAAAGATTTATTAACTAAAGATAATAGAGTTAAAGATAAAATTATTAAAGCTAAGGATAAACCGATATTTAGCCTTAATAAAACTCTAGAGCGATTTAAAACTCTGGTAAAAGAAGTTACCCTTCCAGAACTAGATCAAGAAGTCAATAAACTGAAAAAAGAAATTTCTAACCTAAAATTAGAAATCTCTAATTTAAGAAAAAAATTTGAAGACAAAAAATCCGATCTTCATGTCCAAGATTCCTCCTCTAGTGATGAAGATCACGATGAGCTTAAATCATCTGGTACTAAGGAAGAAACTGATCTTTTTGTTCAAGGTCTTTCACTTAAAAGAATTAAGGATATCACCATCCAAAAATGGTATATCTCCATTAATCTAGTTGTCAATAAAACCTTTTCAATACAGCTTCCTGCCCTAGTTGATACTGGCGCAGATTTAAACTGTATTCAAGAAGGCTTAATCCCAACTATTTACTATAAGAAAACTAATGAAAAATTGAATTCAACCAATGGTAGTCAAATGGAAATTAAATATAAGTTACCTAATGTTCATGTCTGTCAAGATAATATATGTTTTAAAACATCGCTTGTTTTAATCCATGCATCTTACGAGATAAGATCATCTTAGGATTACCATTTATATATTTACTTTACCCTTTTACTACCAAAGAATGAAGGATTGTTGTAATCATTTAGAAAAGAAAATAATATTTAAATTTCTTATTAAACCAAAAGAAAGAGATTTAAAATTTATTCAAGAAGAATCTATTTTCAAATCATTAAATTTATTAAATTGTAAATCCACTCATTTAAATTTCTTAAAAGAAGAAATTAAGTACAAACGAGTTGAAGAACAGCTACAGAATAAAGAAGTTCAGGAAAAAATTAAAGAGTTAAAAATCTATTTAAAGGACAATCTTTGTTCTGATTCTCCTAATGCCTTTTGGCATCGAAAAAAACATGTTGTAAGGCTCCCTTATGCTAAGGAATTCAAAGAGCACCTAATTCCTACTAAAGCCAGGCCAATACAAATGAATCATGAACAAGTAGAGTTATGTAAAAGGGAAATTAATGATCTCCTTAGTAAAGGTTTAATTAAACCCAGTAAATCCCCTTGGTCTTGTCCTGCCTTCTATGTTAACAATGAAGCAGAAAAAGAAAGAGGTGTACCTCGTCTAGTCATTAATTACAAACCATTGAATAAGGTTCTAGAATGGATTAGGTATCCCCTTCCCAACAAAGACGACCTTATCAATAGATTAAGTAACGCCACAATATTCAAAGAATTTTGATCTTAAGTCCGGTTCTAGCAAATTGCCATTCATCCCGATGATAGGTACAAAACAAGATTCACTACTCCGCTTGGTCACTACGAATGGAATGTCCGCATTTGGCCTAAAAATGCTCCCGAGTGAATTCCAAAATATTCTCAATGACATATTAAACCCTTTCACTATTTTATTGTCGTTTATATCGATGATATTCTCATTTTTTCAAAGGCCATCAAGAACACATTAAACATTTGAAATCATTCTTCAAGATGCTTAAAGATAATGGTCTAGTTCTTTCACCTTCCAAATGCAAAATTTGCTTTCAGTCGTAGTAAGGTTTCTTGGTCTTAATATCTTTAGAGGACAAGTTTAGCCCATCGAAAGAGCTATTCAATTCACCGACAAGTTTCTCGATAAGATAACTAATAAAACCCAATGCGTAGATTTCTTGCTCACTCAATTATATCGGCAAGTTTTACAAGAATCTCGTGAAGATTTGCAAACCTCTTTTCCAAAGATTTGCAAGATGATCCTCCACCTTGACCGACGCTCATACTCGTCGTCCAACAAGTAAAAATTTACGCCAAGGCATTGCCTGTCTTTGGCATTTCCAATGATTCAACAGATAAAATTGTTGAAACCGGCGCCTCGATATATGGATTCGGAGGCATTCTTAAACAAAAGTTAACTCCAGATTCCCCAGAACAAATTGTTCATTTTCATTTCGGTGCATGGAATAGTACACAATTAAATTATAGTACTATTAAAAAAGAAATACTTTCTTTAGTATTATGTATTAATAAATTTCAAAGTGATCTATTAAATCAAAAAAATTTAGTCCGTATTGATTGCAAGTCAGCAAAATATATCTTAGAAAAGGATGTTGAAAATCTAGCCTCTAAGCATTCTTTTGCTAGATGGCAAGCCATATTAAGCATTTTTGATTTTGATATTGAATACATCAAAGGTAGTAACAATTCAATTCCTAATTTTCTCACTCGGGAATTTATCAATACAGGTACTATTCAGTCATGAGCATTAGAGGATCATCTTCCTCAAGGGGTCCGGGTCGCCCTACGGGCCCAAGTAATCAACCCAGAGGAACATTGATTCCTCACCCAACACCCTAGTTTATCACCAAACAAATTCACAATCCTCGAACACTTCCTAAGCCATATAGTTCAAATTTAACTAGTAAGCTTCTGAACCAATCAATTCTTTTAGTAATCCAACCAAGGCCTCATCTTCACTCCTAGTCATCCTCCTTCTAGCATATCTTTGAAGTGGGAAAATTACCTTTTCATATCGAACCCTACATGAAACCAAAAGATGACCCCATTAAGCTTCACGCCCAGCTTTTTCCCCGGATGGCATTTCCAAATTTCGCCTCCTTATAAATCTCTTGTATTTTATAAGGATATTCTTCCGAAACAGAGTCAAGAAACATTAAACCAATTTACGCCAAATAATGATAAGACTAAAGTTCTTTATCATTCTTTATACATTAAACAGTTTGTTCAAATGTCTGATTGGGGGAAAAACCCCTCCGATCTTATGAATCTCTCTAGTCAAGATAATTCTTTCTGCTATTATGATTATATTGAAGCTTGGTACAAGGTTCTCCTTCACCAAAATGAATCACATAGTCATTCATGGTTCATTCAATTTGATCATAAATTCAAGAGCCCAATCCCCTATTGGTTTGTTCTTTGGTGGTATAGGTTAGGTTCTACTAAATCATTTTAGCAATCACAGTAAAACGGATCCAAAGAATGATGGAGTTCCCCTTACTCTTTTATTTGTTAGTAAATATAAGATCCCCTGGATTCTTAAATGGCGATCGGATTTCCACTTCCTCTACTCCAAATAATGGTATTCAATGATCCACTCCTCGAGTGTCTCACCTCTTTTATGTTAAGTGTTGGATAAATTCGACATTAATGTAATAGTTGGTCGTTTCAAAGCAGAATTTCATGTTGCTCAGCTTCCCTCTTCCAAACAACAAACCATTCCTCGTGCTAGTAAAGAAAAGGAGTCAAAATCCAAGTTAAAAGAGTCTAAAGTCACCCCACCGGTTCAAAGATGTTCTAGTAAAATTTCCGATTTTAAAATTGTTCCAAAGAAAGAATTAATAAAATTGCCCAAGCACTCAACAAAAGGATTGACGAAGCCATACATGAAGAAGCCTCAGTATGTTCTTCATCTTCCAGTCATGGTTCTCCTAGTAAGCTCAATGATGATGATGACCCATACGACACCATCAACCTACAGGACGCTCAGGATCCATTTGCCTAATGTCTTCGCTATTTGCACTGCTTTCCTAAGACTCAAATTTCACTAATCAATCAGAAAAATCACCTACTTTTCCACCAAAAGCAGCCCCAGTCACATGCGTCTGCTCCAAAAGTTAAAAGATGCTTTCTTTTCCACCGAAAGCATCAATGAGTCAAAAGTTGTTGGCCATTAGGCCAAAAGCGTCTGTATTTAGTCAAAAGTATTCAACAGTAAAGTGTCTGTATTTTAATTTTACTTTTCCTTTAGTAAATTGTTTCTTACTTTACCCTAGTTAATGTAATAGTTCCCTTTCCTTGATCTATAAAAGGAAACTGAACTCATTTGGTAAAGGCACGCTGAAACTTAGTAAGACTCTGAGTTCCTTCTCAGACGAATCTTAGGTTTCTACCACTGTCTAGCCTACTTAACCCCTCTTCTCTTCTTCTTTAAATGTTTCTATAGTAAGTAAGTCAGTTTGTTTTCAGTTCTATTTGTAAATATTTCAATTATCAATAAAATTGTTTTTATTAATAATCAAATTATGTTATTTGTATGCACTGTTTGTATGCACTATATCTGTTATATATATATATATATATATATATATCATAATCAAATCATATGTAAATAGGAATATCATTCACATGCTTATTCCTGACACTGTCCTTTGATTGTTGTTCGGGGATGGTATTCCAAAGAGAACTGAGTCAATTCCATTGCCCATGCTATGTTTCACCCTAGACTTCCGCCTATGTAGTACCTTTTTCAATGGTCGATCAAGATATACCAAAGACCAACCAACCACGAAATAGTCTTAAGCTTTCGCTTTATGATCGAGGCATAGGCAAACTTTTCCAAGTTTGGGTATTGGGTCTCTGCATCTCGAAGAACGTGGTTAACATAATATATTAGGAATTATTTTCCCCCTTTGTCCCATACTAGTGTTGCACCCACTGCCATCAAGCTTGCAGCCAAATATAAGTACAAAGGCTCCGAAGGGATCAACTTCATCAACAATGGTGCCGACGACGGAACGCGTCTTCACATTTTGAAGTCCATTGGAAATTTTTCTCATTTTTTAGCCCCTTCAAGGTATCAAAAAAGGGTAAACACCTCTCAGCTGACCTTGACACAAATCTTCAAAGGGCAGCTATCCGACCTGTTAATCTTTGCACGTCCTTGTACGTCTTCGAGGATTTCATGTCTAAGAGTGCCTAAATCTTCTCCGGATTCGCCTCAATGCCTCTTTTACTGATCAGATATACCAAAAACTTTTCAGACCCCAATTCGAATGTACACTTAGTTGGGTTCAATCGCAGCTTATGTTCTCTGATTGTCTCGAAGTAATTTTCTAGATCCTCAAGATGGTCCCGGACTGACATACTTTTTACAATCATGTCGTCCACATAGACTTCCATGCTTTGGCCTAGTTGCCTCATGAATACATAGTTCATCATCCGTTGATAAGTCGCCCCGACATTGAGCTGACCGAATGTCATTTTTTGATAAGCATAAATGACCCGATGCGTGATGAAACTCGTCTTCGGGATGTCCTCCTTATTCATTAAAATCTGATGGTACCCCGAAAAGGCATCCATGAAACTTAGAATACCATACCCCAAAGTGGCGTTGATTAACTGGTCTATATTGGGTAAAGGGTAGAAATCTTTCAGGCAGGCTTTGTTTAGGTATGTGTAATCAGTGCACAACCTCCATTTTCTATTCTGTTTCTATACCAATACCACGTTCGTCAACCACTTGGGGTAATCAATCTCGAAGATGAATTTTGCCTCCAAGGGTTTTGCAATCTCTTCATCGACGATCCTCTGTCTCTCCGTGGCAAAAATTCTCCTTTTTTGTATAATCATCTTCCTCTTAGGGTACATGCAGCCTATGTAGTGCTACCGACTCATTAACTCCCGGCATATTACTAGGTTCCCATGCAAAGATGTCGGCATAGACCCAAAGTAGATCTATTAGCCCAGTCCAAAATGGTTCTGTTAATCTTAAACCAATCTTGATTGATTTCTCAGCATTCCCCAGGATTAATTCCACATCCTCTATTTCCTCGGCAGGTAGGGCAAGTGGTTTCATGCTACTTTCAGATGGCTCTATCTCGATGGCCATTGTCTGCTTCTGCTTACTTACCCCGACTCCCGATGAGATCAAAGTATTCTAATACCACATCTAGGTGATATCAAGATCCGTTTTTACCTCTCTGATCACGTTCGGTGTAGGAAACTTAATTTTAAAATGAAGTATGGACGTAACTACTTGTAAAGCTGCCAAGGTCGATTTTCCCAAAATTTCATTGTATGTCGAATCTACCTGGACAACAAAAAACCTGACCATAACCTCAACTTGCACCGACAGACATTTCGATCGTGCCCGACACATGCATCGGGTCTCCACTGAATCCGAATAAGGGACCTTCCCCTCCTAATTCCATCTTTTTTCCCCTCCAAATCCATCCTCTAGTAGGCATGGGTGTATAGTATGTCGATCGAAGATCCATTTTCAATCATCATTCTCCTCATGTCTATCGGCCCGACCTGAGCTGTTATCACCAACGCCCCATCATAAGATTCTATGGGGTCGGTGGGGGTAGTCTTCATTCGAAAAGGAGATGACCATCCCGGAAAGGCTTGATCCTTCTTTACCGAAGACCCTGCTGCCGATAGCACTGCTTCAAGGTGCCCACTTCTTTTCTTTCTGATTATGCGCCCTATAGAACCGCCAGAGATAACATCAATTACGCCTCGGGTAGGCTGGTTCTATTTTGGCTGTATATCCCTTGTTGGCCCTCTGTTTTCCTCTCTTTGGGCCTCAACGCTTTCCCGACCTACTACATATTAGACCAATTGGTCGTTCTGAACATTTTTCTCTATCAAGTCCTTCAGGTCATAACAAATCTCCGTTGTATGCCCGGGGCTCTGATGGTATTCACAAAATTTATCTTGGCCCCTCTTCTTGGGTTTCGAATTCATCGAACAGGGCTCATAGAATGGTTTATTTCGAATTTCCTCCAATATCTTGGCCCGATCTGTGTTGAAGGGAGTATAAACTTTATTGACGTTTCTACTCAAGAGGGGTGGTTGGCCACTACCCGATCCCCCACCATTATAGTTCTTCTTCCCAGAATTATCTGTCCTCCCCTGGTTATTGTCTGAACGCTGATAGTTCTGTTTATCCCGATCCTTGGATTTTTCGTAGGACTGGGAGTGTGGCTTAAAGTTTCCCATAGCTTCTTCTATAGCGATGAACCCTTCGGCCTGATGGAAAGCTTTAGTCAGGTCGACATGAGGGTTGATTACCAGATCCTTCATCAATTTCTTCGATCTTCCTATGTCCAGACCTGTTGTGAAAATTCTCAAGGTTTGAGGGGAATTCAGTTCCACCACCGATCCTACTGCCTCTCGAAACCTCTTAATGTACTGACCAAGGCTTTCATCTGAACGTTATCTCACCTGCATGAGGGAGGCGGTGATTTTCCCCCTTCTTTTGTTACTCCCGAGCCGAGTATGAAATTTTTCCCAAAGGTCATTCCATGAACTGATTGATCTTGCTGCCAAAGTCCCCATACATTCTCGGGCACTCTTCTTTAAAGTTGTGGCAAACATATGGCATTTGGCAGCATCCAAATGCTCATAATAATTCATCAGTCTATCATACCTATCAGAATAATCATAAGGGTCCCCTAATCCATCATATGTCTCCATCGGGGGCATTTTCTTCTTTGGGTCGGCCGTGACCTGATTGATTTCAGGCTAGAATGGTGAACTGGGGCAACTTAAAGGTGTTCCCATTGGGCTTTTTGCCTCCAGCAGCTTTTCCAACTTTCGCAACCCTTTCTTGCGAGGGGATCAGACTCCTCTTTACGAGGGGATGATCTAAGCATGTCCCTCTCGTATTCAGGAGACGCGATCCTCCTCCTTTACCCCGATCTACCTTGGTACTCAGACTTTTTGTCCAGGGAACGACTCCTCCTTCGACTTCTGCCTTCTCGAGAGTAACTCCTAGGTCTGCTCCGATCCCTTCCAGCTTCTTCCTTGCGAGGTGTCCTGGATCGGCTCCGATGCCTATGCCTCTTTGATGAAGCCTCTTATTCTCCAGCCATTTTGGCCATCTGCTCTTCAAGCTCCTCCTGTTGAAGGCGTAGTGCCATCATGATATCTTGGTTTAGCTGCATCTTTTTTCTGCAGGATGAATTGACATTAGTCTCGGCTGCCCTATGTCCGGTCTTTCCCTTGCCTTTTGTATACCCGAGACTGGTTGTCATCGGCATGACTGATACGAATGGGAGTGTGCTGACTAGCCAAAAACAGTCATCGTCGGATAGATTGGGTGTGTTCCGCATTGTCTCCTTGATTCTTAGAACCCAACCTATCTTTTATCGACCCCCTCACCTGGGTGGTGTGGTGAGTTTTTGCTTTTTCCTAGTTAGAAGCACTGATATCTCTACTCGCCATAGTCTTCCACCGAAAAATAACACAGTGATTGTTGAAGCACCAAGGCCCTCCTTCTAGCGCCAATGTTAACGCCAAGTTTCACGCAAGACGTCCAAATACCAAATCAAGAGCGCTTAAACCTACACAAAGAATCAGATCACATAAAGAAGCTTGGCGGCTTGTCTTTGCCGCTGTGGATAACACCCAGTGAGAATGAGTATAGGCCGTTACAAGGTTTAACAATGGAGGTTTTAGTGTTTAGTGCTCAAAAGTGTATTACCTGTTAATTGAAGTCTAACCTTGTATTTATAACCATTCTCGTCACCTTAGAGTCCACTTCCGAATTGGATTAGGACTCCTAAACATGGTAATTACCATTGTTTGGGTCCAACACAATCTCCTTAAAAGGTGCAAGTTGAATATGATCCAAATACTACCTTTGGAGTTAGTTATCCAAATATGGTTAGGACTAGAATCCTTAACCATTTAAACCCCTTATCCACTGGGCTCCGGCCCAAAGGACTCGGATGCCTGACCCCGAACATCATCAATTAGAATAGGACTCCGACCCCGAGGGCTCGGATGCCCGAACCCGAACACCACCAATATCCTTAATGGCTTCGACTCAATGGGCGCAATATCCCCTTCTCACCCTAGGCCTTTATCCCACATGAGGGTCGGTAAAACACTCCTGAACAGCTATAAATTTTTTATTTGGAGGATAACTTATGTTTCTTATTTCCTTAGTTAACCTATGCTTAATATCCTTCATATTATTCAAGTCAATGTGTAAACATGCTATGTGATGGGTGCAGAACTACAGATGAATGGATTTTAGTAGATTTTGTCCATACGAAAGAAATAGCTTTTGGTACTTATTCTAAAGAAATAGGGGAATGTTATTTCCCCAAGTAAAATTGTTAGTTCAGTAGGGTCTCCTCTCACAGAAAATGTAAATGAGTCCTATACTCTTGAAAGATCATTCATTATGCATCACTAGTGGAACAACTCCTAAATATTGTTATACTTTGTATTGTTGGTTCTTTGTTTTGTATAGTAATTCTTATTTGTAGATTCTTCATGTTCTTTGCTGTTATTTATTATGTTTTTTATAAGTAGATTGCCCATGTTATAATATCTGATATCCTTCCTAGTACACTTAATGAATTTCCCAAATCCTGACATAGAAAGACCATCCTCTTCTCTATTTTACAACATAATGGTTATACGTATATGATCCCTGTGCATGTGCAGTCGAGAACCACTTATGGCTGTACAGGAATTCTAACTGAAACTGAAATCTATAGTGACAAGTTTATCTTAATTTGCCAGTGAACTATCTCATTTTACAAGTTTTAACAAGCAAATCTTCTTCATTTTTTAGCAAATGTTTCAATACTCGATTATT
Source organism: Panax quinquefolius (assembly GCA_020205615.1). Taxonomy (NCBI): domain Eukaryota; kingdom Viridiplantae; phylum Streptophyta; class Magnoliopsida; order Apiales; family Araliaceae; genus Panax; species Panax quinquefolius. The sequence continues at coordinate 126,477,115 of CM035156.1, forward strand.
TCATATATACATAATCATAATGGAATCCACTAATGGTTTTTTCTCCACATATATGGCATACTACTAATGTTCAATCCCTTCCTCACACTTATGGATCTGGAAACAAGACGTAAATTAATGTAAATCTGGAAACATGACGTGTTTTCTTGGATCAAGTTAGTGATTTTTGAAACTAGGTTTTGATTATTTCTTGCTCTTTTAGTTTTGTTTGTCCTCTAGCAATTTTGGTACATAAATGATTGCCCGGTTCAAAAATTTGAAGAAATTGGCACACTTATGTCTTCAAGGGGTGGCTTTGGCTTGTGGAATCTTTGGGATTTGGACCAAGTATGGAGCTGTGCTGCCTAGTGCATTCTGCCCTGCTGTGCTGCCTAGTGTCTACTGAGTGCTGACTGCAGTGCTCGAGTTTTTGATGTTGTTGTGTGCTGGTAGTGCTTGATGTTTGCTAATTTTAATCATGTTTAGGTTTTGAATTATTATGTATTGTTAATTTTAGAGATTTATTGACTTTTTTCTATTGATTGTAATTTGTAATGTTGTAACATGTTTAGTGTTAAGTGTTAAGGTAACTAGGACTGAGCAAAAAATGGGTATAACCGAATTATCGAACCGAACCGAACCGAAATAATTTAACCGAATTTTTCTGAAAATTCGATTATTTTTAATATTTCGGTTATATCCGAATTATTTTACGGTGTTCGGTTAGTTTGTACAGATATCATTTTTGAGTTATTCGGTTAAACCGAATAACCGAACAAATCTCAGCCCAGCCATTAGTCATTTTTCTAATTCTCAGCCCAGCCATTACTTAGCCCACTAGCCCAGCCATTAGTCATTTATAATTCTCCAACTCTCGGTCTCAGATCTCTCAAAGTCTCCCGACTCTTTCACTCTCAATCTCTCATATCTGATATCTCTCAACTATGAACTCTCGGCGACGGCGATGGAGAGGAGACGGCGACGACTGTTTCTTCGTCTGTTTCTTTGTCTGAGAGGACCATGGAGAGGCGACGGCGACGCATGGTGGAGACCACCAGCGAGGCAGCGACTTCAGATCTCACTTATCGCACAAGATTACTCCTCCATAATCCTTCTGATGCCTTGGGCCTCTCTAGCCTCCTCGTTCTCCCCCAAATCCCAGTCATTCGGGTTTGAATTTCGTTTGATTTTGTGTTTCTATCATTCTGTGCACTATGCAGGGGCAGCAGGGCAATATATTTGGCCATTTGGGGGAGACTAATTTCGTTTTGCATTTGGAGCCATTTCGTTTGATCTCAGTTTGGTTTGATTTTGTGACGAAATTAGTTTTGATTTGTGTTTTGACGTTTTGTCATTTCGTTTGACGTATTGTTTGATTGTGTGTTTCGTTTTGGCAATTTTGAAGATGTTTATACTATACTCAATTTAGCCCCAAGCAGAAGCATGCACACTATATTTCAGAAAATTCTGAATGGATGAGCCTTTTTCCATTTTTTATATTCTAATTTTGACAGGTAAATGAAATCAACTTGTAAATATATTTCTTAATTTCGGTTATTACCCGAACAACCGAATTGTAAATTCGGTTATTCGGTAATTCGGTTATTTGTTCGGATACCAAAAATGAACAAATTTCGGTTTTCGGTTATAACCGAATAGACTATTCGGTTCGGTTATAACCGAATGATCAGTCCTAAAGGTAACTGTTAAGTATGAAAGCCTTTTATTTCGGTTATTTATCGAATAATCGAATTATAAATTCGATTATTCGGTAATTCGCTAATTCGGTTAACAGTTCGGATATTAGAAATGTGTTAATTTCGGTTTTTGGTTATAACCGAATAGCTTATTCGGTTCGATTAAAATCGAATGCTCACTCCTACAAATAATCACATCTCAACAATAACAATTTTACTTATGTTAATTTTTTTTCAAAATTCATCCACTTTCAAACGAAAAAGTTAAAACAAGAAAAGTGATTAATTTTTTGGTTATTTTCTTTTTTTTATCCATTAAAAGCCTCAATAAAAGAGAACAAAATTGAAAAGCAACCTAAATTTTCCGTCCGGTTTAAAACTTCAGCAGCACAACGTAAAATTCCTAATTGAATTTGTTAATATACTTCGAAATTAGTTTGAATGAAGCTCTATCATTTGTTATCGAATAATAACCGTAGTAATATCAAATCTCAGGCATTTCTCTAGGGCGCATGAAAAGCTTGTGAATCAACAAGGGGTTTTCTTTTTTCCAAAGATTAATAAATTGCGCGAAAAAATTGCACTACTCCACAAGTTAAAGCATCACAAAATCGCACCCAATTTAGTCTTTGTGCGTGAAAAAGGAAGATAGAAATGTGGAATTCGCTGAAAAAGATAGGATCAGGAACTGGTAATTGGTTGCAGAAAAAGTTGTCCCCCCTCTTATTCAAATCCTCAAAAGGTACTTGTCCCTATATATAATTTAGCAATTAGTCTATCTGGGTTTTATTTTGCTTCAAATTTGGGGAAGTTTTTAGCATCATATCTGTACTAGATAAGTGAACAAAAGCTAATTTTCTGTTTGCCTATTTTTTGGATTGATAATGATTAGGGTTTTATGATTATTATCCTGTTGTTCTTTGCTTGTGATTAGATTGAGAAGCTCTTTTTGTTGTATTTGTTTTTTAAAATTTTCCAAAAAGTAAGATTAGGAGTACCAGATTTTAAATAGTACATAAAAACATGTTTTTTTTTTATTTTGTTTTTTTTGGTGTTTGTGTGTGCTCTTCTCTAGTTGGAATCTAGAAGTTCATCAAAAATCACTGAATGAGAAAAGATTTATCTTTTTCTTTTTTCAGTTAGGATCAAATTGGAAAATGAAGTTGAAAAGAATTCCTGATATGTGGTTGATTTAATAAATTCTCTTATGTTGTTTTAGGGGTGCTGAGCCAACACAATTGGCATTCTCAGCTGCTCTCGGTATTACTTTTGGATTATTTCCCATTTGTGGTACGTATATGATTTTCAGGGTTCTTGCTATATTACTTCAGAACTTATTATGTACTACGTTATACAATAGTTTATGGAATTTTGTCCTCCTTTGTTTTGTAAATATATATTTTTTGTCTTCCATACTTGAATGCTTAAAATATATTTAAGAAAATGCCAGGCATTTGATGTACAACTAATGATATTAACTACAGTGGATGAATGAATAATTAATGAAAGTATGAATTTTGAATTCTTTGGAAGATCCCCCTAAACTTTGACCTAATCTTGTCATCAACAGGGGTCACTGTATTTCTATGTGGGTTGGCCATTGCGGTACTTGGATCTCGTTGCAATGCTCCAACTGTAATGCTTACTAATTTTATTGCTACTCCAATTGAGTTGAGGTAAAATATGCATTTTACCATCACATTCAAGTCCTTATTTCATGGTATTGTAATGGGAAGAATTTTTAGTTTTCCTGATTGTTCTTTAGCTCATGGACAAGGCTTGGAATAAATGGAAAACGAAATTTTTAAAGGAATATTGCTCAAATTTAAATTCATTTGATGTTCAACAAATTTCTGCTGGATAATTATTTTAATAGTCTTTTACATATCATAAATTTCTATCAGCTTGTGTAAACAAAATTAGTAATTATATACTATTATATGAGGAGGATGAGAGACACAGTCACACTTGATCACAACTTCTTGTTCTTGCACCTGTTAATAACTTTTTGTGGGAATAGTTTGTCAAACAAATCATTAGTGATACTATTTATTACATAATTGTTATGTTTGCAAAATTTCAACTTTTTCAGAGATCGGGAGATTCCATCTGTAAAGAGAGATTTATCTATAAAGTGCTCAAAATTGTAACTTAATATTGTTAAGAATTTTGAACATATACTAGTAGTTTAAATCTGTTGTCTCTCTTCCCCTATTATGGCAAGCCAATATTCCTTTTTGTTGATTTTTATCAATATTGTTGTTGAGATACCATACCACTTACCAGTGACTTTTTTAGTTTTTTTTCCTACAACAATAATTGAAAAGTGGTCTATAAAAAAAGTAGTTTATCACTCCTGCAATACACCAATTTATAGAGAGTCAAAGAATGTAGAGGGGAGGCATTGTCCATCCGCAGTGTGTGTGGCACCCCTCTTATTTTTTTGCAGTGTGGAGTGTGGAGTGTGGAGTGTGGGTATGAATGCATGTTCAAGCTACATGTGCTTTTATTAATGTTGTGGGTTGATTTCTGCATGTAAATATTAAATTCATCCAAACATCTCATTATTCTGATTGCTCTGTGTTTACTTTCTAGTTTGATGATACCATTCTTACGCTTTGGTGAAGTTGTAACTGGTGGACCTCAGTTTCCTTTGACCTCCGATGCTTTAAAGAAGGTGTTGAAAGGACAAGCTTCACAAGAGGTCTTTCAAAGCATCTTCCATGCAGTAAGTAAACAGTTTGACTAATTTAAGCTTAAGCCTCTCTCTACCTCTCTTTCCCTATAATTTTATAGGTTAATTGGAGTATTCCTTTTCTTTGAACTTCTGGGAAGGCGAGTCTAGGATCCATGTATATGGTGTAAGTTTGGACCTGTTAATATGACTTATTTTTCTATTTTTAGTCAATGAATCGAAAAAAGATATGATTAGGTTTCGTCAGATTGATATGGTATAGAATTATAGGCAAAATAATACTTCCACTTTGAGAAATGCAGAGTGTTAGATTTAATTTATTCATAATTCAGCATCTTATATACGTACTATTGTACATGATCAGTATACATATAGTTTTAACATACTTGTTTTCAAATTTCTTTCATGTCAATTTGTTTTTGTGCAACCGAAGAGTAATTTACATAAGTTTGCGATAGCATTTAATATTTCTGGAGCTGCATATAGAAGATACAATTGAAAACTAGCTAGGCAAGTTTCTTCACATACTCTGAAGATTGAAACTGTAGTTCATATGTATTCAACTGATATAAATGAAGTTTACAATACATGAACACCAAAAATAAAAATGGGCAAAACATGTTTCAAATGGAAATAGAATGATATTTTCTGTAGGTACAGAACAAGATATCACTAGAATTGATAGAGAACATTGCATGAAAAGGGAGGGTAAAGTGTGTTCCAAAAGGGAAAACATTACAAGTGGAAGTCTGGAAGAAACATCATTGTCCTCAATTCAGCAGAATCCTCCAAGCCATATCTAATGCGGTAAAGAACTTCATCGAGGAAGGTCCCAGAGAAGCATACAATGATACTTTATTGCAAAACAAGTGGAAATTCTTTGGCTAGCAACAAGAATTCCACATATTCCTCTCAGGCCATAGTCCTTATGAATCGCAAAACAAGCAAGTCCACTGAATTTCCTATCCTTTCTAACACCAAACCTAGAACCTGATCAAACATTTTGTCTACTATAGAGGAATAACCTGATTCACTTCTAACACGATGCCTAGGCGACGCTTTGGCGTCCATTCGATCGATGCAAGCAAGGCGATAGGACGACTTAAGGGGTGATTGAAAGGTGGGCGCCTAGGAAACATACTCGTCGCCATAGACGACGACTAGACGAGCTGTAGATGGCCTTGCCCTAAAACGACGTAGTTTGTCATGCCCTAAATCTAATCGCGATAGAGGAGACTGCAGAAGTAGAAGTAGAAGATTAGAAAGGGCAAAGGGGGAGAGAGAGAGCAATCGATCAAGAGATTACTGTGATCAGTACCGATAGGCTGACGACTCGGCGAGGCGACGTAGCTCCGGCGACAGCGACTCAGCTCTGGTGACTCAGGTATGTCTTTTTTCTTCTCTTTCTTCTCCTCGTCTGCGAACAGTGAACTGACGACGAGCCTTTTTTTTTGGTTCTCTTTCTTCTCTTACAATTATATATATATATATATATATATATATATATGTTTTATATATGTACAGTGCACTGTTTTTTTTTCAATGTATAGATAAAATGTTGGATGTTTTTTTTTAATATATAGATAAAATGCGATGGATATTATTTAAGTTTCATAATTATGCGATTACTTTTTTTTTTCAATGTATAGAAGGAATGCAAGAGTTGTTTTGGTTCAAGATATATATTGTATATATGTATAATAATGTAACTTCATCTAATTTAGTGTACATCACTACATCCAATGCATTATTACTATAAAATTTGTGTTATTAAAAATGTTGTCTAATTTATTTTCAAAATGAGATGGAATTTGTCTTTTATATATATTGAATCATTAATACAATTTGTCTTATATTTTTTATTTGATTGTATTTAATGTCTTATATTTGATTTTATTGCCAAAATACTTGTTAAGTAAAATAAATAATATATAAATTGCACATTGTAAACGACTTGTCGCCTTACAGATGCCATGGCGGTCGCCTTACAGATGCCATGGCGGTCACCTTACGGACGCCATGGCGGTCGCCTTGTCGCTTAAAGCGTCATAGGCGATCATTCTACCATGCACGTGACTTCGTGGTACCAGCAATAACAACTATGGTGCCCAAACATAACTAGGATGATGGTTTTAGAAAGAAGAAATTTTTGGTCTTAAAGAGTAGAGAGATGAGAAGAACAAGAAGTCCACCAAACAAAAGGAGACAAAAGTGAAAATAGCAAAACCTTAATAAAGGACTCCCCTCAATCGATTTTTGTTATTGCTACTACAAGAAATGCCCCATTCTTACTCCAAAGGTCCATTTTTGATAATGCTCGCATTTATGATTTTATTGTTCATGGTAGTGATTTCATGTCTCACTAATCAGGACAATGATAAGTTGGTGTCATTGATTGATTTGCTAAACACAATACATGTTTCTTCCTCTCTTGATAAACAAGTTTGTACTCTATTCTTTAGTTTTTCTTATAAGAGCTATTTTTCTTTCCTCTTTCATTCTTGTCTGCCAAATCAGTTTCCTTTGGCTTCTGTAATTTGGAATGCAAAGGGGTCCTCCCAAACTCGAATCATTCATTTTTTCTTTGACTTTACAATTGCTACATACTATCTTTATCAGATACGCTAACGCCACAAGGCCTTATTTCTAGACATTTGTGTTATCTGTATGCGGAATTATGATGTTAGGTTTGTATATAGCGTGATTACATAATCAAATCATATAAACATAGACGAAGCGCGATAAAACAAAATTTAAAATTTTCATACAAACCATCACCATGATCATGCTTTGTGCTTAATTATCAATATTACCAAAAAAGGAGAATCAAATTTATACCCTTGTAGAAGAAAGCTTCCTCAGGTACGAGTTCAACTCCTAGTCCTTCGTAATCTCCTTGAATACGTGGGATTGGATTCATTCATTTGATTAACGTTAGCCATCCAAGCGTTTGGCCTCTAGAGGTGATCCACCAAGGAATAACAAAAATAAAAAAGAAGGGTATTTGGCAAAATCCTAATCTTTCCTATCTCTATAGAAAAAGTGTACTCTCCCAACTCTTGGAATAAAGTGCGTAACTTGTGACCCTCACCCGTAATAAGACTCCTCTTATTTATAGATATAGGAAACCCTCCTAAACTATTTAGGAATAGGGTTTTATTTAATTAATTAAATTCTTTTAATTAATTAGGCTTTTTAATCTTATTAGGAATAATTAATTAAACTCTTTTAATTAATTAGTCTCCTAATCTTATTAGGAATATATGAGTATTTATATTAATTAATTCTCAAACCCCTTTAGGAATTAACTTAATAATAATAATAATAAAACTCCTCTTATTAATTTATATTTAATATTTCTAAAATATTAAATAATAAATATTAAACTATTTAATTTATTCTATCATCATAGATTAAATTAAATACACTTAAGTTATTATTACGATTATGCCATTTACTTCTTAAATAAATATTCTTCCTTTTAATGGTGTGACCCTTTAGGTTCTCTATATTTAACCTATTGAATAAATCAATTAGAACAATTCTAATCTCATTTAAATAAATAAATTAAACTATTAATTTATTTAAATAAATAATATTTATTCTACAATAAAGATAAGTCTTCTTAACGATCAACGACTTTACAGATAATGTATATTTCAACATTAATCATAAAAGAACCTTTGAGTAAATAGTTACCGTACAATTCAATCCTTCCACCATACAATATCCCAATTAAATATAAGACATGAAATAACTGTCAAGTCTTATTTTATTTAATTATATGTATTTCGATTCACAAATACACAACTCCAAATAATGCAAATTAGAAACTCCTTTCTAATTTCATTTCACCTTGGCCAAGGATTCTTAGGTTGTCATTTATCAAATCACATACAACATTTCTCTTCTTTTACTAGAAGCAGTTGATTCTTTATTGATCATTTATTATCAACATATATAACTTATTACACCCAAGCATCATACCCTTTGATATACCCTAAGGGTATTAAGGGACATGTCAAAGTATAACTTATCATACACAAGATACTATGATGATTTCAAGTCTAAGGATCACTTGTACTACTATCACTTCAGGATTTCCTATTGACAGACAAGTAAAACTCTATTAGGTATTCCTTAGCGAGCCACGTTCAGTGAACTTATTCACCAATAAGCACCTACATACTTACTTTAGTGTCTCCACACAAATGATCATGAGAATCATCCTCATTCAATGAGCAAACAACATATGTTTCAGTCTAGAAAGAATCACATCCTTGAGATATGAACTTCAAAAGATTAGAATGCGCTGCACAGATTGATTGCAGATCGCAGACCATTAGATCTGAGATAAATTAAATTGGCATCACACCCATTACAATAGGCTAAGCTTTCTTTTCAATCTATACCAAGGAGTATTCGGATTTAAAGGGAAATGCCAAAGCCATTTTCTCACTTGGGGCAGATTTTTGATGGAATATTCCCCAATCCCAAACTGCCCTCCTGCCTTAACTTACGAACAGGGTCCTGAAATTTGCACCTCCCTTCTCATCACCCATCCTACAAAGAACTCTAGCAGCAACCAAGCTGATGGCTAGGGACTAGGGTATTCACACTGCTTGCAACTGTATAGCAACTGTATATACTAACTGTATATGTAATCAAGCTGATGGCTATGAATTACAGTGTTCACTTCACTCTTATAACTAGTAGTAATGCAACACTTGCCAAAATTAAAATTAGAAGGGGCCTTTTAGAGACTGTAGGTCAGACCAGACTTCATTTTGATGTGGTTTATGGCAAAACATTTTGAGTTATGAATTTCTGGTCAGTCTCTTGTCCCAGACTAGTTGATTAACTGGTTCACAAGGACTCAAAGATTAGGGCTATTATTGTCTGGTTTATCAAATGTGTAGAATTGTAGTACTTATAAGGGAATGCTTTTTTAAAACTCCTTCCAAGAAAATACTATATATCCATGGGACCATGGGTACTAGTTCGTGAGTTAGTAATAGATGTATTTAGCATGTAAAGAGGCTTATTTTTTGCCCTACTATTTTAGAAAGATTTGGACCACAATTCAGATACAAATGAGTTTGCTACCACCAGTACAACATTTTTCTAGTTAACTGAAATAATAAAGCCTTCTCTTTCCCATTTTCCATAGATGAATTGTATCTTATTCTTTTAGAAAGCACCTGTTAAAATCTCCTTTTTTCCTGTGAATTGTTGAACTTCATAACGCCTGCAAGATTGCTTACTTTGGTCATGTTGTGTAATTTTTTTTGGTCATCTATGTCTCTTGATTTCAGTTTCCTCACATTCTTAGATTAACATATTGTTTATTGACCATCTCCGCAGTTGTTGGGCTGGCTTGTTGCTGCACCAATTATCTTGGCTGCACTCTATGTATTGTTTTTGCCCTGGTTCAAGATCCTGGTTCGCAAGTTCAACACTGGTTCTTCAAGCCCGAATGCATCACTCCTGTCCCTAACAGATGTCAGGCTCAAGGTTAGGGATGTTTGATTAGCATTATTACAGCTATCAAATGAACCATCGACCATACTGATGATGAATATTGTCATTGCATCAGACCATGCTTGTATATAGAAATTTGTTGGATTTAGTCTTCGTGTATAATTTTCAATGTTACTTTTCAAAAAAACAAAAGAAAAGAAAAAGAAAAGGAAATCCTGTTGAATCAATGTTGTTGTGAAAGTGGTGGTACAGAAACTATGAAGAAACTAAACTTACTGTTTAACTATTATAATGTTCATTTGGATAGAGATAATTTGTTTTTCCTGTATCCAACTTGAGTTATCAGTCTTATAAAGTTCCAACCATTAGAGCAAAGAATGCAGTCAAGTTAGTTGACAAACATGCTCCCTCCCCAAGGACTGTCCAATACCATGGCCTTGAGCATATAAATCCCCCTTTCCGCCCCATCCTCCAATATGGTTCGAGTCTGCAAAATATGGTAATTGCATTCTGATATGTCCCTCCTGCTGATTGGCCAAAAAGAAAAAAGGAATTGATAATTTCAGGTCTGAAAATGATAGTTATACAAGGTTTCACTAACATGAATAAGTGGGTCTCATCCTTGTGTTAGAGATGAACTCGTGGAACTATTCATTTTTACATGTTGAAATATTAATTCTCAAGGAAAAAAATTCAAATTGTTAACTTGGAGAGTCCTAATATCGTAAATGATAATATTTGGATTAGTAAATTTTAATTGAATTTGCACTCTTTTCTCCAGGATAAATATAGGAACTCATACGATAGAGATGCTCCATTTCTGAACTTTTGAGCCGAAAACTATGGTACATGGACTCGAATCCCTAGAAGGATTCATAGAAGTGTTGACATTGAAGTCAGTTATTTTTAGAATATTTTTCACTTTTCGCACTCTTTAGGAGTGTCCAGTACCTACATTTGGACACGGGTCTTCTCAAAAGGTGAAGAGTCCATGTAACACATGCTGAGAATTGAGTTTTCAGTTTTACTCCCTCGGTTCCATTTTATTAATCGCTATTACATAAAATACACGTATTAAGGATATCATTATTTTATACTCCCTCCGTATTAGGATAAAATTTCTGGTGGATTTTTCACGCATATTAAGAAGAGAATGAAATGACAAAATTGCTTATAATAATAAGTCATTAATTATTTTCAATGTAGGAGAGAGTGACTTTCTAGCTTTTCAATTCAAAATATTTTCAACACACAACTAATTATACTTATTAAATATGGAGAGAGAATTAGAATAAGAAAAGTATGAGATATTTAATGCTACGGGTATAATAAAAAAAATGTGTAAAAATTTGGTTATTAAAGAAAAGTGGACATTTAACATGCTAACCAAAATAATAATAAGGACTTTTATCATGGGACGGAAGGAGTAATTAATATAGGTCCCAATTTTCATATTTACCCCTTGTGTGTTGGTAGTCTTTCTCTTTCAATTAAGGTGCAAACTAACGTGTATCTCTCCTTAAATAAGAGAGAATAGAATAGAGAGAATAGACTGGAGCAAGTGGAGTAGTGTTTTTATAGGAATAAATTTTCTTGGAAAGTGGAGAGGAATTAGGTGTTGTGTTTTTATGGAAATAAATTTACTTGGAAAGTGTTGCACTTGAAAAGAGAGATATTTAGGGGTAAATCAGGAAAATATGAGAAAATTTCTTCTAAAAATCGAAAAAGCAACACTTAATTAGGAATCAATTTTTTTTTCTCTTTAAATCGACACTTAATATGAAACTGAGAGAGTAGTTCTATATTTGGAGTTGAGATCAAGCTCGTGTGTATGTGGATTTTATGGACTTGGTTTCCCTCCGTTACACCTCTATTCAATTCTATCTAATACACCAAAATTGTGGTTTTAGATAGTATTATTAAAATTAACACCGATCAATTAATTTCTAATATTTGATAATATAAGCTCCAAAACAGAAGAAATTTGACCATTAGATGAACATGTAGATTTTTTATTTTAATTTTAATAGATAAAAATTCTCTGAAATTTTTAACAGTACAAATATTTTAAATGATTTTAATTTTTTGTAAGATCGATTTCAATGTCATGAATTATATATTAAAATATTTAGATAATCATTTAACAAAAATATTAAGATAAAACACTTGTTATATTGGACGGAATTGGAGACAACGTGTAATGAAGGGTTGTCAAATCCGAAATTTAAGGTTATGTGCCAGTCTCTCGAGTGTTATTTAGCAGGGTGGTTGCGGTCTCTAAAAGTTGATTCATTTGCTTGTAAAACAAAATGGAAGATGATGTTGGGCTGATGATTATTTTCTGGTAAATTATGGTGGTTTTCTTTGGCATGGTGGTTTGGCCGAAAAAGAAAAAGTAGGAGCAGAATTTAGTTTTAGTTTTTTGTCTGCTTAAGTTAGTTTATATCTGAGTGTGGCATAAATGCTCTTGGTAAGCCCTACAAAGTTTATAGATTAAAAAATGTATTTAATGTTTTATTTGATTTAATATAAAATTTTAATATTGCCTTTCTAAAATTAGTAGTTAATGTTTAGGGTTAAAATTAAGCCATTAACTTAATTTTTCTTTGAATCTACGTAAACAAATAAAAACAAATAAATTTAGTCCTTTTAAAAGCTTAAAATTCTAAATTTTACAATTTCAATTTTAAAAAATTTAAAATATATATAGTTCAATTTGAAACTGTGTATTTCTTGGTTCTATGCCGATTGTTAGGACCGTTAATTTGCTTATAAAACAAAACGGAAGATGGTGACTGTCTTTTTATTTAAAATTTATTTCTATTTTTCCCTAAATGCCCTCGTAATATAAACTATTTGCTAGTAATTAATTCGGGTCGGACTAATGGATCATGAACATTCATTTGGGTATGGATATTGGATAACCTAATTGGGATTGGAAGAGTCCTATATCATTTGAAAGTATTTTAGATAATACTTGATATGGTTAGGACTCTATATGAGATAATTCTTCTAATTTAATCAATTGTAGACTTATCCCATATTAATTGAGTTTTATCGTTAAATACTAATGCATGCAGAGTGTAGGACTAAGGAAAAATAAAGTATTATTTTTCTTATACAGTTTTTCTCTAAATATTTTTTCTAATATTTTCAAGCTTCCATCAATAGGCTTAGGTGTACTTAGCGTGAATACATTAGTTCGTTCGCATTGTTGCTAGTAACAACTTTATATTGACAAGAAGTACAAAGGATCGTAGTAGTTGTGTTCATGGTGTCGTTTATAGATTTGGCATTCCGATTCAACCGCTTTCGCTTCATTTTTGAATATATATTTTATGAAACTTTAGTTATTTTTTAAAAAAATAAATTTTCTATTTTTTTTTCTAAAAATAAAATCGGGTAGCTTGGAGGGACGGAAGTGTAAAAAATGTCAAATCGAGTAAAAGATAAATGGATCGGGTTGGGTCGGGTTAAAGTCAAATCCGCTAAAAAGACAAAAAATTTCAATTGAATAACTTAATTGATAAAAAATGATCTTTAAAGACGACTTTAAAAATGAGTGACACTTTGAAGAGGCAGAAGTGTCATTTAGCCCTTATATAAATATTTACTTGTGTTTTTCAACAAAATTAAAAGTGCTTTTCCTTCAAACTAATACTCTGCTCATTAGCATTGATTAATACTTGCTGGGTAAAGTTAGTTAAGTTGACCCTTTTAAACCCCCTTTAGAGTATTTATAACAGTTTTTTTATTGTTATCTCTACTTTGCAGTATTATTGGGTAATTCTGCAAAATAAGAATTCAATTTTTTCACTATGTACACAACAGGTTCCTTATATTGATTATTTAAATAATAAAATTTAAAAGTTACAATTTAAAAGTTTTAACTGTCAAAACATCAAATTAATAATAATCTTATAATTTATAAAAAAGAGTATTTATCAATTATATTCCAACCGTGTAAAATAAATTTTATTTTATTTTAAATTTTAAGTAATTTATGGAGTCTTGAGTATTGAATAGATTATAGTTGCAAATATATATAAGATCAATAATAAAGTTTAAAAAGTTAATTTATGATATTTTTAAATTTATATTTAATATGATTCATTTAAATTTTAAAAATAATAAATTTTATAATTAATAGTATTTTATAATATTTATAATTATATTGACATAAATTAAATAAATTTATATCAAGTTTAAATTTGAATACGTTTGAAATTAATTTTTTTTTAAAATTCAATATTAAGTTTATAATTTAAAAATGAAGTAGTAAAAAAATGTCAAGATGTATATGATTGATGAGTTGTCTACTAAAATGAGGGTGTGAATTGTCATTTTGTATATACAGAGAACGGTCTTTTGATTCCCTTACACTGGGGAGTAAAATCCTATATAGGGATTAAAATAAAGAGTCAAATAAGGATAAGAAAACTGTTGGATAATCATTTGTTGATGTATTCTTCAAAATTAGGGATACAAAGTTGATTAGAGAAACTGTTGTTAATGCTCTTAGAACATAATAAACTTTATACGTACCTTCAATATTCACTATCATGTTAAGACCTTAATAAAAACATCTTAGATTAGGTGGTGTTTATTTAACTCTTAATATTTCTTAATAACTTCATATTTAATTTGATAAAAAAGTAAAATTGTTTGGTAAAATTTTATTTATTTTTTATCGTCTTTAAATCGGTAAGAGAAATATATAAATTTTAATAATTAAGAGCTCTCTATTAATAAAAATTTAAATCTATAGAGTCTCTATAAATATTATATTCCCTCAATTCTAAATTTTAAGATTATTATTAATTTTTGAAAAGTCAATTTGAGATATTTTTAAATTTAAAAATTATTAAAATATTTTATATTTTTAGTTACCAAATAACTTTTTATGTTTAGATGTTATTTCACTTAGAGAATCTAATTTATTATGATATGCTAATCGCTTAGATCTTAATTACTCAATTTTATTAAACACCACCGTGCTACATTTGATTATGATTATTTTCCTTTGAATAAATGCAGTTAAGCATGATAATTGAAATGATATCTTATAATTAACTCCATTTCCTCACTTAAATATAACCAATTTGCAATTATGAAAAAAAAAATGGAACCAAATGGTAGCATATTTTGTTGAATTAGGTTTAGAATTAAATATCGTGCTTCATATTTATGGTTCTTCCTTACATGGATATAAAATATGTTCTGTTTTTATTTTAAGGCCTAAATATGGATTAATATCCTGGACTTTTAATATTTTTCCATTTTAGAGATTGTGTTCTCAATTTTTTCAATTAGGTGATTAAACTTTTAAGTTTTTCCACTTTGGAGATTTTCTTCTCAATTTTTTCAATTAGGTGATTAAAATTTTAATTTTTTTCCACTTTGAGAATTGTATTCTCAATTTTTTCCATTAGAGTATTAAACTTTCAAATTTTTCTAATTACGTCTAAATTAATAGTGCCACATCAGAAAATTGATGACATGACAGCGACATGTGACTAAAAATACTAATGTGTTATATTGAGTCTCATTTTAACATTTATTTAATTAATTTTTTGTGCAAAAAAGGATAAATATAAGACAATTATTAATTTTACTTTAAAAATTGTCATTAAATTTACTTTCAAAAATTAAATTTAAAAAATTAATAATTTACCAAAAGGGTAAAGTTGTGACGCCCCCAAAATAGGTATACATCACCTATTCTGAGTCGCCAAATACATGGTACAAAATTTAAATACAACTTAATAATACAAATACGTGTCGTGTAAATACGACAAAAATAAATCGAGAGTTTTAATAAGAATATTGTCATCTAGACAATATCCACACTCAAAGGAGTCCTCATTACATTTATTGTCACACTATTTAATGTAATAGTGAGGACTACTAATACTATCATCCGGACCGCAAATCACTCTGCTCCCTGACTAGTCCCGCCACATTCTCATTTCAAGAGAACAATGAAAGAAAGGGTGAGCTCAACTAGCCCAAAGAAGAAATATTATGACTAAGATAATGCGTAATAAATTATCGTTAGCCTTCAACAAAGATGTTAAACAGATAAAATATAACAAACATCAAGTTTAATCACAATGAACAAGCAATCCATTAAAAGAGTCAAGTAGAGAATAAAATCTACTATCTTTTATGATTTAAAAGGTTTTCATCACTTTTATCATTTGAGACTCACTTAATAAATAATCCACATCATCCATTTTTACTGACCAAGGATATTCATTAGTATCACGACCACAAATTATCCATGCACTACGGGCCAGGATATTCATGTATTCATCAATGGTCATGATCGTGCAACAATCGTCCATCAATGCACTACGGCCAATGAGGACTTTTACCACATCATTTAAAACATTACGGTATGATTATACCGAATAATCCCGATCATAATCATACCAAGTCCATCTTTGCACTTTTCAGAAGCCACGTATGACTTTCAACATAATATAAACATGAGGATGATGACAATGATATAAGAATTCAATAAAACAAGTTCAAGAATTAATTTATCCAGAAACCAATAACGTCCAAATTGTCAACATGATACTTCTTTGTAGAGTAAAAATTTCAAGAATGCTCGTAATAATATTTCCATGAAAAGATCTTTGGATGAATCGCAAATATCAAGGATATTCCACTAATTTCATGGAGTATAGAAGTCAAAACTTTAACCAACCGAGTATAATAAAGAATGTGTCAGGAATATGCATGTGAATGATATTCCTATTTATATATGATTTGATTATGGTGTATATATATATATATATATATATATATATATATATATATATATACTGCAAGTATGTTTGCATTAAGAAAAGTTGTAAAGTCCCTTGATAGATAATAGAAACATATGTATAAGGACTTAGAATGAATTGATCAAATGTGTTAGGTTGATCCTACATAAGTAAAACAGCTTTGTAAAGTCCTTAAAAAGAAATGATGTACAAGGACTATAAATATAGAAAGATCAAGCATGTTACGTTGATCTTATGATGTAATAGATAGGCTTGTCTGATCGTCAAGCACTGCACCAGAAATCGTAGTTTGCCAGGAGAGTTAAGAATAACTCGAGAGCTATCGAGCCAGAATCGTAGTCTGCAAGATAGTAGATCTCAGAGTTCGTAGACTGCCAAGAGAGACGAGGAAGGAGCGTAGTGTGTCGAGTAGCACTTCCTCGGAGCCGTAGTTTACTGAGGAAGTCATGTTCAGAATCGTAGAGACAGCCTGCCTACGAGCCGACCGAGTATCTGTCAAAGCCAAGTCAAGAATTGTAGACTACACTCAGAGTTGTAGAGTCTACTAATCATACCAAAGGCAGAGATCGTAGTCAAGCAAGATCAGATGAAGACAACAAGCACAACGACAGAAATCGTAGTGTCAAGATCTGATCTCAGAGTCGTAGTGTCTGTATAGCCAAAGCTGAATCGTAGAGTGCAGAACTAAGACCTCAACAGATGTGTTCACTATTGCCTCTTTTATAGTTCTAATAGAAGAGCTCTAACTCATGCAAACATACACGGGTCAACAAGTAATACAGAGTAAGTAGAGTATTGATCCCACAGAGAAAGTTGTTAAATTTAAACTATCATGCATCAATTAACTCACCTTATTTATATGCTTAGACTATGGACTAAAATTGTTAAATTAAGCTAATTATGATTACCAACTAAAAATAAGGATAATAATGAAATAAATATAATTTGGAAATAATGGGATCCTAACTTCATTCAATATTTCATCTAATCGCCACTATCATGCAAGAAGTGTTCACATATCACAGAAAAATAGCCAAGAGCACGAATAGAGTTATAACCATTTTTCAATGCATTATAACCTACTTACACAGCATCTACAGATGTTAGACTCTATGTAATCACAAATACAACCAAAATCACTATATGTCTATATGAAATTGCAATTATATTGATTTTAAGCTCAAGCAGTTATTCTAGCTCATATACTTGAAACAATATATGTCTATCTGGTTCACAAAATACGCAAGCCATATACAATAGCCCCATATTCGCATGCCATCATGATTACAATCCATACCCATATGTTCATTGTTAATTCCATACAAGTACTGAGACGAATGGTGATCAGGCATTCATGCATGTAAAACAATCATGACAGATAGTCCATATGATATGCAAAACAACCCTATCATTTAAATGTACAACCAAACTACATATTAAAATCCGTTAGAATCCCATAATGGAGTTTAGTTCATGACTGAACCAAAAGCCATTATGGGATCAACGCTAACCATGATCAATAAACAAACAATTAAAGTAAGAAAGATAGAACGATCAAACCCAATCACTGGATAGAAACCAATGATCAACTATTAAATCCTCATAGAAATCCAATAAATAATAATCAAAATCCACTATGATAGAGAATTCCAAGAAGAAGTAGAGAAGTAGACGTTATGGCTTCGTTCTAAGTTGGAATCTCTCCCAAGGTGTAAACCCTAGTTTCTATGAAAAGAATACGCTAAAAGTTATCGAGTCTCCGTCTGACACCAGTCAGAATCATTTAAAAACAATTACACATCATTTAATTAAGAATTAAAAAAAAAAAAATTACAAACATCAAGATCGCCACGCCATTACCATACTTATATAACTTCCAGGTCATGGTAGTGAGACTTGTAGTGTAAGTCCATCCAGTAGGCCTCTGCGCATGCGTGTTCTACCTCGCGGGCACATGTCTCTCCCCTCGCGATCGCTCAACTTGTAGTAGGTCCTCATTGTTTAGCCATGTATTTCATGACAGCTGCCGTGAATCTAAACTTGTCCACATGGCTGTGCCACTGACTTATACTCTGCAGTTACGGTTACTCTGCTGCTTCTTTGCTTGTTCATTCATGCTTGATCTTCTTGCTTGCTTGGCCTCCTTGCTTCATTGTACATCCATGCCATGCTCATCCTTGCTTGTCACTCGCCTTTAGCACCCATTAGCCTCTAATTCCACCAAAATTAAGTCGATTCCTGCACATATTCATCAAAAGGAGTTTTAAGTACATGCAATACAAAATAACGTGAAATGCAACTAAAACGCAATAAAATGTACTTGAGCTGGGCACAATTCGCATGAATTAGTATGCAATAAATAGGTAAAAATACCACTTATCACTCACAATGTCAAAGCAAAATCGTAGAGCAAATACGATTCCCAACAAATGAGCACTCCCTGAATATCCAAAGGAATGAAGCCCCTGGTTGGCACTGCATAGATACGTCCCACCTAAAGGAAACCAGAGAGCACTCAACGAATGGCATGCTATCTAACGGAAGACATAAGCACCAACCCAATCAACATCAAGATTGAGTTATGAGGCCATTTAAGGTGAAGTCTTCCACAAGATGATCATAAGAAGACTTCAATAGCTGACTAAGGAATGTCAGCTTGTGCAGTAGCTGTCAAGTGAAAAGATGACAATGATCTTAGAAGTAACCATGATCGTAGTGTTTGCCAATCTAAGAAGGAACTAATGGAGTACACACTGAGATACTGGTCAGCCTCTGAATAACAAGGCTAAAGTGATTAAGCATTGGGCCAGTCCATTGATGATAAGTGAACGGGAGATCACAAGGAGAAAGCGAGCTGGACACGCCATAAATCTGAAGTGTCTTGTTATTCAAAAGAGGCCAGAGCAAGGAATCGAGCCATCGATTATCACGAGAACGATCGAGGCAAGCAGTGATGAAGCACTGCACAAAAAGAGGAAGAGGTGTTCTACCCTAAGGAACAAGTGAACACTCCTCAAGATCGTAGTGTTGTTTCTACAAGTCAACAAGACACTATGATCAAGTACATGAAGACATGCATCAGAATCGTAGAGTTCGAATAGCTGAAGACTGAAGCATTGGCAACGGTTCAATCTGAATGGTAATATTCGGACAAGAGCTTATTGAGAGCATCGATGCAAGGACAACCTCTGATCGAGGAATCAGAAGGGTGAAATAAAGTCGTCGACCTGCCCAAGATATCAAAGTGACGTATCTAACAAGGTTGGTGAAATAGCAGACTGCAGTGTCAGGAAGTCAGAAAAAGATGTCATGTCACATCTGCAGTCTGCACCAAATAACTCGAGATCTGCGAAGCAATTTGAATAGCTTTCAACGGATACTTTCCAATGGGAAGATTGGGAAGTAGTATAAATCAACAGAGCTTCAAAGATCGAAAGTTTCTGATGATTGTGAAGTTGCAGAATCGTTAAGTTGGTGAATACTATTGTTGACTCTACGAGTTCCACCAAAGATCAATAGAACAAGTCTTAGTGATAGTGAGACTACCAAGGTGGAAGTGAAGCAGCTTTGAAGAAGGACTCAAACAGATCGAAACTTCACTCAACAAAGATGAGAATGCCACTAAAGATGGCAGCCAAGCTGAGAGCCGAGAAGGCCAAGAAGATAGCATTCGGAAAGTGGTGAGTCTGAAAGAAGATCAAAAGAGCCACTCTACGAATTACCATGAACCAAAAGTTGAAATTGAACAAGTGCGAAACCATATGCGCAAAGTATTCAAGAAGGGTTCGAGGATTGCTAAGTGCCGGACAAAAGTCTACTAAAAGCACGAGACTTAGCAAACCCAGATGGTGATGGTGCCAAATTGATACCAGGATGAAAATGAAGCGAAAAGAATGAAGATCAATTTGCACTAAAGAAGAAGTGGTCCAAAATCGAAGTTTGAAAGACAAGAGGACCACACACCAAGTACTAAGTACACAAGATGTTCGAGCTTAATGACATCTTAGCGACTCGGCACCACCACCACCAACAACAACTACAACAAACAAGAAGCCGGGGCGAAGGGTCCTTGTCCTGAGGGACTAAATGAAGTTCCAAAGCTGCTTTGGGCTTGAAGAGTTCTAGGGAACTAGAGAAGTTCAAGGTGGCGGCCTTGAAGAGTTCTTAGTGAACTAAAGTCCCAAATTCAGGCCTTGAAGGAATCTTAGTGATTCGGTGGTGCTACCCTTCCTTGGTGGAAATCACCTTTAATTAAAAGCAGAAGAGTGGATTAGGAGCTTGAGTCTTTGAACCACTTAAAAACTCCTTGTGTCTTTTACTTTATGTTATTTACTTTATGTATATTTGAAAGAAAAAGGATCTATTCAACCCCCCCTTCTAGATCTATTGTGCCTACTGGGAACTAACAATTGGTATCAGAGCAGGTTCTCATGCTACATTCAAAAGCTAATCGATTTGAGTCTGATCCTAGGCATAAACATTGTTCTAAACTTAGTTTAGTAGTAAGTCACTTGTTGTATGCGGATGAGCTCACACGTTGGAAATATTGTGTACAGGTAAATGTGTATATACACCTGAAACTGCTCAGATTGGTCCATGTTCTTGATTGCTATATCAACAAGACCAATCCTTGCTCGATGTCAATCTTGTTGTCTGAAAACTAGGCTAGAAAGCTCAAGAGATATCAACAGAAAAGATTCAAACATCCACCATCCTGAAAAGATGAAAAGGCCATACATGCTAAGTAATGCTTATCGAAGAAGAGAAAGAACTTCTCAACCATTTGTATGCAGTCAACCTACAATTTGGATGTAAATCTTGTGAACTCGAGGATGTCAAAGAATTAGAGATCTCGACACTCTTTTAGCTTGTATCTTCAAGACCACAAATTGATTGAATCAAGATCAACCGAGCAACAAATTTATCGAAGCAAATGAGAAAACATGCACATCAATGCCTAAACTTAGTATATATCTAAGATATATGACTGTTATGAAACTAACAACAAAAAGGTACGGTTCCTCGCTAACATAGATATGAACATCAGATTTGCACCTTACTCATGAACTATACCAGCTTTCCTTCAAGTACTCAAAATCTATCTAAAAAGGTGAAGAGAGAAAGTACACTGATAATAGAAACTCAAATGTTTATAAACTTTCTCTCCATCCAAGTTTTAGGTTGAAGATGACATCTTGAAAGAAATCTGAAATGGGTTATAAGAGCATCACAGGTTAAATTAATTTTATGTGAAGTAATCTTTGCTGATGGGTTAGTATGTATGTACAAACCTATGTTCTAAGAGTTTGATAACCCACAGAGTATGATCAGTCCTGCAAAAGTATCTTGATGATTTGTAGAAACTGATCACCTCCATGAATCGACCCGAATCTGAATGATTCGTAGAGTTGATTCTCACTCTGAGAACATTTAAACTCTGTGAACATAACCAAACAAATGATGAAACCATCAAAGAAAAAGAGTGTTGTATTAAAATAGAAAATCTTACACACACTCACCTTCATGCATCTCAAAATGTATTATCTAAATGAGTTACATGCATGAATATGACTGTAGGTGATCAATATGATGATTATCTAAATATATGAGAGCGAGGGGTTTAGAAAACTAACTAGCGGGACCCACTTAACCATGGGTACCAAAAATAGAAATTTATAACTGCGGTACTTGGTCTATCGACCACACTAAGGAATACTAAAGCGAAGACTTGATCGAAAAAGATTCAACCAGCAGAAGGCTTAAGATTGTTCAGAAATGATTCTGATAAAATTCCTATATGTCAAAGCCTATTCTTGAAAACCTGCTGAGCTAATCTGAATAAAGCTCACATGGTTGCTGATCTTTGTATGGAAGCAGGCCATTCAACAAAAGAAGAAAAGGGTCTTATATGCTCAATCATGCAAAGCATGTCATAAGAAAGAATCCTCGAGGAAGGCGACTACGAGAGGATCATCGAGCATCAATCATGAGGAACTCATTATGGGAGCGAGAACTCGTGAAGCACAAACCGATAAGGAATTCTATGTTAAGTAGTCTTTGTCGAAGGATCGTAGAATGATCGACCACGAAAATGCCCATTTCTACGATCTGAGAAGATTTAATGACTTCAGCCAGAATGAGATATGCATGGTTTCCTTCTGCTACACATGAAGAAGAAGAACTTAGGTCTCTCTGAGAAGACAATATCAACTATGGGGGAGCGATGAATCGCTAACAAAGATCTGAGGAGCTCTAAACCATCGAGAGATATACTATGAAGCATGTACCCATTCTGAGTCCCAAAACTTTGTGGGCGATGAACGAAATGAAGATCCATAGTCGGTAGGAACGTCTCAAAGCGTGTAATACTAATAACCTTTCAACCACCCAACTCAAAATCGTGGAGTACCTACGATCAAACATCGATCGTGAGTCTGAAGCGGAGAGGACACCACAATTGTAGCCGGTCTCTGAAATGTCTAAAGTTGGAAGAGGAATTCCCCCATGAGAAAAGGTCAAATGAGATATCGATCTGAATCACTTCTAAAGTATTTCATCTGAAAGCGCCTCGGGGACAAACGACCCTTAGCGCTCACTCTAAGAGGTTGGCCTTCTGAGCTACCTTGACCCGGAAGGAATGCTTAGTAAAGTTCATCTCAAGGACCAAGTCGATCAACGATTGTAGAATAGAGTTTTAAGAGAACTCAACGATCGTGATGCAATCTCAACGATCGTAGTGAAAACTCAACAATCGCGAGACTCGGCGATCGCGGACTTACGGAAAGACACTCTAGCTTATGAGGAGCTTGGAAGAACGAGACAATTGCTCTACCATTCACGAGTATGAGGAGATTAGTTCAAATACGAGTTTGGAAAGACATCTTGCAAGCGCACATTAGAACTTAAGTACCCAAACCGGCTTGGGGTACATCGATTGGTTGAACTATGCGGTTTCAACATAAGGAGAAATGTCAAAACCATCCACTTACAACATCTTTGGAGAATTGATCGTTGAGTCGACAAAGGAAAATGTAGAGTCGATAGCATCTATCATGCTGCTACTCTACGAACTCGAAGAGGTCAAAGGTCGATCCATGTCGATCAATGTCCACTCTTCTTAAAGAGACGACTAAGCGACAAGTTCTTTGGGGAGTTCTGAGATCGTTCTTGGGCATCGTCAACCAATGACTAGTTGACACGTCATAGTAGGGTATCACGATGTAAGAAGGAAGCGCCATAAAAGACAAATTCAAAATCTACAAAACAGTTACCAAAATCCATTGAACCTCTCTCCTCCCATTTTAAACCCTAGAATTCTCTTGAAGCGAACCACTAAAACTTCCGGAGTTCAAATCACAATCAACCATACTTCATAAATCTCCACGAATCGATATCCATATTCCTCGAATCATTCAATGGAAGATTGGCGAGTAATCAACGGCATTCAACTCGAACCAAGTCGTTTGAGAAATCCGAAAAGAAGTTCAAAGACATTCTTGAACTTCGTGAAGAAAATTTGGATTCTCGAAATGTCTTGAGGCAAGCACTTTCAGTATACACTTGAATCGGGTTAAGAATTCTACTCAAATGCATCCATAAATGCCGACTCTTTCAACCAAGGTTAAAGGTCGGTCTCTAAAAGCTGAAATCATCCGATATCAACCAATGCCTAGATTTTCCCGACCTGGGGTGAAAAACCTTGATGAGATTGACCTTTGAGAAAGAAAAGGAGATTATGGGTTACCAAAGAAACCTTAGTCGAAGGACATGAAGAAAAAGGAGTTTCGGAGGAATTTGAGTTCCTTCTTTGAGATAGTGGGAAAATGTATCTTTGTCTGAAGACACTTTGCACACACGACAACTTTGTACTTGACTAGCAATTGAAGATTATGTGTGCCATAGTTACGAAGAAGCGGATCAACTTTGGAGTTATCTGTTCGACCAAATCTCCAAATGGATAGAAAAAGGTGAGTTGAAGAAATCTCTGAACAAACCACTTACAAAAAAGTATTTCATGGAAGGCTATTTGAGCATTGTGATGAAGAAGAAGAAGAAGGTGGAAGCAAGATCAAGGATGATGAGGAGAACCTCTAAATGTGCACAAAGTAATGTCACCACAACTGTTTGTGAATTGGAAGAAAAACCCAAAGGAAAATAGGAGGCTAACACAAACTGGAGTCAGTAGAAAAGTCTCTGCAAAGATGAGAAAAGCAAAGGAGGTGGAAAGCTCTGAGTCTGATGACTCTGCATCAGTTGCTGCAACATCGGCAAAGAAGAAGCCTAAGAATGTGAAGAATGCAGAGGCTTCGTCAAGACATGTCTCCACTGACAAGAAGAAACAAGGAGCAAGAGAAGAACAAACATCTACTGCTGAAAACCCTAAAAGAAGAAGTAACAGACTACTCCAAGAACCACCCAAGAAGAAAGCAAAAGTGATGAAGAAATCAACCCTAGCTCCCTAGGAAAGTCCATCCAACCAAGAAGAACATGAAGAGTCTGAAGATGAGAAAGGAACTAAAAGTTCAAAGATTGAACCTTCAAGGAGCAAGTTCAAAAATGAAGAAGAAATTAAATCTGTGGAAGAAAGAACCAAGGTTGATGATGAAGAAAAGAAATATGCAAGTCCAGTGACCAACTCTCAGAGTACTCACTCTGAAGATAAAGAGAAGCTGCAAAATGACCCATCGAAATC
Organism: Panax quinquefolius; assembly: GCA_020205615.1. Lineage (NCBI taxonomy): Eukaryota > Viridiplantae > Streptophyta > Magnoliopsida > Apiales > Araliaceae > Panax > Panax quinquefolius. The sequence continues at coordinate 126,502,456 of CM035156.1, forward strand.
TCCAAATGCAAGTGCTCCAACAAGCATTCATGATGGCTCAAAAGATGATGAATTCGAAAAAGAAACACCTGTCCCTATCAATGATGAAAATTAAGAGAGCCTGTCTGCTGACTCAAAGACCTCAGAGCCTGAAGAAGAAGATGTATTTGTTTTACCCATAACTGAACCTCCAAGAAGAAGAAGGAGTCACAGATTGATAGCTCAATTTGCCTCTGGAAGGAGAAATGATTAATCTACTGAAATCATTGAACTAAGTAATGATGAATCCGCATCAGGGGAAGAGAATGCTGAAGATAAGACCAGCATTGAAGGAGAAGATTCCAAGGAAGCCATTGCTGAAGAGGATTCTAAAAATGAAGGTCAGCAAGAAGAATCTATTGATGAATCTGAGGAACTAAAATATTATCCTGTTCTCTCTCTAGCCAGAATTAGCAGAAGAATTGTAGTGGAAGTCTTTGATGAGCCACCAGCAGAACCACCAACAAGATGGATACATCAAGGAAATGAACAACTTGAGTTGTAAGAATGACCCTGGATGAAGTACTTCACAACTGGAAAAACATGGAATTAGACTGCACAACAATACTGTTTGACTCTGAAGACCTTCTGATGAGATGGTTCTTCCCGTGGATGCCATGGTTGAAGGCACATACTAATGCTGATGAGAGCTACTTCAGTTGGTGCTATTATTAGTTTCCAAATCTAGAGCTGGTGTCACAAAACTTCCCTAGGGTAAAGAAGTTTGCCACCATGATGATCAATGACAAGCCCCACTACAAAATCTACCGTCATGCTGAAAATCATTATATTCCTTATGATCGTAGCATGGACTCTAATGGAAAAAGGAATATGGTTGAGACACTGATTGTAGAGTCTGTTCACTCTACCACTAATGATGATCAAGTCCAGAATTAAATATCTCCATCTGCCCAAGCACAGCTATCTAACATTCCTTCATTTTCAACCAGTGATTGGAACTCAACAATTCTTCAGATTCTTAACACCTTCAAAAATCTGTCCAAGGAAGCAGATCGTAGAGTACAAATGACACTCAACAAGGGGCTGCCCAACCAGATGATCAAAAATCTGTGGAGAAGGAGCTGATGAAAGATTCTGATGAACTGATTGAGAAAATATCTCTATTCGCTGAAGAGTCAAAGAAGCTGACGACAACAGAAGATAATTTAGTTCAAGAGAGATTCCAAGCGACGATGGCTGATGTATCCCTCAAAATTAGAGAAAGAGATCACATCTATCTCAAAGCTCTACATGATCAAAAGGCTGGAGCTCTACTAGCACAAAAGGCAAATGAAGAGCAACTCAAAGTCCTCTCCGACAAGATTGACAACATGAACCAGTCCTTCTCTATGCAACTTGAGTTGAGTCAATAAGATCTCAAGATTGAAGTAGGTAACACCTCCTACCTGATGGAGCAGCTTATGACCAACATAGAACAGCTCTCTCAAATGATCAATGACAAAAAGGGGGAGAAAAAGAGGCATAGAAAAGGGAAGAACAAGAGGCACTCTAGAAAGAGCAGCAACAAACAAGTCAAGAAGACGAAGAAGAAGAAGATGGTTCATCACCTGAGGGGGAGCCAAAGGAGGATGAGCCTAAGGCTGAGGAGGAGCTAGAGCCTGAACCAGAAAAAAGAGAACGAAATAGCTCCACATCCCAAGGGGAGTAGGAGCAAAGGAATCAAAGGAATCAAACTGATGAATAGCTGATCAATAGACATCCTGGAAGCATACATGGAACAAAAGAGGTACATCTCTAACTAGTTAGGTATGTTCTGGATCCAGGATGTAAAATGTCAGTGTATTAAATTCCACATCATTATATATGACATTCATGATTATCTGTTTTAGAAATACAATTTTTTCACTTTATATATAAGATTCATTCATAACATGCATATGCACTTATTGTTTTGTCATAATCAAATAGGGAGATTGTCAAGAATATGCATGTGAATGATATTCCTATTTATATATATGATTTGATTATGATATATATATATATATATATATATATATATATATATAATATGAATATGCAGTATGATTGCATTAAGAAAAGCTGTAAAGTCCCTTGATAGATAATAGAAACATATGTACAAGGACTTAGAATGAATTGATCAAATGTGTTAGGTTGATCCTACATAAGTAAAACAGTTTTGTAAAGTCCTTAAAAAGAAATGATGTACAAGGACTATAAATATAGAAAGATCAAACATGTTAGGTTGATCTTATGATGTAATAGATAGGCTTATCTGATCGTCGAGCACTGTACCAGAAATCGTAGTCTGCCAGGAGAATCAAGAATAACTCGAGAGCTATCAAGGCAGAATCGTAGTCTGCAAGATAGTAGATCTCAGAGTTCATAGACTGCCAGGAGAGACGAGGAAGGATCGTAGGGTGTCGAGTAGCACTTCCTCGGAGCCGTAGTTTATGGAGGAAGTCATGTTCAGAATCGTAGAGACAGTCTGCCTACGAGCCGACCGAGTATCTGCCAAAGCCAAGTTAAGAATCGTAGACTACACTCAGAGTTGTAGAGTCTACTAATCATACCAAAGGCAGATATCGTAGTCGAGCAAGATCAGATGAAGACAACAAGCACAAAGAAAGAAATCGTAGTGTCAAGATCTGATCTCAGAGTCGTAGTGTCTGCACAGCCAAAGCTGAATCATAGAGTACAGAACTAAGACCTCAATAGATGTGCTCACAATGTCAAAGCAGAATCGTAGAACAAATACAATTCCCAAAAAATAAGCACTCCCTGAATATCCAAAGGAATGAAGCCCCTGGTTGGCATTGCATAGATACGTCCCACCTAAAGGAAACTAGAGAGCACTCAACGAATGGCATGCTAGCTAACAGAAGACATAAGCACCAACCCAATCAACATCAAGATTGAGTTATGAAGCCATTTAAGATGAAGTCTTCCACAAGATGATCATAAGAAGACTTGATAGGTTGACTAAGGAAAAGTCGGCATATGTCGATGGTATCAGTGAAAAGATGACAACGATCTTGGAAGTAACTAGGATCGTAGTGTTTGCCAATCTAAGAAGGAACTGATGGAGTACACACTGAGATACTGGTCAGCCTCTGAATAATAAGGCTAAAATTATTAAACATTGGGTCAGTCCATTGATGATAAGTGAATAGGAGATCACAAGGAGAAAGCGAGCTGGACACGCCAAAAATCTGAAGTGTCTTGTTATTCAGAAGAGGCCAGAGCAAGGAATCGAGCCATCAGTATCTGAGAACAGTCGAGGCAAACAGAAGTGATGAAGCACTATACAAAAAGAGAAAGAGGTGTTCTACCCTAAGGAACAAGTGAACACCTCTCAAGATCGTTGTGTTGTTTCTACAAGTCGACAAGACACTACGATCAAGTCCATGAAGACATGCATCAAAATCGTAGAGTTTGAATAGCTGTAGACTGAAGCATTGGCAAAGGTTCAATCTGAAGGGTAATATTCGGACAAGAGCTTATTGAGAGCATCGATGCAAGGACAACCTCTGATCGAGGAATCAGAAAGGTGAAATAAAGTCGTCGACACCTTGAGATATCAAAGTGACGTATCGGCGAGGGTTGGTGAAACAATGATTGCGCATGTCGTCGAAGTCGAAAAAAGATGTTATGTCACATCTGCAGTCTGCACCAAATAACTCGAGATCTGCGAAGCAATTTGAATAGCTTTCAACGGTTACTTTCCAATGTGAAAATTGGGAAGTAGTATAAATCAACAGAGCTTCAAAGATAAAAAGTTGCTGATGATTGTGAAGTTGCAGAATCGTTGAGTTGGTGAATGCTATTGTTGACTCAACGAGTTCCACCAAAGATCAATAGAACAAGTCTCAGTGACAGTGAGACTACCAAGGTGGAAGTGAAGCAGCTTTGAAGAAGGACTCAAATAGATCGAAGCTTCAGTCAACAAAGATGAGAATGCCACTGAAGATGGCAGCCAAGCTGAGAGCCGAGAAGGCCAAGAAGATAGAATTCAGGAAAGTGGTTGAGTACAAAGAAGATCAAAAGAGCCACTCTACGAATCACCATGAACCGAAAGCTGAAACTGAACAAGTGCAGAACTATGTCTGTAAAGTATTCAAGTAGGGTTCAGGGATTGCTAAGTGCCAGACAAAGTCTACTAAAAGCACAGAGACTTAGCAAACCCAGATGGTGATGGTGCACATCTGATACCAGATGAAAATGAGCAGAAAAGATTGAAGATCAGCTGCACTAAAGAAGAAGTGGTCCAGACTCGAAGCTGAAAGCCAAGAGGACCACACCAAGCTGCTAAGTACACAAGATGTTCAGAGCTTAATGACATCTTAGCAGCTCAGCACCACCACCAACAACAACAACTACAACAACAAGAAGCCAGGGCCAGAGGGGTCCTTATCCGGAGGGACTAAATGAAGTTCCAAGCCCGCTGGGCTTGAAGAGTTCCTAGGGAACTAGAGAAGTTCCAAGCTGCTTTGGCGGCTGAAGAGTTCTTAGTGAATCAAGTCCCAAGGTCACGGCCTTGAAGGAATCTTAGTGATTCAGGGTGCTGCCCTTCCTTAGTGGAAATCCTGCTAGTTGAAAGTAGAAGAGTGGATTAGGAGCTTGAGTATCTGAACCACTTAAAAACCCTTTGTGTCTTTTACTTTATGTCATTTACTTTATGTACATTAATTGCTATAACTGCTATGTATGTTTTAACTGCTTACCACTAAACTAACTCTACGAACAATGTATGTATGATTATGAATATATCAATGAAGGGGATCTTTTACTTATTCCGCTGTGCTTAAAAAGATTCTTATGTTTGTCACTTGCTAAATTATTAGCAATACAAAATAAATCAGAAAAGTATTTGAAAGAAAAAGGATCTATTCAAGCCCCCCTTCTAGATCTATTGTGCCTACTGGGAACTAACAGAATGGAATAACAAAAGAAATCACCAGGCATGTGATAGACCGCACAGATAGGTTATTCCAATAGAATAATAAATAATGGAACTGTCACGCGTGTGAACGCACGAGATAGGATATTCCAATGTAATAATAAATAACGGAACCAAGTCGGATTTAAATTTGCAACCGTTGTGATGTTCCAATGAATAATAAATAAAGGAACCGGGCCACGCGTAAAACGCATGTGATAGGATGTTCCAACAGAGTAATAAAGAATGGAATAACAGAAGAATTTCACCATGTAGCGGTACTTTGCATAGACAGGTTATTCCAACATAATAATAAAGAATGGAATAACAGAAGTTCTCTTCATGAATACGAAAGAAATAATACCCCTTACCGTAAAAGAAGAGTATTCTGACTAGTAGGGTGAGGATATTCTTTAAGAAAACTTGCACTACGCTCAAAGCTTCTTAAAACTCTAAAGAAATATGCTCAAGATTATAGAAGAGAATTCTCTAAATTTCTGGTGTGATTTCAATTCTAACTAAGCATCCTATTTATAGGAGAATGGAAGGGCACTGTTCATGGACGAAATAATTTTGCAGATTCACGGATGCTCAATTTCAATCAACCATCCAATAAAAATAAAATAAAATATAATATATATATATATATATATATATATATATATATATATATAATAAACACATGCTTTCAATTTATATATATCAATATTATATATATACCACTTGATTTTATCTCCCCCAGTAACCAACATCAATCCCCCAAAAAATGACTTTCATCATATATATATATATAATATAAAACATATATATTATATATATATTACTCCCACCAATTTTTCTTCTTCCAACCCGTGACAAATATAACATCCCACCCAAGACTTTCCTCCACAAGTGGGACCCACCCGTGGTCCCCCCTTAAAATAACTTCTACCAATTATTTTGAAAAATGGGTAAATGGGGGTCCATAAAATAAGTAACATTTACGACAAATACTTCATAAAAATTTTCCTCAATATTTTTAACAACATTTATCATCATTATTATAATTCACAATATTAATCGACCAGATTATTCCCAGGAAAGAGGGGGCTTTCTAATAAGGATTTCTCCCTATTGGAGCGCAATTAGGTGACCAAACCTCTCTTTGACAGAACTTCTAGACATCGTTAATATTGAAAATAATAATATCAATAACTTTGTTGTCTCAATCATTGATTTAATAATATATAAAATATCGACAATAATTGAATCAATAACGTGAGATACTATGCAGCAATTACTGAAGTAATAATTGAACAAAACTGAGTGACTTCTCACGTAAGCATTAATAATCAATACCGTGTGCTACTATGCAACCACGCGTATTCCTATACTTTTAACACCTGGTGTTTCAACAGTTAACGACAAAACTTCTGCCGTTATTTTCATAAAATATTTTTGTCATTTTCTCAATCTGACAATAATTCCGTTGTGGGGTCCACCAATGATTGTGCCATCGTACGAATATTCCCTGCTAAAATGAATATTCCCCGACGAATCGAATATTATATAACAACTTGCGTACTTTGCAAAATTTATAAATATTACCCACAACTATAACATTATTCAAATTCATTCCATAATATTTAAAAATGATATTTATTGAAAAATCATCTTTATTAAAAAAAAAGTTGGGGTCTTACAAAAGTTATCATAAATTTGTTTTAAAAAATTAATAATGGTTTCATATTAAAATAATAATAATATTAATAATTTACTTTAAAAATAATATTGGTCCTATATTTACCCTTTTGGTACAAAAATTAATTGAATAAATGTTAAAATGAGACTCAATATTGCACATAAGTATTTTTTAGTCACGTGTCGCTGTCATGTTATCAATTTTTTGATGCAATAATGCTACTATCAGATAAAAGTATCACATACCGCTCACATACTGCATGAGTGGCACCCATGGATTTATTGTTGACATGACCCACTTAACTCAACAACAAATCCATGCGTGCCACCCCATCCAATATGTGAGCGGTATATGATACTTTTATGTGATAGTAGTGTTAATTCCTAGAGGCACAATAGTTATCTAGAGGGAGGGGTTGAATAGATATTTTAAATTTTCTTTTTCAAAATACTTTTCAGATTTGTTAATGATTTAACCATAGCGGAATTTAAGATTTGTTTGTTTTAAGTGATAAGCAATTATGATAGATATTGCAGTTATAGCAAGAATATAAAAGACATAGTGTTTTTAAGTGGTTCAGAGCACTCAAGGCTCTTAGTTCACTCTTCTACTCCTCGAATAGGAAATCCACTAAGGATGTCTTTACATTCTTCGAATCACTTAGATTCCTTCAAGACCAGCAGTCTTGGAACTTCTTAGTTCACTTAGAACTCTTCAAGTCCAGCAGACTTGGAACTTCTTACTTTACTTTATGAGATTTGAGTTCTTGAGTTGTGCTACTCAGTTGCCGTTAAGCATATGTTCGAAAGAACTGAGTAGTTGAGCAAGCTTCCTTTCTAGATCATAGAGTTTGGCGTTTGAGTGTTCTTCAGCTTTTCATTATGTGCTTGCTTAATATCTTGTATCTGCATCTGATTTGTATATAAGGTGACTTTGAAATATGTCCGTTTGAAGACATCCATTGAAGCATTAATTGTATTTGACATTTCTGAGCACTGATGATGACTTCCTGGAAATCTTCTCTTCAGCCGTCTGGCCCACTAACACTACAGACTGCTATCTCACCTAACACCTGAAAAGGTGCTTTCTGCTAACATATAGTACTTTCCTTAGCTTCTTCAATACGTTTCTTCATTATATACTAAGGATGAGTGTTGGGTCATTGGGATACCCGAGAGTCTCAACGACTATAATTCATTATGTTAGGAATATGCATGTGAATGTTATTCCTTTATTCGTATAATTTGTTGATGAAGATGATGAAATAAATGAATATGTAGATATGTCTGCATTGAAATAAGCTGTAAAGTCCTTCAATAGATAATAAGGAATATATGTACAAGGACTTAGACTGAAATGATCAAATATGTTAGGTTGATTCTATATGAACAAAACAGCTCTGTAAAGTCCTTAAAAAGAATCTGATGTGTTAGGAATATGCATGTGAATGTTATTCCTTTATTCTTATAATTTGCTGATGAAGATGATGAAGTAAATGAATGAATATGCAGATATGTCTGCATTAAAATAAGTTGTAAATTCCTTGAATAGATAATAGGAATATATGTATAAGGACTTAGACTGAAATGATCAAATATGTTAGGTTGATTCATTCTACATAAACAAAACAACTCTGTAATGTCCTTAAAAAGAATATGATGTACAAGGACTATATATATAGAAGATCAAGCTTGTTAGGTTGATCTCATATGATATAATTGATAGGCCTGTCTTATCATCGAGTACTGCACAAGTCTTAGAAGTCTGACAGGAGAAACAAAGAATTCAGAGACTATTAACGCAGAATCATAGTCCGTCGAGCCAGCCGAGGGATTACAGAAGCCAAGGAAGAATAAAAGAGTATCGAGAAAGTGGCTATAGATCATAGTCTGCCTTGGAGGGTCTCACTCGGTATCATAGAGTTAGTCCAAGCACCTGCCAAGCTAAGTCAAGAATCGTAGACCACACTTGAAGTCGTAGAGTCTACTGATCATACAAGAGGAAAAAATTATAGTCAAGCTAGATCAAACAAGAATAACAAGTGTTAAGGCAGAAATCGTAGTCTGAGGTATAATTTGTTCTCGGAGTCGTAGTGTCTACAGAATCAAAGCTAGATCGTAGTCTACAGAGCAATGTCCTCAGCAAAGCCTATCAGTGCTCACAATGCCAAGGAAGAATCGTAGTGTTAACTCGATTCTCAACACATGAGCACTCCCAAAGCATCCAAAGAATGAAGCCTCTGGACAGAACTATAAATATGCAATCTACCTAAAGGAAGCCATAGAGCATTCACCAAATGGCTTACAAGCAAATAGAAGATCAAAGCACCAATTCAATCAGCATCCTGATTGAGACGTGAAGCCATTCAAGGGAAGTCTTCCACAAGCAATAGTAAGAAGACTTCAGATAACTTGACTGACAAAAAGAAGTCATCAATGCAGTAGTGGTTAAACAAGACATGACGATCTTGGGTATGACTATGATTGTAGTGTTTGCTAGATTAGAAGCAAGAACTGATGGGGTCTATAATAGAGATCTTGTCCAACCTATACAAAATAGGCAAAGAAGACTAAGCATGTGTCAGACCATTGATGATATGTGAACGGGAGATCACAAGGAGAAAGAGAGCTAAGCATGACCAATCTGATAAGTCTTGAAGTTAAGGAGGGCCAAAGTATTCAGATAAGTTGTCAGTACCTAATGCAAGTCAAGGCAAGCAGAAGTGGTAAAGCACTGTACAAATGAAGGAAGAGAAGTTCTGTATTGCAAACTTAAAGAACATTCTCGGAATCGTAAAGTTCAGTTATCTGAGTATTGAAGCCTTGGCAACGTCTCAATGCAAAGTGTAATACCCAAGAGTTTCCACGTATTATTAAATGAATATATTAATGGAAATAAAATTTTTGTGAATAAAAGTGTTATTATTTCGTGAGTTGGCTAATTCAATTAATTCGTATTAGATCAACGCGCATTAAGATGTGTGAAGTGACAATGAGGATTGTGAAATGCCTTGTGTGGCATAATGTGAAAAGAGGAAATTCGTTAAGCAAATTAAACGAGTATTAAGATGATTAATCGTGTTGATAAGATGATTTCATAATTGTAATCAATACGCTAGTAGACTCGTAGTAACGCATTTGTGAATAGTAATTCATGTAATATAAAGCGAGTTTAGCAATGAAAATTGACACGGGCTAAAGCTAAACCAGTCTTGGCACTGTCAGGGCACGACGCAACTGCCATTTATATTATGAATCTATAACTGTTATTAACATGATAACTACTTACATCTAAACGAACTCTAGAAAAATGGTCAACATAACATCTATAAAGGGGAGCCTTAACTTATTCCGTTGTGTTTGAAATAATTCTTTAGTTTGTCATTTGATATTTACTTAGCAATGTAAACTAAAATGGAAAAGATTTTTGAAATAAAAAAGGATCTATTCAACCCCCCTTCTAGATCTATTGTGTGCCCTCTGGAAACTAACAATTGGTATCAGAGTAGGTTCTCATATTACATTCTAAAAGCTAACGCTCTGAGTCTGATCCTAGGCACAAATCATGTTCTAAACTTAGTTTAGCAGTAAGTCATTTGTAATTACTGATGAGCTCACACGTTGGAAATTATGCATACAGGTAAATGTTCACATTCACCTGAAGCTGTTCAGATTGGTTCCTGTTCCAAATTAATGCTGCAACAAAACCAATCCATGTCCAAAGAAAATCAGCAGTCTGCAGACTAGTGATGGGAAGTCAAGAAGAGCATAAAAAAAAGAGTCTGTCATCCACTATTCTGAAAGACGAAAGGCCTATACATGCAGTGAAATGTCTATCCAAAGAATAAAGGAAATCCACCTGAAGCATGCTTAAATCGATCTCTGTTCTAAATTAATGCAGCAACAAGACCGATCCATGTCCAAAGTAAATCAGCAGTCTACAGACCAGTAATGAGAAGTCAAAAGGCATCAAAAGCGAAGAGTCTGTCATCCATTATTCTGAAAGATGAAAGGACAATACATGCAATGTAATGTTTATCTAGAGAAGAAAGGAAATTTCTTTCAATATGTACTTGGCTAATCAATTTGATCTGAACCATGAGACTCAAGATTATCAAAGAACTAAAGCTGCCAAGATTGTCCTATATTGTCAACTCCAAGACGATGCCTGATTGATTTAAGGTTAAATGGAGTAACAAGCTGTCATCAATGAATTTAAAGATTTGCACATCAATGCCCAACATCATTATAGCAAGACAAATGACTGTCAAGAAACTGACAGTGTAAAGGTATGGTTCTTCATTAACACATACATGAACATTATGCTGCATCACCTTATGTACTACTACAATACTCTATCAAGAGACCATACTCTTTCTGAAAAGGGGAAGAGAGAGAGAGGGTACATTAAGGTTGGAAACTTTATTGTTAATAAACTCTCTTTCCACCCAAAGTTCAGGTTGAAGATAACATCTTGAAAGAAGTATCGAGTGTGTCGTAAGTTAATTTAAACCCAACTAAGCTTAAGTGGATTAACTCTTGCTAAAGGATTGGTATGTATGCATATGTATACAAAACCAATGTTCTGTGTTCTTGATAAAATATAGAGTATGATTAACGCTAGAAGAGTATCTTAAAGATTCTTAGAAACTGATCATCTCTATGAATCAACCAAATGCAAATAAGCAATAAAGTTGATTCCTACTCTAAGAAGATTCAAGATCTATGAACACAACCAAGCAAAGAGTGAAACAGTCAAAGAAAAAGAATGTCCTATCAAAATACTTAATCATTCACACACTCATCATCATGCATCATAAATATTATATCTAAATCTGATATATGCATAAATATGATTGTTGATGCTAATTTAAGCATATGAGGAATTGGGATTTTGAGAAAAACTAATCCAACAGGACCCAAACAATCAGGGGTACCAAAAATAGAAATTTACCTAACGTGCAGGTACTTGGTCTATATGATCACACAAAGAACACTTAAGTAGATAGCTTTGATTACAAGGATTCAACCAGCTGCAAGGTCAGCTGCATTAGAAGGGAAAACACAACCATAAATCAAAGAAGTCTTCACTCATCTCGATCGAAGAGTCCAGACTTGCCAACCCATCAGGGGTGGATGCTACAACGGCTATTTCATAACAAGACAAAAGAGTTCTATTGGTTGTATCCATGCAAAGAATATCATTCCAAAGGGAACATCCTAGAAGTCTGAATGATCAAACCTACATTCGTAGTGACTGATCAGCAAATCGTGGAGTGACCAATTCAAAAGTACTCTACGAATCCAATGAAATTGATTTATTCACAAAAATACCAGACCAATTTAGAAGATTCTAGCTAGAAGGAGAAGTACAAAGGTGACCTTGTAAGGATCTATATGCAGAAGCCAGTCCTCTACTTCCAAGACGAAGGTATCAACTATAGGAGCAACAGTATGCTAAAGTCTAGTAATGCCAAAACTAAGGAAGAACACATTGAAGCTAAATCCTTCAAATCTCTCAAAAATTGAAGACAGTTGAATCTGATACAAAGGCAAGAATGATGAGGACATGAAGATCATTATGAAGAAACTTAAGAAGAAGCAGAAGTGAAATTCATTGCTATACTAAGAGATGAGCTCAGATAAAATCTCAACACCCCTTACATCTCTGATGACCATCTCATAGAGCACCAGTCCTCGACTATGAATCTTTTAAATAAGCAATGAACATTCAAAAGCACTGGTCCAAGAATTCTATAGAGATTGGCCATTAGCTGCCCATCTTAAGTTATTAACATGAAATGTGTTTCACCAGACAATGCTGCATGATGAACTATCCACTTATCGGTCTTCAGGAATTTAGAGAAGCTTCAATGATTCCTGAAATGAAACTCTGGATTATCCAAACAAGTCCTCTCCCAGTAACAGAGTCCCAAAACTCTGTGGCTAATGTACCAAATGAATCCTTATTCCTGGTCGTAGAGTCCCTAAAACTCTAAGACTGATCATCAAGTCTCACCATCTTAATTTGAGATTCCCCACGATCAAAATTCCAATCATCATAGAGTATAAGCATACTAACTCTACGATTGCAATACTTCTCAGTACACTCTCCTGACCATATAAGTGACATAGCTGAAAGCACTTCACCCTCTTCCACTGACAAATGCCAACGTCAAGTATGTCCAATGATGGTGAACAAACTCTGACAAAAAGCCTATCATGATGATATTCTTACCACCAAGTATATACAATCCTTCTGATAAGTGCCTCAGGGACAAACCTAACCCTTAGTTTAGTCTAAGAGGTTGGCCCTTCCCGAGCTACCTTAATAACCAAGAAGGAATACTAAGTCAGAGCTCATCACAAGAACCAAGACAGACACTGATCGTAGAGTATGATCAACAGTAAACTCAACAAACATAGAATAGCCTCGACGATCGTAGTCTTCCCAAAGGATACACTAGCTCAGGGGGAGCTAAGGGCAGATCAGTATTTTCCACACTATTTAAAGTCATGGAGCCTGGCAGAACTCGACACGTGTCTCACTATGCAGATTATATGGAGGGAAGTTACTAATACAGTCTAAAAAGGCATTTTGAAAATTCACCTCAGAATTTCAGTGCCCAAACTCTCTTGGGGCGCATCAGTGGTTAAGGCATGCAATTCCAAGATGGGGATTAGTGACAAATCACTCATTGAAGCTTCTCTCAAAAGACGATCATTGAGTTGACAAAGAAAATCGTAGAGTCCATAGTTATCTCATCAAGCTACTCTATGTACTGAAGAAGTCAATGGTCAGCCTACGTCAGTAAATGCTTATTTTCTTAAATGAAAAATCAAAACTGAAAAACTAATTAGTTTATAGGGAGTTACAATTTCTTACTGGACATCGTGCAACCAATGACCTTTTGACACATCATAGCTTATGCAGAGTCTGAAGGAACTGTCATAAAGAAAAATTCAAAATCTCTAAACAGTTATCAAAAGCTATCAACTTTCTCTCCCTCCCTTTTTTCAAACCCTAAAATCCTTTTCAAAGCTAAAATGTATAAAACCTCGAGCTTCGCCCAAATCGCATTCAACTATCCCTCATAAGATTCCTGAAATTAAATACCCATATACTTCAAACTCTCAAAATGGAAGAGTGGCGTGTTATAACTGGAATCCAACTCGGCTTAAAGAAGTTTGAAGGATCAGAAAAGAAGTTCAAGGACATACTTGAGCTTGTAAAGAATGTTGGGTTTTCAGAGTGCTTGGAAGCTAACACTCAAGTCTATACCGATCTAGTGAAGCAATTCTATTCAAATGCAACGGTAGACTCTGGGATTCTATCCACAAAGGTCAAAGGAGTAAGCCTGAAGATAAAAGCATCAAACATCAACTAATGTCTAGGGTTTCCTGACCAAGGTCTGATAAACCTCGAGGAGGTTGACATTGAAGAAGGCAAGAAGTTAATGCGCTACAGAAGGAATATAAATCTGAAAGACATGAAGAAGAAAGAGTTTCCTGAGGAGTTTGAATTCCTAGCCGAGATTGCTGGAAAATGTATCCTATGCAAAGATAATGCACATAATACTTTTAGTGATCTTCAACTGAGAATCATGACTGCAATTGTCATGAAAGTGCATATGAACTTTAGAGCTCTTCTAATTGACTGGTTGTCCAACTGGCTAGAAAAAGCTGAGATGAAGAAGTGTACATATAAACTCCTCACAAATGTTTTCATGGAAGACTCTTGAGCATTATACTACAGAAGAAACTGTAGAGTAAGATAAGGAATGATGAGGGAGAACCACTGAATGTTCATAAAGTGATGTCCCCACAACTGTTTGAAAGCTGGAAGAAAAATCCAATGGAAAATAAAAGGCTAATGACATCTGACAGCAGTAGTAAAATCTCTGCAAAGAAGAGGAAGACAAAAGAAATAGAAAGCAAGTTGTCCCAATCTGATGACTCAGTACCTATAGCAGCCACTCCAACAAAGCTAATAAAGAAGAAAGCTAAGATTGTGAAGAATACAGAGGTTCCACCAAGCAGTCTTTCCACTGACAAAAAGAGATGTGAATCAGGAAAGGAAAGAGAATCAACTATAGCACCCCCAAAAAGGAGAAAGAGTAAGCGATTGCTTTAAAGAACTAATCAGAAGAAAGAATGAGGCTCAATATCAAAAGTAATTGATCTTAGTAGCAGTGATGAAGATGAAAAATTTGAGTCTATGGGAGAAGATATGAAAGGAAAAAAGAGGATGATTTCTGATAGCACCAGCAGTGAAAGAACTGTAAACACAAATACAAATGAGTTTATGGCATAAGAAGATAAAGAAAGTAAAGAAGAAGAGGAAATGACTACTGAGTCGAACAATTCTGAGAATGGTACTAAAGAAGAGTCAAGTGATAAAAATCAACTAGAAGGATCCATTGATGAATCAGTTGAAATGACCCAACATGATGAAGAGATGGAGATAGACTCCAGTTCTGCAGATCAGGAATCAGCAGACTATCCTGTTCCCTCTCCAGCAAGAGTTCACCGAATACTAGTGGTGGAAGTCTTTGATGAACCACTAGATGTACTACCAGAAAGATGGATAAACCATGGAAATAAATGACTCAAAGTAGTAACAATGTCTACAGAAGATTTGTTTAACAACTGGAAAAACATGGATTTAGATTGCACTACAATACTGTACAATCCTGACGATCGTCTGATAAAATGGTTCTATCCATGGATGCCCTAGTTAAAGGATTACACAGCCGGCGATGAAAGTTAAATCAGCTGGTGTTATTCACACTTTCCCAATTTGGAGATAGTCTCTCAAAATTTCCCAAGGGTCAAGTCATTTCATATCAAGCTGATCAAGAATGCCCTCATTTCAAGGTTTATTGTCATAAAGGAAGCATCTACATTCCCTACTATCTCCTAGAAAACTCAGATAGTAGACAGACCACACCAAAGCCCACAATTGTGATGCCCCCAAAATAGGTATACATCACCCATTCTAAGTCGCCAAATACATGATATAGAATTTAAATACAAACTTCACTTATACAATACGACAAAAGCGTAGCTGAGAGTTTTTACATGAATATTGTCTCATAGACAATATCCAAACTCAAATGGAGTCCTCATTACATTTATTATAACACTATTTTATAGAATAGTGAAGACTACTATAGCCACCATCCTGGACCATCACTCCATTCTTCGACTAGTCCTGGCTACGTTCTCATTTTTTGAAGAGAACAATGAAAGTAAAAGGGTGAGATTAACTAGCCCAGTAAGAAATATTATGACTAAGATAATGCAAAATAAATTACCTTTAGCCTTCAACAAAGTTAAACTGATAGAATGCAATAAACAACAAGTTTAACTACAGCGGAACAAGCAATCCATTAGAAGAGTCAAGTAGAGCATGATATCTATTATCTTCTATGATTTAAAAAGTTTATCATTAATTTTATCGCTGAGACTTAGCTCAATAAATAATCCACATCACTCAATTATTAATGCACTACGGGCCAAGGATATTCATTAGTATCACATCCACGAATTATCCATGCACTACGGGCCAATGATATTCGTGTTATCACCAATGTCCATGATCATGCCAACAACTGTCCATCAATACACTACGGGCCAATGAGGACTTTTACCACATCATTTGTAACATTACAGGTCATAATTATACTGAATAATTCCTGGTCATAATCATACCAATCAACAGTCCATCTATGCACTACGGGCCAAAGATGACTTTCATCACAATATAAACATGAGGATGATGATAATGATATAAGAATTCAATTAAATGAAAGTAAGGATAATTTTAAAGATTTTATAATTTAATTTATCAAGAGTTCAATAATTTCCAAATTGTCAACATGATACTGCTTTGTGGAGTAAAATTCAAAAATAATATTGTATCAAAAATTATTTGGACCGAAAAGAAATCAATTTTTGTCATGAATAGTACTTCGGGTGAATAGTACCCGAGTGAATAGTACCCCGTGAATAGTACTTTGGGAATAGTAACCCGATATGAAAAGATTAAAATTTATCAAGAATGCTCAGAATAATATTTCTGTGAAAAGATACTAGATGAAGTACAAATTTCAAGGATATTCTACGAATTTTACAGAGTATAGAAGCAATACTTAACAAAATGAGTGTAGAATTCAGAATCTGAAACGAAATAATATTACTTACATACTACAGAGTATGGGAAAAAATATTATTTCATATAAATATTGAACAAAAATAATATCCCTTACCTTAAAAAGAAAGTACTTCTGAATGGTAGGGCGGGGATATTCTTGAAGAAAACGTATACTGTTTTCTACGCTCAAAGATTTCTTAAACTCTAAAGAAATATGCTCAATATTATAGAAGAAGAATTCAATGATTCTGGTGTAATTTTCAATTCTAAACTAAGCATCCTATTTATAGGAGAATGGAATGATACTATTTAGAATTTATTCACAGGTGAACAAAAGGAAAACCATGGGCGCAAACCTTTGGACGTACTTTCTGAAAAATTTTGATTTACTATGCAGTACTATGCAATAAAATATTCTAATAAAATAAAATTTTTAAATATAATATATATATATATATATATATATATATACTTTCTACCAATGATTTTAAAAAATGAGTAAGTGAGGGTCCATATAATAAGCCAAATTTACAACAAATACTTCAATAAAAATTCCCTCTAATTATCTCAATTCACTTGCTTCATGAAACATATTTTTAATAACATTCATCATTAATATTATAACTCACAATATTAACAACCAGATCATTCCCAGCAAAGAGGGGGCTTTCCGATAAGGATTTTTCCCTATTGGCGCGCAATTAGGTGACCAAACCCCTTTCCTCGATAGAACTTTCTAGACATCGTCAATAATGTAAATAATAATATGAATAACTTTGTCGTTTCAATTATTGATTTAAAAATATAAAATATTGAGATAATAATTGAATCAATAGCGTGAGATACTATGCAACAATTACTGTAGCAATAATGGAGTATAACTGAGTGACTTCTCACGTAAGCACCAATAATCAATACTGTGTGCTACTATGCAACCACGCGCATTACTATACTTTTATCATCGGGTATTTCAACAGTTAACGGTAAAACTCTAGCCGTTATTTTTATAAAAAGATAATTCTGTCATTTTCTAACTCCGACAGTAATTCCGTTGTGGGGTCCACCAATGATTGTGCTGTCGTACGAATATTCCCTGTTAAAACGAATATTTCCTAACCAATC
Source organism: Panax quinquefolius (assembly GCA_020205615.1). Lineage (NCBI taxonomy): Eukaryota > Viridiplantae > Streptophyta > Magnoliopsida > Apiales > Araliaceae > Panax > Panax quinquefolius. Next base: position 126,520,350 of record CM035156.1, read on the forward strand.
GAGTATTTTATAACAACTTGCTTAATTTGTAAAATTTTTAAATATTACCCACAACTATAACATTATATCAAATCCACACCATAATATTCAAAAATATATTTCGAGAAAAATTAATCTTTATTCATAAAAGTTGGGGTCTTACAACCTCCCATTCTTATGAAATTTCATCCTCAAAATTGGGGTACATACCTGGTATATGACACCCCCAAAATAGGTATACATCACCCATTTTAGGTCGCCAAATACATGGTACAGAATACAAATACAACTTAATTATACAACTGTCGTGTACAATACGACAAAACATAAGATGAGAGTTTTAACACGAATAGTACTTTGTGAATAGTACTTTATGAATAGTACTTCGAGAATAGTAGTTTATGAATAGTACCCTGTGAATAGTACTTTATGAATAGTACCCCGTGAATATTACTTTATGAATAGTACCCCATAAATAGTACTTCGAGAATAGTACCCGTGAATAGTACTTCATGAATTGTACTTCGTGAATAGTACTCTGTAAATAGTACTTTTTAATAGTACTTTTTGAATAGTACCTCGTGAATAGTACTTCGTGAATAGTACCATATTTATGAATAGTACCGTATTTATAAATAGTACCCACGAATAGTACTCTGTGAATAGCACCATATGTATGAATAGTGCCATATAAATGAATAGTACCCGTGAATAGTACTCTGGTATAGAAAGCTTAAAATTTAACAAGAATATTTAGAAAAATATCCTTGTGAAACGATACTAGATGAAGCATAAATTTCAAGGATATTCTACTAATTTCACGGAGTATAGAAGCAATAATTTAACAAAATGAGTGAAAATTAGGAATACAAAATGAAATAATATTACTTATATACTACAGAGTATGGAAGAAAATATTATTTCATACGAATATTGAACGAAGATAATATTCCTTATGAATATTGAACGAAATAAAAATTTTTATAAATACAAAAAATAACATCATAAACGAATATGAAATAAATAACACCCCTTACCTTAGGAGAAGGCTGGATACTGCAAAAGTGAAGTAGCAAAATACTATTCTTCTTTCTCTCTATAGCTTCTCTCTCTATAGCTTCTCTCTCTATAATTACTCTTGTGAGTCTTAGTGAATTGGTGAGAATGAAAAAAGAATGTGCTTCTATTTATAGAAAAACATAGTTTCGATAATTGCACGTTTTGGGGCTCAAATTATTACATTATAGTACCTTCATCTTTTCCTCCATTTTTAATTTAGTCCTACAAGTATTATCAAACTTGCACCACCTCCCCTAATAGTACATTATGTGAATCAATAGTACATGCATGTGAATCAATAGCTATATGCATGTGAACTAATAGCAATTAATTGCTCATTTATCCGATTAATTACCCGATTGGTCAATATAACCTCCAAAAATCAATTATTATTGAAATAAATGTCGATTTTCACTAACACTAATAATCCCAACATAATGGACATATCAATTTCATCTTTAATCAACACGAATTTATTCATCATTAATATTATAACTCACAATATTTAACAACCAGATCATTCCTAGGAAAGAGGGGGCTTTCCGATAAGGATTTCTCCCTATCAAGCGCCTGATTAGGTGACCAAACCCCTTTCCTCGACGAGAACTTTCTGACATCATCAATATTGCAAATAATAATATGAATAACTTTGTCATCTCAATTATTGATTTAATAATATAAAATATTATGCGAGATGATATCGCCTGACAATAATCAATCAATAGTATGAGAGATATTATGCAAAGAATTATCATAGTAATAATTGAGTATAACTGAGTGACTTCTCACGTAAACATCAATAATCAAAGATACCGTATAATACCATGTGCTACTATGCAACCACACATATTACTATACTTTTACCACTGGGTATTCCAACAGTTAACGGTAAACCTTTCACCGTTATTTTCATAAAAAGATATTTCTGTCGTTTTCTTATTTTGACAGTAATTCCGTTGTGGGGTCCACCAATGTTTGTGTCATCATATGAATATTCCCTGATAAAATGAATATTCCCCGACCAATCGAATATTTTATGACAACTTGCATACTTTGCAAAATTTATAAATACTACCCACAACTATAACATTATACCAAATCCACACCTTAATATTAAAAAAATATTTCGAGAAATTAAATCTTTATTCATAAAATTTGGGGTCTTACAACCTCCCCTTCTTATGAAATTTTATCCTCGAAATTGATGTACGTACTTGGTATGCCAAAGAGGTTAGGATACATTGTTTAGATTCTAACTCTTGAGAAATAACCTTTGAGCGTAGAATATATTCCTTCTTATCCAACATTTTAACAAGTATCTCCTCATACGTTAAATCTTCTGCTATCTCGTCTAGTTCTAATTCAATAATGTGGTTCGGGTCGTCCTCATATTTATGTAACATCAATATATGAAAAATGTTATGAACACGCGACATACTTAGCGGTAAAGTGAGTCTATAGGCCACAGTTCCTACTCGATCGAGGATTTCAAATAGACCAATAAAATCGAGGGTTGATATTTCCTCTCTTCGTCGATTATTGCTTCTAGAATAACGCCTTCTTGAACCTTCTTTTTCATATTCATTAGCTCTGACTATGTAGCTTGAGCGGCTTTAACTTTATCGATTAAAGTTGGTTCTAATCGTATATTCTCTATCTTCACATAGGTTCCTAGAGTCTTTAACTCTATCTTCATCATTTGTAAGTTATACGAAATGGGTCTTTGTGTTATCAATATCGCACTCATAAACGCATACGATCTTCTACTCAATACGTCAACTACCACGTTCTCTCTTCCACGATGTTATTGAATGGTATGGTCGTAATATTCAATTGCTCGAGCCAACGTCTTTGGCACATGTTACATTCGTTTTAGTTGAAGAAATATTTGAGGTTTTAGAAATGGGTTTTGTACTGGGGTCAATACAAAATTCGATTTCATGCTCTGGGGTAGGCCAGGAAGTTCTTCAAAATATGTCAGGAAATTTATTATCGATAGAAATATCATTCAAAACTGTGACTCTCATCCAAGACTTGGATAACATGCCACATTGATACGTATCAACTTACCACCGTTATTCACGGCTTCCCCTATGGAAAGTATGGCTTCGGTGCATTCCAAGACTTGGAAGTCACCAGAGAAAGGTTTGGGGCTCTTTACTTATGGCTTAATATGACAATGATTAACTTTAGTAGTTTGGTTACTTGAATTCGCATAACAGGTTGGTTAGGAAGGCTAACAACCTTACGAAAATAATTAATTTTAGCATGGTGAGTAGTTAACCAGTCGATTCCTAAACTCACGTCCAAGGCAAGTATTTTCAAAGAGATGAGATCGACAGGTAACGTGAGGGTGTCGATTTGAATCAAACAGGATCTATAAATGGTGGATGTAACAAAGGTTTCTCCTAACGGAGTTTCAACAGATAAGTCAAAGTCTAATTTCTCAAGAGTTAAGTTCAAACATTGAACAAAACTAGGTGAAATAAAAGAGTGAGTAGAACCGGTATCGAATAAGGTATAGGTTTCACAAGAGTTTGTGGTTAACTTACCCATGATAACTTCATTCTGGTTTCTCGACAAACTCTCTCACTTAAACTACCGGATTTGACTTGTCTGGGATATCCTTTGGCGTCACCATCCCAGCTGGACTTGACTTTACTACACTACAAAATTGAGCTAAATGACCTTCTCTTTCGTAATTGAAACACGCTTTAGGTTGCTGCGTACAGTTTAGATGGATGTGTCCCTCATGTCAGCATTTGAAACATACGACCGGTGGTTGTTCTTCTTCCTTTGAAACGGGTGTCGGTGCTGCTGCCGACGTCTTTCCGTCATTGTTGAATCTTTTCTTCTTAAAATTGTTTCCACTTAGTTCACCTTTCCTATTATATTGACCATGATTACCACTGAAGTGGTTACCATTTCTTGCCTGATAATTTCCTTCACGATGATTATCGTTGTTCCGATGGTTGTTGCCACCGGTACGATTATTATCGTGTTGTTGGTCGTTGCCTTTTAATTGGGCTGGCTCATTATCGCGCTCTAATAACTGAGCCCTATTCACAACATCTAAATATAAATAAAGTTTGTGAGAAATGAGGTATTAACGTATTTCAGGTTTCAAACCTCGCAGAAACATTCACGTCATTATCTCCTCACTATCAACCAAATGGGATGCAAACCAGGATAACTTCGCAAACTTAGCCTCGTACTGCAACACAGTCATATTATTTTGCTCCAACTTGATGAATTCCACCTCCTTCATATGACGAATACTTTCGGGAAATTACTTGTCATTGAATAATTCTTGGAACTTCTCCCAAGATATTTTTAGTGCGGCAGGTTGAGTACACTTCACAAATTTCCACCAATGACCTGCCTCTTCACGCAACATAAAGGTGGCAAAGGGAACCTTTTTCTCCTCTGAGCATTCCAAGACATAAAATATCTTGGTGATTTACTTTATCCATGTCTCTACCTTAAGTGGTTCTAGCTTTCCCAAAAACTCTGGTGGTCCCATCTCCTTGAACTGCTTAGCGGTGACTAGCCGTGAGTTGCCAGTGTTTCCACCTGCATTATGATCAGGAGTCTCTCTCGTTTGGTTTTGCATAAATTTAAAAAAATTCCTACACATACCATCGTTCGTTATTTGGTCGGTGTTGTTGTTTACACGAGGATTATTGCCATCCTGATGCACATTATCCTGGTTATTGATCGTCGGTGACTCAACGGTCTCATGTGCTTCATTACTTATCTCAACATTTTCAGATGCCATTCTTAAACACTGTCACAAAATAAGGGTTAATTGACATACCACAATATACCCCTATATTCTGAGCGACCAATTAAATAATAAATAACTTAGGTAGGTTATATTAACGAAGGAATTACCCGTCTCTCCCCTCCTAGTTCTAGCCTCACATCTCAGCCAGGGATCATATCCCTAAACTTTGATACCAACTTTGATGCCCCCAAAATAGGTATACATCACCCATCTTGGGTCTCCAAATATATGGTACAAAATACAAATACAACTTAATTATACAACTGTCGTGTACAATACGACAAAACATAAGATGAAAGTTTTAACATGAATATTATCTTCTAGACAATATCCACACTCAATGGAGTCCTCATTAAAATTATTATCACACTATTTTATAGAATAGTGAGGACTACTATAGCCACTTATCCTGGACCATCACTCCATTTCCCGACTCGTCCCAGTTATATTCTCATTTCCTGAAGAGAACAATGAAAGAAAAGGGTGAGCTCAACTAGCCCAGTAAGAAATATTATGACTAAGATAATGCAGAATAAATTATCCTTAGCCTTCAACAGTATAACAACTGATAGAATACAATAGACAACAAGTTTTAGATCAACAACTACAACGGAATAAGCAATCCATTAGAAGATTCAAGTAGAGCATGATATCTACTATCTTCTATGATTTAAAAGTTTACCATCAATTTTATTGCTAAGACTCAGCTTAATAAATAATTCACATCACTAAATTATCCATGCACTACGGGCCAATGATATTCATTAGTATCACGACCATGAATTATCCATGCACTACGGGCCAAGGATATTCATGTTTTCACTAATGGTCATGATCATGCCAAACAACAATTCATCTTTGCACCCTTGGCCGAAGAGAACACATGGTCATGATCATACCAATAACTGTCCATCAATGAACTACGGGCCAATGAGGACTTTTACCACATCATTTGTAACATTACGTTCATGATTATACCGAATAATCCCTGGTCATAATCATACCAATCAACAGTCCATCTATGCACGTAAGCCACAGATGACTTTCATCACAATATAAGCATGAGGATGATGACAATGATATAAGAATTCAATTAAAAGAAAGCAAAGGATAAATTTTTAAATATTTATAATTCAATTTATCCAGAATTCAATAATGTCCAAATTGTCAATATGATACTAATTTATGCAGAGAATTCAAGAATAATATTGTATTAAAAATGATTTGGACAACAAAGAAATCAATTTTTGTCATGAATAATATCTCGTAAATAATACTTCGTGAATAGTACCCCGTGAATAGTACTTCATGAATTGTACCGGTGAATAGTACTCTGTGAATTGTACTTCGAGAATAGTACTTTGTGAATAGTACTTTGTGAATAGTATCCTGTGAATAGTACTTCGAGAATAGTACTACGTGAATAGTATATTGTGAATAGTACTTTGTAAATAGTACTTTTTGAATAGTACCATGTGAATAGTACTTCATGAATAGTGCCGTATTTATGAATAGTACCGTATTTATGAATAGTACCCATAAATAGTACTCTATGAATAATACTATATGTATGAATAGTGCCGTATAAATGAATAGTACCTGTGAATAGTACTCGGTATAGAAAGCTTAAAATTTAACAAGAATGTTCAGAAAAATATCCTTGTGAAACGATACTAGATGAAGCACAAATTTCAAGGATATTCTACTAATTTTACGGAGTATAGAAGCAATACTTTAACAAAATGAGTGTAAAATTAGGAATACAAAATGAAATAATATTACTTACATACTACAGAGTATGGAAGAAAATATTATTTCATACAAATATTGAACGAAGATAATATTCCTTACGAATATTGAACAAAATAAAATTCCTTACGAATACAAAAAATAACATCGTAAGCGAATATGAAATAAATAATACCCCTTACCTTAGGAGAAGGTTGTATACTACAATAGTGAAGTAGCAGAATACTTTTCTTCTTTATCTCTATAGCTTCTCTCTCTATTGCTTCTCTCTCTATAATTTCTCTTGCGAGTCTAAGTGAATTCGTGAGAATGAAAGAAGAATGAGCTTCTATTTATAGGAAAACATAGTTTCGATAATTGCACGTTTTGGGGCTCAAATTATTACATTATAGTACCTTCATCTTTTCCTCTATTTTTAATTTAGTCCTACAAGTATTATTAAACTTGCACCACCTCCCCTAATAGTACATCATGTGAATCAATAGTACATGCATGTGAATCAATAGTTATATGCATGTGAACTAATAGCAATTAATTGCTCATTTATCCGATTAAGTACCCGATTGGTCAATATAACCTCCAAAAATTAATTATTATCAAAATAAATGTCGATTTTCACTAACACTAATAATCCTAACACAATGGACATATCAATTTCATCTTTAATCAACACGAATTTATTCATCATTAATATTATAACTCACAATATTTAACAACCAAATCATTCCCAGGAAAGAGGGGGCTTTCCGATAAGGATTTCTCCCTATTGGCGCACAATTAGGTGACCAAACCCCTTTCCTCGACAGAACTTTCTAGACATCATCAATATTGCAAATAATAATATGAATAACTTTGTCGTCTTAATTATTGATTTAACAATATAAAATATTATGCAGATTATACTGTGACAATAGTTGAATCAATAATATAAGAGATATTATGCAACAATTACTATAGCAATAATTGAGTATAAATGAGTGACTTCTCACGTAAGCATCAATAATCAAAGATATTATAACTCACAATATTTAACAACCAGATCATTCCCAGGAAAGATGGGGCTTTCCGATAAGGATTTCTCCCTATTGGCGCGCAATTAAGTGACCAAACCCCTTTCATCGACAGAACTTTCTAGACATCATCAATATTGCAAATAATAATATGAATAATTTTGTCGTCTCAATTATTGATTTAACAATATAAAATATTATGCAGATTATACTATGACAATAATTGAACCAATAATATGAGAGATATTATGCAACAATTACTGTAGTGATAATTGAGTATAAATGAGTGACTTCTCACATAAGCATCAATAATCAAAGATATTATCATCACAATATTTAACAACCAGATCATTCCTGTGAAGAGGGGCTTTCAGATAAGGATTTCTCCTATCATGCCGAATTAGGTGACCAAACCCCTTTCCTCGACAAAACTTTCTAGACATCATCAATATTGCAAATAATAATATGAATAACTTTGTCGTCTCAATTATTGCTTTAACAATATAAAATATTATGCAGATTATACTGTGACAATAATTGAATCAATAATATGAGAGATATTATGCAACAATTACTGTAGCAATAATTGAGTATAAATGAGTGACTACTCACGTAAGCATCAATAATCAAAGATATTATCACTCACAATATTTAACAACTAGATCATTCCCAGGAAAGAGGGGGCTTTCCGATAAGGATTTCTCCCTATTAGCGCGCAATTAGGTGACCAAACCCCTTTCCTCGACAGAACATTCTAGACATCATCAATATTACAAATAATAATATGAATAACTTTGTCGTCTCAATTATTGATTTAACAATATAAAATATTATGTAGATTATACTGTGATAATAATTGAATCAATAATATGAGAGATATTATGCAACAATTACTGTAGCAAAAATTGAGTATAAATGAGTGACTTCTCACGTAAGCATTAATAATCAAAGATATTGTACAATACCGTGAGCTACTATGCAACCACGTGTATTACTGTACTTTTACCACCGGGTATTCCAACAGTTAACGATAAAACTTTCGCCGTTATTTTCATAAAAAGATATTTCTGTCGTTTTCTCATTCCGACAGTAATTCTGTTGTGGGGTCTACCAATGATTGTGTCATCGTACGAATATTCCTTGATAAAACGAATATTCCCTGACCAATCGAATATTTTATGACAACTTGCATACTTTTCAAAATTTATAAATACTACCAACAACTATAACATTATATCAAATCCACACCTTAATATTAAAAAAAATATTTTGAGAAATTAAATCTTTATTCATAAAGTTTGGGGTCTTACATGGTATGTCGAAGAGGTGAGGATACCTTTATTTCATTTCAAATTCTAACTCCCATGTCATTTCCTCAACAACGTGGTTTCTCCACAAAACTTTGACTTGAGGTATAACCTTGGAGCGTAGAATATGTTTCTTCTTATCCAAGATTTTAACAGGTACATCTTCATACATTAAATCTTCCGCTATCTCGTCTGGTTCTAACTCAATAATGTGGTTCGGGTCTTTCACATATTTACGTAACATAGATATGTGAAAAATGTTATAAACATGACACATACTTGGCAATAAGGCAAGTCTATAGACCACAGTTCCTACTCGATCGAGGATTTCAAATGGCCCAATGAATCGAGGATTGAGCTTTCCTCTCTTTCCAAATCTTGCAACTCCTTTCCATGGTGCAACACCTAATAACACATGATCACCAACATTTAATTCCACGTCCCTTCGATGAAGATTAACATAACTCTTTTGTCGATCTTGTGAGGTTTATAAACATTTTCGGATCATTTGAATCTTTTTTGTTGTCATGCGTACCAATTTCGGTCCCAACAACTTTACTTCACCCACCTCATCTCAGCATACTGGAGAACGACACTTGTGTCCATACAACACTTCAAATGGAGCCATGCCTATACTTGCTTGATAACTGTTATTATAGGAGAATTCCAATAATGACAAGAACTTATCCCAACTTCCTTTGAAGTCTAGGACACAGAGTCTTAATAGATCTTCAAGAGTTTGAATAGTCCTCTCCGACTGCCCGTCCATTTGAGGATGATATGCTTAACTTAATCGTAAATCCGTGCTCATAGCTTTCTGCAAACTAACCCAAAATCGTGAAGTGAATCTTGGATCTCAATCAGAAACTATGGATAATGGCATACCATCCAGTCTTACAATCTTATTTATGTATATATGAGCAAGACATTCAAGTGAATAAGTTTCTCGTATAGGTAAGAAATGAGCAGACTTGGTTAATCTATCGACAATGACCCAAATTACATCTATGCCTTGAGAAACCTTGGGAAGACTAGTAACGAAATCCATAATAACACTACAACAAAAAAGCTTATTAGCGACCGCATATCTGCGACCGCATATGGTCGCAGATGCGTATTAGCGACCGCATGCGGTTGCTAATATTAGTCGCAGGTAATCTGGTTGCTGGATGGACATCAGCGACCAACAATAGCGACCGACTTATTAGCGACCACAATCAGCGACCGCATTCGTCGCTATTATGTCTCATGTTGAGTCATCTGTTATGTGTGACGTGGCACACATGTCAGCGATCGATAATAACGACCGCATCAATCGCTAACTTCGAAGAAGGTAACGCGGTCGCTGTTACATTATTAGCGACCGCATGCGATCGCTGATGTGTTTCTCTTTTTTTATAAATATTTTTCTTGTTTTATTAATTTCCTAAAAATAACCTGCTTTGTACCTGCTTTCTATCCCAACACACAGCAGTATATATAAGCATCCATCCATGATAACTACCATATGATAAACATTTATCCATGATAACCACTATATGATAAACATCCATCGATATAATAGAATCGTAAACCAACACAACACATACAATCATAAACATCCATATAATAGAATCGTAAATCAATATAATTGTCCAAAGAATGAATCTAAAAGAGTACAAGGCTTTAAAAATCTAAAAAAAAAGTTTAGCAGGGCTTTAAAAATCTAACATGACTGGTCTAGCTCTTCATGGATCATCCAAATTAGTACCCTGTAATTAACAAAAGAATAAAACATATATGTTACTTGTGTTGATACTGTTATGACTTAGGGAAAGATAAACAATAGACAATGTAGTGAAACATATAAGTAAGACAGTGACAGTAACAATATCGATATATATACCTGGTCGCCACCCTGATGCTGTGATGCTACTACTTCCGCCACTACCTCCGCCAACTCATCAGGACTCAGAGAATGCAGATGCCCGCCCAGTATAAGAAGAAGATCACGATTCTGACAGATCGCTCTCACATAGTCAGTAGGAGTATGATAGGTTGGATGACCTGATGACTGTGTAGACTAAGTAGCAGAGCTGCCTGTGGCGCCACTGATGGTCGGGTGTCGTTTCTGTCCTTGGCCTTTAACATAGTTTTTCTTCACGATGGACGCCCTCTCCTATAATTCTTGATCAATCGAAGGACGCGGGGTGCCTTCAGGATAACGCTCGTTCATTAAGCCCTTATAAGTGTCTTGTCAGAAAGTTAACAATTAAATAGTTAAAAATAAATAAAAAAATGCTAAAAAAGGCCATCACAATTTATAAACAACATATTAGTATAAAGTTAACTTATTACTGCTATCTGAACAGCATCAGGCAGACCATCACGGGTGGCCACATACACATCCAACCAATTGATAGGTTAACCTTGAGACTAAGACACCTACAGTTCATGTTCTCATATTAATATGTAAACATATGATATTTTAGCTACAAAACATGACTGTAAACATAAAAATAAAAAACTAAGCCAATAAGCTTACTATACAAACATACGTACCCTTGCAGCAATATGTTGCAGCTGTGATATACTGTCGCCCTTGTACATGCCTTTTGCCTTTTTGCCTTCAGATACACCTGAGGATCGGTTCGAGGCGGCAGTCTTGCGTCTCTTGACCCAGCTCTCAGCTCTCCACTGGTCATGTAGTGCCCCCAAATCCAGGTACCTTTTACCTTGGACTTGGTACGTTACGATACATCATTTCTATAACTCATGCGGAAGATATAAACATAAATTGTTTATACAGTAACCTTTTACACATAATTCCCAAGGTCTGTAACCTTAACTTAATACATGCATTCAGTATTCTACACGATTTACAATGTCATTCGCATCCGAAGATTTAATAATTCTAACTGCATAATAATCCAATTCTGGAATTTTGCCTAAGCCTCTATCTTTATTCAAGCCTTCGTCTTAATCTGAAAATTTTATCATGATATAGCAAGGGTGAGCAACTATTTTGCCCAGCAAGTTTAAGTACAATGAAGATATATCATGATTGAAAAGAATGAATAAGCTTTCAAGTTTTCAACAATATAATAATTGTGAAATAATATGAATCAAGTTTCAATAATTGCATGACTGAATCAATAATGTTTGAAGATCAACAATGACCATGAATAATTTAACTGAACCTTATGATAATGAAGGTGATCAGCCTTTCATACCTGATGAACATATGCAACATGCACTAAGTGCGAATCAATAATTAGTATAGACGTGAATAATCAACAATAATTATTCACTAACATGCTTTGAACATACAACTCATGTTTGAGTTAGGAAAACTTGCCTGAACCGTTGATTACCGCTATGCAATCTAATTTAATCTCTTATGAAAGACCTATCATTAATAAGATCGATCCTCCAATTAGCATAATACATTTTCTCTCACAACACTATTACTCAAATAATAAATTAGCTAACATTTAGCCACATAATTAAACATTGAATAATTCTTTAACTCATTAGTAATATTATTATCCCTTAATAATATTACTATCACTTAACCATTATCTTAAATTTTTGTCTAATATTTTTAATCATTAATAGAATATTTATCATTCACAAATATTATTAATCATTTAATAATATTTAAATCCTTTACTAATATTATTAATCATTTAATAATATTTTAATCACCTTCTAATATTATTAATCATGTAATAATATTTTACTTGTTTCATAAATAATAAAGGTCTCACACATTTTAAGATGCAAATATTTTACATTTTGAAGCTTAAACCATTTAAATTTAAATTCAGAAATATCTTTTACATTTACTCGCAAATTCAGAGTTTAAACAGCTAATTTTACATTTACTCAATTTACTATATTATTTCTTTAATTTAAATACTTTTTACATCAGTTTGTCCATTCATGAGAACACTGACTGTTGCCTCATATATAAAAATTTTATCTCGTTAGGACATTCGTTTTATTTTTCATTTTACGATTATTCGCATTTTCGTTTCATATATATATATATATATATATATATATATATATATATATATATATATATATATATTACGATATATATTTCGTTACATAAATCTCAAATCAAAAACTTCATTTTGAGCACCGAAAACCTCAAAATATCATTTTTATGATTAATACAATTTTTTTAAAGGTTTTACATACTTTGTTGCACCACAAAATAATTTTATAGGCAACTATATTTTTTTATTTCGCTTAAATATGTAATTTATATTTATTACATATTTTTATTGCTTTATTTATGCCTGAAAGAAAGTTTCTCGGCATAAAATATCACTTATAATCAAATCTTGTCCGTTAGGACTTTATTAGATTTATTATGACTTATTATTTTGCCGGAACACGATTCGGAACATCGAACGTCAAAGTCGCTCGACGCACCGACGCTCGTCGTTCGCTCGTTTATAAGTTCTGACATGCCTATTCGATCATTTTTAATTCTCAAATCATGAGTCATATAACAGCGAAATTTTCGGCGTATTATAGACCTCATGGCATATTATTTTAGAAAAAGTTCACACCGCGAAAATGGATCACGGAAACTAATCAAAATAATGCGCGAAAAGGACGTCAAACAACAAAGACCACACACCATGGCATTACAAGCATCTTGGCGCGTATTTGGCTGAAGGCGTCTTGTGACGATTTCTGCAACAGCTAAGTTTGTTGCCCAGTAAATGCGCTTAACAAACTAGCTACTTCGCGATTTTCTCACGTATTACTCGTAACTCCGATTAATCTGATTTTTGGATATGTTATACATGGCATACCAAAGTATTTTTAAAAAATATCACCCAGTAATTTCGGACCTCTTAGGCAGCCTAAAACAGGCCCCAAAAATGTCCACTCGCAACAGTTTTCATCTTTTTCTCAGATTTACCCTCTTTCGCTAAAATTGTCATAACTCTTACGTTTTAAAACATTTTTAGGCGATTCTTGAGCCCACGCGAAGCTAACCTCCGGGACTACAACTCTTCTTTACTGACGTTTTTCCAGATTCCGAACATATCAGCCCAGAAATTCGTGCAAAGGGACTGAACCGAAATGAGTTTTCCAGTTTTGACTTGGCTACTTTAAAATGGCATAACTCTTTCCTCCGAAGTCGGATTTAGTCCGTTCCAGAGTCTATGGAAAGCTTATTCAGTGTACTACAACATACCAAAAGCTCAAAAGTTTCTGGAACATCTAACTAATCTCGAAATTCCCTTTTAGGGTCAGCAGTCTACTAACTTTTCTAAGCTTTAAAAACTGTTTTCATTTATCTTCTTTAATCAAGCTTGTTAACATCCAAAATTGTAAGATCTACATATCATTTAACATGAAGATCTATGATGTTTGAGTTTAGAATTATAAATAAGTCCAATATTTGATTTAAAACCACCAAAATAAAATGCATTAAACTAGTTTGGGGTTTTTAGATTTATACCTTTGAAGCCTTTCTTCTTCTTCCTTCACAAAGTAACTTCATGATTCTTGGGGACATGAAAATCTCCTCCCTTCTACTTCATAAATTCGGCAGCCCCTTGGGCTCTCTCTCTCTCTCTATATTTTCTCTCTCCTTTAGCTCTTAAGTTATTTAGTAATGATGAAAGAGAAAAAGAAGTAAACTTGTGGTAAAAATACATAAATATTATATGTGGATGCATATTTGAATATCTAATTAAAATCTCCCAACAAATTTTTCACCTTCTCTCTCATAATCTTGCAAAATCTTGGAGAAATGTGGTTGGCTATAAGAGAGACACTTGGCTTGAGTGTGAATCTCAACTTTGACAACAAAAATATTACACATACTCATACTCCCTCTAATACCCGGTACATTCCCTCTTCCTTTACTCCCATCTTCTCTCTCTAGAATCCCTTGCATATCTTGGCAAAGAGAAAAAAATAAGGCTTAAATGATATGGTGACACATAAGCACATAAAAGATTTAAAAAAAATGATTTTACTCATATGATTAATTCCCCCTTGAGGGGTCGGGTGCATCCTCCCCTTAATTACCCAAATTTGTGATTTATTTTATTTGCTACACTTGGCTTCATAAAATAATTAATGCTTTTGTTAAGTAATTTAATTACCCAAATCCAATAACTTAATTTAATCAAATAAGTTACTATATAAATTTTCTTAATGTATTTTACCCTCCTGAAATCATATAATTTACATAACTCATCTTTGATATATAAATTATATAAAACATAACATAACATACTTAAATTACATACTTATTTTATAATTGTAAAATAAATATGCCACACATAATTTCTTATGCAAATACAATTATTTGCATACCTAAGATATTATAATATAATATCTTACTCGCATTAACATAAATTCAATTAAGAATTTATTTACTTCCTTAAGATATTACGATAAATATAATATCTTTTCTTTATTAAACTAATTTCATATAAGAATTTATTTTAATACTCTTGGGTAAAGTATGTATAAATATTATATGTTTAACTTACTAATTTTTGCTTCATCACGCAAATTGTTCCCAATAATTTTATTTTTCCCGCGTGATATATATATATATATATATATATATATATATATAATATTTATTAACTCCCAATTATAAGTTACACCATACATACACACATCACATAAGAAAATAATTAATAATTTTATTTTCTCACACTAATTTTGACTTTTCTCCATAAAAAGTTAACTGTTGACTTTGACCAAAAGTTATCCTTTACACATTTTGTGTTTACTGTCCTTTCTGACTAAACTTGACGTTCCGAACGCAACCGAGCAGTCCGTGCTTCAAAATTTTATCTCTAAATCAAATTTTGAGTTTTATCTTACGCCATTTTTATTGCTAATCGTATTAGCTAATAAATTTAGCTTATTTATCTTCTTATTTGCCAATCAAGGCCCACACTCAAGCTATGTTAATTACTAACATAGTTTTATCTTGATCCTTATACTCATCTTCGTTTAACCTCATAGCTTTTCTTCTTGTGAAATCTTATTTCGTTAATAAAATTCCACCTAAATTAATATAACATTTCTTACACTATTCTATTCACATCAAATTTTATAGGTATCATTATACCTTATTCTTGTTATTCATTCAAATACATATCAATTCATTTATAGGGTTTTGGAATTTTGTAACCCATATTTCTTTATTCTCATTCAATTAAGAAACCATATAGGTTTTACTTGAAAATTTTAAATAAATCCTCAAATTCTCATCTAGGTTTTATTCTTTAATCCTTTATTCTAATCATTCAAGATTTTATAAATTTTCGGGTTGTCACATTCACCCCTTCTTCTAAAAATTTCATCCTCGAAATTTATTCATCAAAACTAGGTTTTCAAATTAACCTTTACTTAATTTTATGCTCAATTTAATGAGTACATCTTGCTTCCTACTATGAGGAGTTCTGCTACTATCACATTCTTCCATGATTTCAGTCTAAGGAGTTAAAACTTTTCAAATCATGCTGAGGGGTCATATAGACCATGAACACGTAGTTTTAACGATATTTATATCGCAAAACAATAAATTACTAGGTATGTTTACAATCACAAAGAAGGTAAACTACCGTTGCTAGTACTTTAGGTGATTAGTCTATTGTACTCTTACGTCATGCATAACGTATCAATCATGTCTAGCGAATATTTACGCTACTAGATTGGATTATTTTATCCAATCAACATAGTTCACCTCAGTCTTATCATAGGATTACGCACCAAAATAATTTGGCTCGGGATAAATTCTAAAAGAAATTTTTTGAATTTTCATAACATTTGTCTAGCTCAATCAAATAGCTTAGACACATCAATAATTTGAGTTTCAATCGAAACGTTTCTAGCCAAATTCAGTTGGCAATAAATTATCTTTAAAATTCTTAAAATTATTTTGACGTCATGATACCACACTGTATTTACAGTCCGTTTGAGGATTCCATCATTTTGTGACTTTGTCATACTACATCATACTATAGTGGGCTGATGATCTTTAGATCACATACGACACTAAGTAATTCTGCATTGATAACTCCATCATTTTTATCATTCTGCATCAGGTTCCATGATACATTGATGATATAAAAATGCATTTTGATAATTCAAATCATTTTCGTCTAGCCGAAACAAGTAGCATAAACTATTCTTTAAATCGTTCAAAAATCTTTTCAAATCAATTTTATCATCTCAACAGGTAACGAGGTGTCGGTGGCCCGAAGTCCACGCATACACAATGGTTACTAGTAGTTGAGAATAAAAATTTATTTTTCAAAAGCACATAGTGCGTATTTAGCTTGATGTCAAAAACTTCTAAGTCTAGCATAGCTAGAAGATTTGGAATACCTATGCTTCCATCATCAACTTCACTTTCTCTAATGATCAATTGCTTAATAAATCTATCTATTCCTATAATCTTCAATGCTCCATTCATAACTTTCCTATACCCAGTTCATCAAACTTACCACACATTATGAGTTCAGTAACTTGCAACAATCATATGGGTTTAAGAACTTATCCTAGTCAGACCTTTGGTGTCCATTCACTAAGGGGTTCAAAACATACCATATGATTATGAGTCATGAACTTACCATAAGTATGAGTTTTAAGAACTCGCAACTTAACCTTATATCCTCTACCTATTCGTTATACACATGAGAAAAGAATCACTTTATCAACATGCATATAGCAAATAGTGCGACATCAGGTTCCAATGATTATCAATGTAAGAAACTAAGTGGTCGTCAAACCAAACTCGAACACTAATCAATATAGGAAGCTAAGCAAACAATTCCCTGCCCATACAAAGAATTGGTCAACCTAACCACTATATCGACCAGGAAGCTAAGTGATTCTAAAACCAAATACAAATTCCCTGCCCATACAAGGAATCATACAACTCAGCTGCTAACATGAGTCCTCAATTAAAATCCTACACAATTCTAACTTTCTCTTTTCTTAATACGAATTTTCTTTAATCCGTATCTTAACATTTACCACTCTTTTATGAGTTTACATCATACCATTTCATAATACCTTCTCTTTATAGCGTCAAGCTATATCATTCCAATCACTTAACATATCATATGTTATTCAATAATTTAATCTGATCACGTCGTGATCTTATTTCGTAATCATTTCTCCTTATACTTACGATCGTTTTATATTACGATCTTCTTATTCTTCTCTTTAATCATATTATATTATGATTTTATTTGCACTTTTCATTTATAGACATCGTCTATTTAGTATCACTCTTCATCTCTATTACTGGAGTCAGGTAACTCCGGATTCTTATCCTTATAGCTCTTCAAGATTCTTCTTTGAATCTTATTTATCTTTCTCTTTACTTTAATGATGAATTTCTAAAATTCATCTCTTATCCCTTTAACTTAATCTGAGTTTATTCCTTATCATCATCTCCGTGCTTATAGCCTAAGGTACCCCTACTTAAGGTTTATATCCTACGGCTTTGATACCAACTATAGCGCCCCCAAATCCGGGTACCTTTTACCTCGGACTTGGTACGTTACGATACATCATTTCTATAACTCATGCGGAAGATATAAACATAAATTGTTTATACAGTAACCTTTTACACATAATTCTCAAGGTCTGTAACACAAATTTGTGATTTATTTTATTTGCTACACTTGGCTTCATAAAATAATTAATGCTTTTGTTAAGTAATTTAATTACCCAAATCCAGTAACTTAATTTAATCAAATAAGTTACTATATAAATTTTCTTAATTTATTTTACCCTCCTGAAATCATATAATTTACATAACTCATCTTTGATATATAAATTATATAAAACATAACATAACATACTTAAATTACATACTTATTTTATAATTGTAAAATAAATATGCCACACATAAATTTCTTATGCAAATACAATTATTTGCATACCTAAGATATTATAATATAATATCCTTACGCATTAACATAAATTCAATTAAGAATTTATTTACTTCCTTAAGATATTACGATAAATATAATATCTTTTCTTTATTAAACTAATTTCATATAAGAATTTATTCTAATACTCTTGGGTAAAGTATGTATAAATATTATATGCTTAACCCGCCAATTTTTGCTTCATCACGCAAATTGTTCCCAACAATTTTATTTTTCCTAATAATATATATATATATATATATATATATATATATATATTCATGCCAACACCCCTTCTGACATAACAGAGACTAATTTACGAAGGATTCGGTCTCGTTATCAAATCCCTGCCACCCACCTAGTGAGAGTTCCTAGGACTAATGAGAGAATGTATCAGCGTCCCGAAGGTTGGACGGTTGTACCTGTGACTCTTCTCGAGAAGGGAGTTCGATTTCCTCTGCACATCTTCATGGTTACCCTCCTAGGGTTTATCGGCGTTGGGTTCGCCCAATTGGTGTCGAACTCATACATTCACATTCTCGCCTTCTGCCACGAAGTAGGAGTTGAGCCCACTCTTGACTTCTTCTTCACCATCTACAAAATTGGTCAGTCCCGAGAAAAGGGGTTCAAGGCCCTAAGCAAATAGTCACCGAAGTCGGGTGAGAAGTTTGAAAGACGTCCTTTGGTCTCCACTCCTTCCAACAATAAAGGATGGCACAAGGGTTGGTTCTTTATCAAAGGACCAGAGATTGCTTCTCTGCCGAACTGGGCCACCCACGAGAGGGTTTCTACCGACTTTGGAGATATCCCAGAAGAAAGAGTGAATCAAATGATAGAGCTCTTCGAGAACTTCCCATCGAAGGAATGGAACTACTTACTTCTCACTAAGCAGGCATGGTTATACGACCATAAATGTAAGTTTTGAACGAACTTGTTTGTATAAATATTTAAAATTTGAAATGATGTAGATTCTGATATATGGCTTTTTATTTTCTGCAGTATCTTTGATTAAGCCAACATCTTCGGATGTAAGGGATTTGGAGGATTTTCTGGCTGGAAAGTCTAAAGAAGCAACTGCCGAACCTCCACAATTGGAAGCTCCGCCTAAAGATAATCCAACAACTGAAACACCTACTGCTGAACCCCAAGCCAATGATCCAGAATCTGATGATCTCCCTCCACTAGAAGAGTCCCTTCAACCTCGCCGAAAAAAAAAGAGCCATTCGCAAACCCAGAACTACTCCCGCTGAAATAGACCCTGAACCTACCCCACATCCTGAACCGGCCACTAATCCATCACCTGCCAGAGGAAGCCTACTTGACATGCCCATAGACGAAAGGACTCGAGTGCTGCGTGTCAAGAAGTTGAGAACCAAAGTCACCCCTCTGACTAATGATGAACTCCGAATCCCTACCTCCTCAACTGATATTCCCCCAACAATTCCCGTAGCCATTCACGTTTCTGATGATGAAGAGGAAATCGAGCCTGCCCCCGTACTATCTCAAAAAAGGAAATAACCATCCGAAAGTCACCCAAGTTCAGCATCTGCTCCATCACCACCTCGAGAACCCATTCCAGTTCGATCTCCATCCCCTGAAAACATTTACACTGATCCAATGCCAACCCCTGAGCGACCTATGCCCTCTCCCACAAAACCGTCTTCTTACGAGTTTCAGAATGAAGCCATGGCGTCGCCAACTTTATGGCCTCAATTCAATGCCAACTTCCCCTTCCACCTGTTTAATGCTTTTGTTCGGGATACCGACGATCACCAATTTGGCAACAACTCAATCAGGGACCTGATCGACGAAGGCATGAGCTATCAAGCACAAGTAGACAACTTTACCAATCTCTATACTTCTTTCCATGCTTAGATATATGAAATTGGTTGAATAATACTGAACATATGCAGGCCAATGCTATCTTTGGGCATTTACGTCCCAAATACCTTGAAGCCGAAGCCAGAGAAGAAGCCACAAGAAGAGAGAATGCAATATTGAAGTCTGCCTTGGCGAAGGCAAGACATGACTATGATATTGCCCTCTTCAATAATGAATGCCTTCAGAAGGACCTCACTCAAACCAAAGAGGACCTGAAGACCTCCAAGGAAGAGTTGAAGACAACTAAGGCCAGTCAGCAAGCTCTGATCGATATGAACGTCGACCTTGTTAACAAGAACAAGGTACTGAGAGTTAAAAATGAAGAGTCTGCTACAGCCAATCTGATCTTGGCGAGACAAATCGATGAAGTTCAGGCGAAGGCCAGGGTTGACAAAGAAAGACATTTAGTCAGACGCCGTAAACTTCAGAGTAAGCTGCAAGCCTTGGAGGAGCTAGTTCCTCTATTGACTGAAGAGCTTCAAAAACAGGTCAAAGAGGAGTATCGAAAATCTGACGAGCTGAATAGTGAAATCGTCAAGATGTACTCTGAAGGCTACGAGATTTGTCAAAGCCGAGGCAAAGCTAAACTGGTCGCGGCCAAGGTAGATCCAGCTTTTCTGGATTCATCAGATGGCGAAGGCGATGTCTGAACATGATCTTACTTCTTTATAGTGTTAGGGTTTTTTGTAAAAATTTCTACCTTTTGTATGCAAATAGTTAAATATTAATGAAATTTCAACTTTATTTATCATGACTTCTGTATTAATACTTTCTTGTCAATAATTCAGTATCAATCAAATTGAAAAATGTACAATCTTCTTTGAACTTAACTTAAACTGTTAATCAAGTATGGCATATAACAGTTAAGTTAAAAAATGATATAAACCGAACTCAATGAACCGAACTCAACACTTGAATAAAATAAAGTAATGCATACTTATCGTTACCGAAGTGTGAGATAAATCGTGCATAAGGTTAATCTAGTTGATCTTCTTTGCACCATTGAGATCTTGTTTACCACGCAGGGTATAACAAGTATATAAGGACATTTGTTTACCGCTCAGGGTATAACAAATTTAAAATGACCATGGAATTTGTTTACCACACGGGGTTCTAACAAATCCATAAGGACACACCTGCCGATAAGGCTACCATCGAATGGTCAGCGAGTCCTCCCGAACCTCCTTACACCAATGAAGTTTGCTTACCACTCGGGGTTCTAGCAAATTCATAAGGACACACCTGCCAATAAGGATACCATCGAATGGTCAGCGAGTCCACCCAAACCTCCTTACACCAATGAATTTGCTTACCACTCGGGGTTCTAGCAAATTCATAAGGACACACCTGCCAATAAGGCTACCATCGAATGGTCAGCGAGTCCACCCGAACCTCCTTACACCAATGAAGTTTGCCTACCACGAAGGGCCTGACAAATTCATAAGGACACACCTGTTGATAAGGCTACCATCGAATGGTCAGCGAGTCCACCCGAACCTCCTTACACCAATGAACCGAACAGCAATGAACTGAAGACCAGTTGAGAAAAAGAATCTTTTATTGATGATGATTCAAAAATTTACAGACTTCCGGGATACTGACATTGACATTATATTTACTAAAAGTACTTCTGAAGTCTACCGGCATGCCAAATGTTCTTGATCTCTGATTTGTCCAATGCCCTCAACCGATAAGTTCCTAGCTTCGGTACTTCAACTACTTCATACGGTCCTTCCCAATTCGGCATCAGCTTTCCCATGTTCTGAGGCGTAGATGCTTTGACTTCCTTGAGGACAAAATTTCCCACTTTAAATCTACGAAGCTTTACCCCCTTATTGTAATGCTTAGCCACTCTTCGTTGATAGGCTGCTAATCTGATCAAAGCTGTTTCTCTGACTTCTTCGAGTAAATCAAGATTGATCTTTAACCCTTCTTCATTGTATATCTCCTTGTACTGACTGACCCGAAGACTTGGAGATCCAATTTCAACTAGGACTAAGGCATCAGTACCATAGGCCAGTCTAAAAGGTGAATTCCCTGTTGTAGTCCTCGGTGTAGTCTGATAAGCCCATAATATGTTGATTAGCTCCTCTGGCCATCTTCCTTTAGCTTCATCCAGTCTACGCTTGATCCCATTCAGCAGCGCTCTATTGGTCACCTCAACCTACCCGTTCGACTGTGGATGAGCTACCGAAGTCTTTCTGTGCTAAACCCCTAGCTCTTTCAAAAATGCTTCAAATTTTGATCCCATGAACTGGCGCCCGTTGTTCGATATCACCACCTTAGGAATTCCGAAACAAAACACTACTGAGTCCTTCATGAACTTCAGGCATTCTTGTTCCGTTATCAACCTAAGTGGCTTCGCTTCTACCCATTTGGTAATATAATTAATGGCAACTATAACAAAACTGACCTGACCTTTAGCTTTCGGCAATGGACCCAGGATATATACCCCCCAGACAGCAAAGGGTATAGGAGATATGAGTTTCATCTGCAGGCGTATGAAAACGCCAAGTTGTACAAGGAGAAGACCAAGAGGTGGCATGACAAAAAAATACTTGAGCGACATTTTGAACCGAGCCAGAAGGTTCTTTTGTTTAATTCCCGGTTGAAGTTATTTCTGGGGAAACTAAAGTCTCGATGGTCAGGCCCTTTCACTATTGCTAAGGTTTATCTGCATGGAGCAATAGAGGTTGAAGACCCCAATTCGAATTCAACATTCAAGGTCAATGGGCAAAGGTTAAAGCATTACTGGGGCAGCGAGGTCGACCGGCAGAATACCTCCATTACACTTGGAGACCCGGTCTAAGTCGGGATGATAGTCAAGCCGACGACTTTAAAACAAGCGCTTGATGGGGAGGCACCCCCATCTCGGTATAAATTTTTTTTATGTTTTCTTTTCACTCATTTCTAGTTTACTTAGTGACTGTTCGTTTTATTAAATAGATTAGCTGATAGATTTTATGTTATGTGTTTACTGTGTTTTTAACAGTGTATGTTTGCTTGTGTAGTGTTGTTGTTGTACTTATTTTGGTATATGCAGATAGCAGATGAAAAAATTCGTAGTCCAAAGATTCGCATCGCGGCATACTGCCTTCCACATTGTCTTTTCTTGCGCGCTTTCCACCATTCTATCTTTGCCACTTGCTATCTCGTCTTGTGACAGCCATCCTCAAGAAAGGAGTTATCGTGCCACGGCGCCATAAGATGTACCCATGCACTGCTAACTCGCACCACGGCGCCATCTAACAAAGAGAATCTCACATGGCAGCGACGCCACTGAAGTAATGCGATTACGTTAACTCATGGCCATGACAATAGTAATGAACAAACACTTTCATGGCCATGCACAATTGTGTTAGCGTGTTTTTGAATTCCAATTGCAGTTATAATCAGGCAGTTTGGCTAAGACTCCTCATTTCTCCCATTTCTCTTAACAATCTCAGCCCTCTCTCTCGGCAGCCTAAAAGCATACAGCCCATCAAAAGGATTTTTAAGGTTTTTTTCATTCGATCAGAGATTTTGTTGGTTTAATTGCTTTTCTGTGGTCTTCTTCTTATGTGATTTGGGGTGATTTCCACTACTAGAAATCTGGTCAGAGCAGCAACAAAAAAAAAGGGCTGTCCAAGTATAGTTTGGAAAATGCACACAAGGTGTTTGATTATTTGCCTATGAGAGAAGTCGGACTGTTTTGGCTTGATTTTGCTGGGTTTGTATTGGGGGTTTGTTATGCATTGCCTCAGGGGTCGTCTCTTCAGATTATTGGCACTGTTCGGGGCTTTTTGTGGGAACCTCATCAACGAATTAAGACATGGCACCCAAAAGGCAACGACTTAGCGTCGGTGGTTCTTTTTCATCTTCTGCGGCTCCACCACAGGCTTGGGACCCCGCCAAGTTTGTCAGTGAGGAAACTTTCAAGCGGTACAGAGACTCTTTCGGCAAGCGCAATTTCATTCTGGCGGGGGGTTGCGGTAGGATCGCAAAGACGGGGAACTCATGAATATGATCATCGAGCGAAAGTGGATTAACTTCACCAAACCGCCAAAGATGTCATTTGTTGTCACGTGGTTCGGGAATTCTATGCCAACGCCAGTCCTGAGGGTCCTGCTGTGGTTCAAGTCAGGGGTAGGTCCGTAGCATTTGACAGTATATCCATCAATGCACTATTCAGGGCACCAAACTACGCGGGAAATGATTATATGCAGCTAGGATTCCGTGGCTATGACCAGGAAGATGTCATCCGAAGGCTCTGCAAACCCGGGACGGCCTGGAAGAAAAATGATTATACTGGCAAAAAGACTAGTTTCCCGGCTTCTGCGCTCAGTCGTTATGGAAAGGCGTGGTACAGTTTCATTTGTGCCACCATGCTCCCGACTCGCCACCTAAGCGATGTGACTAAAGAAAGGGCGATTCTGCTTTTTGCCATTATCACGGGTTTGAATGTGGATATTGGAGTTCTCATCCACGACTCAATCATCAAGGCTATCAAGAGTGCAGTCGTTGCGGGACTTCCCCATCCATCCGTGATCACGCTTTTGTGCAAGCGGTAGGAATGCAGATGGGGCACGATGAGATAACCATAGCCACGATGTATCGTCGACCATAAAATGATAAAGCGCTTCCTTTGTTTGGGATGGGGCGAGTCTCATGTCGGGCGAAGGATACGGACCGCCTGACAAGACCGCCTCCTTGGTAGACCCAGGCGAGCCCTCTCAAGCACCTAAGGCAGGCCCAGCTAGTCAGGGTCTTTTAGCAGACATCATGGCATCCCTCACCCTGCTGCATCAGAAGCAGGACGCCGAGGCACTGAGGCAGCGGAGGCATATCGCAGCGGTGGATCAGAGGCAGGAGATAGCAATGAAGTACCAGGCTGAGCTGGTGAACACAATGTAGAGCATCTACACTGACTTTTGTGGTGAGGGCATTGAGTTCACGCCATACCAGTTTCCTGACCCTCCTGTTTTCCCACCATACCCTCCACCATCACCGCTTAAAGTTGATCGGGGCGTGCGGAGATGAGGACGAAAGCGGCCGATCTGTCATTTCTTGAGTGAAGCGATCTTCAGGGAAGCCCTCTTGTATTCAATTGCTTTATGTTTAGCAATGAGGGCATTGCTCACTTCAAGTTTGGGGGTGTTTTTAGCATTTTGAACCTTTATCTGTCTTTCTCATTACTGCCATTTTAGGATTGCCAGACTTACTCTCTTTATTATGTTTGTATTTATCAGTATTGTGGTGCAGTCTTTTGAACTGAGGAATTATGTGAATATTTTTATCATTATGGATGCCATAAACTGTTTTTGGTCTTATTTGGAGTTTATTAGCATGATTGTGGTTTCTAGCCATCTTTTTGGGGCTTATACAGATTTATATGCTTGTGCCATGTAAATGGCCTTTTCACCCTATTTTGAGCTGCTATTTAGCAAGGGTGTTATATTTACCATTGCTGATTTTTGATTGTGGCTATGTCTAGCGCCAAATGAGTATGTCTCTCGTAGAGTTGTGTCAAGCATGCCATGTACTAGGGGTTTATGAGTTGATAAGTTTAGACTATTATTGATCCGTCCTTCTAGCAAGCACCGACCAACTGTGTTAACTAATTATTTTTCGACTATAGTTTGTGTGTTTATTATGTTGAAAATTTGTTCACTCTTATAAACTTTCATTTGTGCAAGGTAATAAAAGATTTAGATGTTTATGCAGTTTTGGATCTTGGATTCTAGCTTGTTTGAAGAAAAAAAATTGGGAATAAGATTAGAATAGAAGTGTTTATATCGAAAGTTTTGCGGTGGGTTGAGATGGAGCGTAAAACGCACTCGCCCATAAACGCAGGGCCGATATCGAGATGGAGCATAAAATGCACTCGCTGTTTAACCTTCATTCTTGTTGTGAAATCTCAGTTGGCTTATGTTGATTACGTGGCCTTTACTGCTCGAGTCATTAGATTCTTAGGGGTGTTCTACACCTAGTGCCCTAAAGTCATCTGGCTTGGGAGTCACTGATCAAAAGCTCATTCATTGGTAGTTCTGTAGCTTAAGGTAATTAAGTACTGTCCGAGTCTGATTTTACTGTCGGCATGCTAGAGCCTTTTGATCTTGTCCTGCATTTGCGTCTTGTTCTTAATGCTTGTTGAATGTTTAAGTTGCGGAGTTTGCTGGGTTTTAACAATCGACTGTGCGAACTTAGTTGAGCTATGATTAGTCGGGGACGGTTGGTCTTCACACACGCACTTAGAATGGATTATGCATGATCTTATGCTTGAAATATAATGAACCCTTACTCATTCCTATGTTTGACTTATTCTTTGGGAGTAGCTTAATTAGAGATTCGTAGCCACGATGCTAGTATAGATTGTTACATATATATTCATTTCACATTCTTAGTGTCTACTGTTATTATTGTGTTAGATAGTTTGCTCGAGGACAAGCAAAAACTTAAGTTTGGGGGTATTTGATGAGTGGGATTTAAACCCGCGAAACGGATACTTTATGACTTAAATACTTGCCTGAATTCGTAGTTTTTATGTATTTTTATAGAAATATAGTGTTATTGTATTTAATCGTTGCACTGCAAAGCTTCACAGTGTTTTTACAGCTTTAAAAGGGTAAAACAGTCATTTTGCTCTTGTTCAGCCATGCAGCACTAACACTGAGCTTAATGGTCAGTGCAGCCATGGCCTCATGACCGACCCATGTCTTGACATAAGCCAGCGCCAGAGCCACTCCTCTTTCTTTGGCTCACTTACTGCAGCACATGAGTCAAGTGTCTCAGATTCTAATGTGGCGCCGCAGTGCCACTCAATACTTGGTGGCCCGCGCCTCGGCGCCACCTCCTGTTCCCAGGCAGACAAGGACTTTGTTTGACCTAGCAAAAAGGAAAAAACATGTTAGAAGGAAGGAGGCGGCAGTTTTCAGACACATTATTCATACCAGAAAATAGATAGAGAGAGAGAATGAAGGAGCTTAAAGGAAAGGGAAGATCTTGCTCTCCACATTTTCAGACTAAAGCCTTGAAGAGAATATTTGGCAGAAGATAACTTCGTTCTACAGGGGTTTTTCTTAGTTCAAATATTCTATTTATTGTATTTGTCTGATAATGGATAAGGCTTGATAAAAATTTATGTTAGTCCCATAGTTATGAGCTAACTTCATTTTTAGGATTGCAATGTAACCTTTTGAATAGCTTAATCGGCTTTCTCTCTCGTTTTATATAATGAAGCATTTTGGAATGGGTTGTTGTATTTTGCTTATATTGTCTGATTTCTTGATAAAGTAATTTGTACTGATAGTAATGGAAATTGATAAATGGATATTACTGTCTATCTTTTAATGCAACAACACCTGTTATGCCCTTGTCATTTGAATGTGGGCTTAATGTGCCAATAGGATAAACATATCCTTATTTGCCTTGTGCGACCTTGGAAATGTGCTTAATGACCTCGACCTAGTTAGTTTCACCCATTGACATATGGTGTTCTAGCTTGTTAAGGATGTGCATATGACCTTCGACAGAAGTTTATGCCTAATTTTGTTCTATGTCGACCATTCCTTGATTCGTTTGTATTACGGAGAGTTAGAAGATTAGGCGAAGCATTAGGGGAGTTGTAATCCTATCTTACCTTCCTAGCAATCAACTTCTCTTAATTAGTTTACTTATTGAAATAGCTTAACCAACCATTACTTTCAATCGTTTAGATAAGTTTAGTAGCGACTTTACCTTAGTATTTATTTCCGTTAAATCTTTGTCCTCGTGGGTTTGACACTCTACTTTCTTATATTACTTGTTAAGACCGCGTATACTTGCGCGTGTTTATCGGTTGCAAAATCGAGCAACAGGTTCATAAACATTTCATATAACTATGAGTCACGAACGTACCATAAGTTTGAGTTTTAAAAACTCGTACTTAATCTTATATTCTCTACCTATACCCTATCTATCTGTTATACACATGAGAAAAGAATCACCTTCTCAACAGGTATATAGCAAATAGCGCGACACAAATATTTCATAATCCCCACTTAATCCTAACTCCCTTCTCAATACGAATTTCATTCAACTCGTATTCATAATCATTTCCTGAATCTGTATCAATTCATAGTACAACTGACACAACAATCTTGCTGTAAACTTTTCAATCATTCGCTTGATCATTCTCTATACTATAACCTTATCAGATCACGGGGTGATCTCATCATATATATTATGATTCATTTCTATGCTTGATCGTTTTGTTTTACGATCTCCTATCCCTGCACTTTAAGTCTTTTAGACTCTATCTATTCACCACTACTGTTCACATTTATTATCAGAGTTAGGGAACTCTGTATCGTTTTAACTCGCCGAGATTCGTCTTTGAATCATACCAACACACTAATGAGGTCACCAATGGTCATGATCATGCCAACAACTGTCCATCAATGCACTACGAGCCAATGAGGACTTTTACCACATCATTTGTAACATTACAGGTCATGATTATACCGAATAATCCTTGGTCATAAGCATACCAATCAACAGTCCATCCATGCACTATGGGCCAAAGATGACTTTCATCACAATATAAGCATGGGGATGATGACAATGATATAAGAATTTAATTAAATGATAGTAAGGATGAATTTTAAAGATTTTATAATTTAATTTATCCAGAATTCAATAATGTCCAAATTGTCAACATGATATTGCTTTGTGGAGTAAAATTCAAAAATAATATTGTATCAAAAATAATTTGGATTGAAAAAAAAATAATTTTTGTCATGAATAGTACCCCGTGAATAATACTTCAGGAATAGTAACCCGTGAATAGTACCCCGACATGAAAGGATTAAAATTTATCAAGAATGCTCAGGATAATATTTCTGTGAAAAGATACTAGATGAAGTACAAATTTCAAGGATATTCTACAAATTTCACGGAGTATAGAAGCAATACTTAACAAAATGAGTGTAGAATTCAGAATCTGAAATGAAATAATATTACTTGCATACTACAGAGTATGGAAGAAAATATTATTTCATATGAATATTGAACAAAAATAAAATCCCTTACCTTAAAAGGAAATTACTTTTGACTAGTAGGGCGGGGATATTCTTAAAGAAAACTTATACTGTTCTCTACGTACAAAGCTTCCTTAAACTCTAAAGAAATACGCTCAATATTATAGAAGATGAATTCTCTGGTTCTGGTGTAATTTTCAAATCTAAACTAAACATCCTATTTATAGGAGAATGGAAGGATACTAGTTACAATTTATTCATGGGTGAACAAAAGGAAAACCACTGGCGCAAACCTTCGGCCGATCATTCTGAATAATTTTGATTTACTATGCAGCACCATGCAATAAAATATTCTAATAAATAAAAAATTTAAATATAATATATATATATATATATATACTTTCTACCGATAATTTTGAAAAATGAGTAAGTGAGGGTCCATATAATAAGCCAAATTTACAACAAATACTTAAATAAAAATCCCCTCTAATTATCTCAACTCACTTGGCTTCACGAAACACATTTTTAATAACATTCATCATTAATATTATAACTTATAATATTAACAACCGAATCATTCCCAAAAAGAGAGGGCTTTTCGATAAGGATTTCTCCCTTTTGGGGCGCAATTAGGTAACTAAACCCCTTTCCTCAAAAGAAATTTCTATACATCGTCAATAATACAAATAATAATATGAATAACTTTATCGTCTCAATTATTGATTTAATAATATAAAATATTGTGACAATAATTGAATCAATAACGTGAGATATTATGCAGCAATTACTGTAGCAATAATGGAGTATAACTGAGTGAGTTCTCTCGTAAGCATCAATAATCAATATCGTGTGCTACTATGTAACCACGCGTATTGCTGTACTTTTATCTCCCGGTATTTCAACAGTTAACAGTAAAACTCTCGCCGTTATTTTTATAAAAAGATAATTATGTTATTTTCTAACTCCGACAGTAATTCTATTATGGGGTACACCAATGATTGTGCCGTCGTACGAATATTCTCCGACCAATAGAATATTTTATAACAAATTGCTTACTTTGTAAAATTTATAAATATTACCCACAACTATAACATTATATCAAATCCACACCATAATATTCAAAAATATATTTTGAGAAAAATTAATCTTTATTCATAAAAGTTGGGGTCTTACAACAATCGTAGAGGTCTCACACTCTATGATTGCAGATATTCAAGCTCATCCAGATTCCCACTCATCAAACCCCATTCTCAGTACTCCAATTCTCAATCCCAGTATACCATCTGATGTAAGACCCCAACTTTTATGAATAAAGATTTAATTTTCTCGATTTTTTTTTAATATTAAGGTGTGAATTTGTTATAATGTTAAAGTTGTGGGTAATATTTACAAATTTTACAAAGTAAGCTAGTTGTTATAAAATATTCGTTTGGTCATGCAATATTCGTTTTAACAGGAATATTCGTATGACGGCACAATCATTGGTGGACCCCACAACATAATTATTGTCGGAGTTAGAAAACGATAGAAATATCTTTTTATAAAAATAACAGCGAAAGTTTTACCGTTAACTGTTGAAATACCCGGTGATAAAAGTATAGTAATACGCATGGTTGCATAGTAGCACACGGTATTGATTATTTGATACTTACATAAGAAGTCACTAAGTTTTATTCAATTATTTTTACAATAATTGTTGCATAGTATCTCACGTTATTGATTCGATTATTATCATAATATTTTATATTATTAAATTAATAATTGAGACGACAAAGTTATTCATATTATTATTTACATTATTGACGATGTCTAGAAAGTTCTGTCGAAGAAAGGGGTTTGGTCACCTAATTGCGCGCCAATAGGGAGAAATCTTTATCGGAAAGCCCCCTCTTTCTTGGGAATAATCTGGTTGTTAAATATTGCGAGTTATAATAATGATAAATAAATGTTGTTAAAAATGTGTTTAGAGAAGCCAAGTGAGTTGAGATAAATAGACGGGTCTTTTATGAAGTATTTGTTGTAAATTTGACTTATTATATGGACCCCCACTTACCCATTTTTCAAAATCGTTGGAGGAAGTTATCTTAGTTTTGTTTTATATATATATTTTGAAAAAGTCTTGGGTGGGGGAGGAGTACTTTTTTTATATATATATATATATATATATATATATATATATATATATATATATATATATATAATAAGTTTAGTTTTTTTATGAAAAATAGAATATATTATATTTTATTATGTATAGTATTTGCATAGTATCTGCATAGTGTTTGCATAGTAAAATCATATGAAAATCAGAAAATTTCCTGTGAACCCAACTGTTCACCCGTGATTTCTTCTACTATGCATCCAAATAGTATTCTGACATTCTCCTATAAATAGGATGTTCAGTTTAGAAATGAAAATGACACCAGAATCAGAGAATTCTTCTTCTATAATATTGACTGTATTTCTTTTAAGTTTAAGGAAGCTTTGAGTGTAGAAAATAGTATAAGTTTTCTTCAGAATATATCCGCTATACTTCTCGAAATTGCTCTCTTTTTGAAGTAAGGGGTATTATTTATTTCATATTCTCTTATGATATTATTTTTCATATTCGAAAGAAATTTTATTTCGTTCAATATTCGCAAGAAATATTATCTTCGTTTAATATTCATAAGGAATATTATCTTCGTTCAATATTCGTGAGGAATATTATTTTCGTTCAATAGTTGTAAGGAATGTTATTTTTGTTCAATATTCGTAAAAAATAATATTTTCTTCCATACTCTGTAGTATGTAAGTAATATTATTTCGTTTTAGATTCCGAATTATATACTCATTTTGTTAAGTTTTGCTTTTATATTCCTTGAAATTAGTAGAATATCCTTGAAATTTGCGCTTCATCTAGTATCGTTTCACAATGATATTTTTATGAATATTTTTGTTTATTTTTAAGCTTTTCATGTCAGAGTAATATTCATGGGTACTATTCATTTATACGACACTATTCATACGTACGACACTATTCATACGTGCGGTACTATTCATGCGTACGGGTACTATTCATAAAGTACTATTCATGGGGTACTATTCACTCAAATACTATTCACCCGGGATACTATTCATGACAAAAAATTGATTTCTTTTCAGTCCAAATCATTTTTGATACAATATTATTATTGAATTTGACTCCACAAAGCAGTATCATGTTGACAATTTGGACATTTTTAAACTCTAGATAAATTTAAATTCTTTAATATCTATCCTTGATTTCGTTTGATTAATGCTTATATCATTGTCATCATCATCATGCTTATATTGTGATGAAAGTTATCTTTGGCCCGTAGTGCATAGATGGACTGTTGATTGGTATGATTATAACCATGGATTATAAGGTATAATCATGATCTGTAATGTTACAAATGATGTGGTAAAAGTCATCATTGGCCCATAGTGCATTGATGGACAGATGTTGGTATGATCATGACCATGTGTTCTCTTCAGCCAAGGGTACAAAGATGAATTGTTGTTTGGCAAGATCATGACCATTGGTGATAACACGAATATCCTTGGCCCGTAGTGCATGGATAATTCATGGATGTGATACTAATGAATATCATTGGCCCGTAGTGTATGGATAATTCAGTGATGTGGATTATTTATTAAACTGAGTCTCAGCGATAAAATTGATGATAAACTTTTAAATCATAGAAGATAATAAATATCATGCTCTACTTGACTCTTCTAATGGATTACTTTTTCCACTACAGTTGTTAATCTAAAACTTGTTGTCTATTGTATTCTATCAGTTGTTATACTGTTGAAGGCCAACGATAATTTATTCTGCATTATCTTAGTCAAAATATTCTTTACTGGGCTAGTTGAGCTCACCCTTTTCTTTCATTGTTCTCTTCAAGAAATGAGAATGTAGCTGGGACTTGACAGGGAATGGAGTGACGGTCTGAGATGGTTTCCATATTAGTCCTCACTATTCCATTAAATGGTGTGATAATAATTGTAATGAGGACATATTTTGAGTTTGGATATTGTCTAAGAGGCAATATTTGTATTAAAACTCACAGCTTAAGTTTTGTCGTAATCTGCACGACACTTAGCAGTTGTATAAATTAAGTTTGTATTTGAATTCTGTACCATGTATTTGGTGACTCAGAATGGGTGATGTATACCTATTTTGGGGGCGTCACAATTGGTATCAAAGCTTAAGGATATAATCATTGGCTGAGATTTGAGGCTAGAACTAGGAGTGGTGAGATGGGTAAATCCTTCGCTAGTATGACCTACCTAAGCCTATTTGTTATTTGATGGGTCGGTCAGAATATAGGGATAATATGTGGCATGTCAATTAACCCTTGTTTTGTGGCAGTGTTTGAAAATGGCATCTAAAAATATTGAGATAAGCAATGGAGCACATGAGACCGTTGAGTCACCGCTGATCAATAACAAGGATAATGTGCATCAGGAAGGAAATAATCCTCTTGTAAACAACAACATTGACCAAATGAAGAACCATGGTATGTTTAGGAACTTTCTAAAATTTATGCAAAACCAAACGAGAAAGACTCATGTTAAAAATGCAGGTAGAAACACTGGCAACTCACGGCTAGTCATCGCTAAGCAGTTCAAGGAGCTGGGACCACCAAAGTTTTTGGGAAAGCCAGAACCACTTAAGGCAGATACGTGGATTAAGCAGATCACCAAGATATTTGATGTCTTGGAATGCTCAGAGGAGAAAAAGGTTCTCTTCGCCACCTTCATGTTGTGAGGAGAGGCAGATTACTGGTGGGAATCTGTAAAGAGAACTCATCTTTCCACACTGAAGATGTCTTGGGAGAAGTTCCAAGAATTGTTCAACGACAAGTACTTTCTCGAAAGTATTCGTCATATGAAGGAGGTAGAATTCATCAAGCTGGAGCAAAACAATATGACCGTATCACAGTACGAGGCTAAGTTTACCGAGTTGTCCCGATATGCATCCCATTTAAAAGATAATGAGGAGCGAATGATGCGAATGTTTCTACGAGGTTTAAAATCCAAAATACGTCAATACCTCATATTTCTCACAAACTTTGTTTATATTCAGATGTTGTGAATAGGGCTCAGTTATTGGAGCGCGATAATGAGTCAGCCCAACCAAAAGGCAACGATCAACAACACGATAATAATTGTACCAGTGGCAACGACCATCGAAACAATGATAACCATCGTGGAGTAAATTATCATGCCAAAAATGGTAACCACTTCTGTGGTAATCATGGCCAAGATAATAGGAAAGGTGAACTAAGTAAGAATAACTTTAAGAAGAGAAGATTCAACAATGACGGAAAGACGTCGGCAGCAGTACCGACACCCGTTTCCAAAGAAGGAGAACGACCACCGGTCGTATATTTCAAATACGGACAGGAGGGACACATCCGTCCAAACTGTACGCAGCAACCCAAAGCGTGTTTCAATTACGGAAAAGAAGGACACCTAGCTCAATTTTGTCGTGTAGTGAAGTCAAGTCCAGCTGGGATGGTGATGCCAAAGGATGTCCCAGAAAAGTCAAAGTTGGTAGTTTAAGTGAGAGCATTTGTCGAGGAATTCGAACGAAGTTAAAACGGTTAAGTTAATCATAAACTATTGCGAAGTTTATACCTTATTCGATACCGGTTCTACCCACTCTTTTATTTCTCCTACTTGCGCTCAATGTTTAAATTTGACTCTAGAGAAATTAGATTTTAACGTATCTATTGAAACTCCGTTGGGAGAAACCTTCGTTACCTCCGTTGTTTATAAATCTTATTTGATTCAAATTGGCACCCTCACGTTACCTGTCGATCTTATCTCTTTGAAAATACTTGCATTTGATGTGATTTTAGGAATCGACTGGTTAACTACTCATCATGCTAAAATTGATTATTTTCGTAAGGTTGTTAGTTTTCATATTCCTAACTAACCTGTTATGTGAATTCAAGTAACCAAACTACTAAAGTCAATCACTGTCATATTAAGCCATAAGTAAAGAGCCCCAAGCCTTTCTCTGGTGATTTCCAAGTCTTTGAATGCACCAAAGCCAGACTTTCCGTAGGGGACACAGTGAATAACGGTGGCAAGTTGATAGGTATCAATGTGAGGTGTTTTCCAAGTCTTGGATGAGAGTCACAATTTTGAATAATATTTCTTTTGTTAATAAATTTCCTGATGTATTCCCCGAAGAACTTCCTAGCCTACCCCTAGAGCGTGAAATCGAATTTTGTATTGACCTTGAACCCGGTACAAAACCCATTTCTAAAACCTTAAATATTTCTTAAACCAAAATGAACGTAACATGCGCTAAAGACGTTGGCTCGAGCTATTGAAAATTACGACCATACCATTCAATATCATCGTGGAAGAGCGAACGTTGTAGCTGATATGAGATTCCGAATTTTATGAAATAAAAGTATTCAATTTTTCTATTTTGGTAAATATTTAAATTGATAAAAGTTAAAAGTTAAGGGTGATATGTGAAAATTTTTCAAAGTAAGCAAGTTGTCATAAAATAACCTAGTAGTAAAAAATACGATGTACGTGTGGTTGCATAGTAGCACACGGTATTAATTATTGATGCTTACGTGAGAAATCACTCAGTTATACTCAATTATTGCTACACTAATTGATGCATCAAATCTCTCATATTATTGATTCAATTGTTGTCACAGTATCATCTATATAATATGTTATATTATTAAATCAATAATTGAGACAAAAAAGTTATTCATATTATTATTTGCAATATTGACAATGTCTAGAAGTTCTGTCAAGGAGAGGTTAGGTCATCTAATTGCGCGCCAATAGGGAGAAATCCTTATCAGAAAGCCCCCTCTTTCCTGGGAACGACCTGGTTGTTAAATATTGTGAGTTATAATATTAATGATGAATGTTATTAAAAATCGAATTTGAGTTCGGAGTTGAATTTGGAGACGCGGACGTGATATTTGAGTTCGGAACGATGAAATTAGTAGAAATAGACTATAAACACAAAATTTGTCGAGGTTGACTTTTTGGTCAAAAAAGTCAACAGTTGACTATTTTGTAAAAGTCAAACTTCGAAATTTCAAAAATGAAATTGTTGAGAAAAATATTTCCATTGTGTTGGGATTATTAGTGTTAGTGGAAATCGACATTTATTTTGATAGTAATTGATGTTTGGAAGTTATATTGACCAACCGAATAATTAATCAGGTAAATAAGAAATTAATTGCTATTAATTCACATGATTATAACTATTTGTTCACATGTGTATACTATTGATTCACATTTTTGTACTATTAGGGGAGTTGGTGCAAGATTGTAATACTTGCATGACTAAGTTAAAATGGAGGTATAGATGGAAGTACTAAACTGTAATTCGTATTTTCACATGATTATAACTATTGGTTCACATGTTTGAACTATTAATTCACATTATTTACTATTAGGGGAGGTGGTGAAAATTTGATAATACTTGCAGGACTAAATTAAAAATAAAAAAAAAGTTGGAGATATTGTACTGTAATATTTTGAACCCCAAAATGTGCAATTATCGAAACTATATTTTCCTATAAATAGAAGCTCTTTCTTCCTTCATTTCTCACCAATTTATTAAAGCTTTAGAGCAATTATTATAGAGAGAAATTATAAAGAGAAAGAAGAAGAGAAGTCTGCTACCTCACTATTCCAGTATCCAGTCTTCTTTTGAGGTAAGAGGTATTATTTCTTTCGTATTCATGAAGAGAGCTATTGTTATTCCATTCCTTATTATTCTGTTGGAATAACTTTTGTATCTGTGATTCTACCATATATATGGTGAAATTCTTCTATTATTCCATTCTTTATTATTATGTTGGAATAACCTGTCTATGCGAAGTACCGCATACATGGTGAATTATTCCATTCTTTATTATTCTGTCGGAATATCTTGTCGCAATGCGTTCTGGCGTTGACCGGTTCCATTATTTATTATTACATTGGAATAACTTTGTCATCTTGATCTATCGCATGCACGTAAATTTTTCTGTTATTCCATTCCTTATTGTTCTGTTTGAATAACATGTCTATGTGGATTACCACATGCATGGTGAATGATCCTTCGTATTCATTCCTTATTAAATTGTGGAAAGGATCTGTCTATGTGGATTACCGTATAGCGGGTGAAAATCCATTTGCAGTTTTGTAATTTTTCTGACCCTCAAAAATTCTGGAAAAATTTGAAATGATAATTTGATGAGTTTTCTATATTGTATCCAAAGATGTCAATTTTTGGATGTATAGATTAAGATTTATGGATTTTATGGGAAAAGACAATTTTAAAAGTAAACCCTTATAACTCCTTGTGGTTAACTCCAAAATTGGTGAAATTTTTATTAAAAGTACATGTATACAACAGAAGTATACTCTGTAAATTTTGGAATTTTTGGACAAAAGTACAATTTATGATAAATGTCTAAATATTCGCGCTTTTGGCCATATGAAAAATAGTAAATGAATTTTAAAAATTCCGAAAAATATATATTCAATATGGGACTATATTATGTTAAATCGAGAAAGAAATTTTTTTTGGGACCTGATTTGGTATTTTCATGAAAATGAACTAGTTATGAGTAAATGAATTAAATATGTTATGTGAAGTAACAAAATTGGAAAATAGGATTTTATGGCTTGGGAATTCTATATAGGGTATATGCAGATTTTGATGAGAATTTCATCATTGGTGATGAAATCTTATGAATATAGCATTTTGAATGATTAAATGCATTATTTGGTAAAGTGTAAACAATTGAAATAAATTGTTTATAAGTTTAAGAAGTGATTAAAATATTGTTATAATATTAATAATATTAGATTATGAGTTTATTAAGTGATTGATAATATTTGGATAAATTTAAAGTCTTTAATATTTATCCTTGTTTTCGTTTGATTAATGTTTATATCATTGTCATCATCCTCATGCTTATATTATGATGAAAGTCACCTTTGGCTTACATGCAAAGATGGACTGTTGATTATTGGTTTTACAGTTGTATATCTTTGGCTTACGTG
The DNA here is from genome assembly GCA_020205615.1 of Panax quinquefolius. Taxonomy (NCBI): domain Eukaryota; kingdom Viridiplantae; phylum Streptophyta; class Magnoliopsida; order Apiales; family Araliaceae; genus Panax; species Panax quinquefolius. The sequence goes on from CM035156.1 coordinate 126,559,095, forward strand.
CAAAGATGAACTATTGATTGATGAGTATCTTTGACTTACGTGCAAAGATGGACTGTTGATTATTGGTTTTATAGTTGTATATCTTTGGCTTACGTGCAAAGATGGATTGTTGATTATTGGTTTCCGGTTGTATATCTTTGGCTTATGTGCATAGATGAACTGTTTATTGGTATGATTATGACCAGGGATTATTCGGTATAATCATGACCCGTAATGTTATAGATGATATGGTAAAAGTACTCATTAGCCCGTAGTGCATTGATGGACAGTTATTAGTTATTGGTATGATTATTACCAGGGATTATTTGGTATAATCATGACCATTGATGATTACATGAATATCCTTGGCCGTAGTGCAGGGATGATTCGATGATGTGGATTATTTATTAAGCTGAGTCTCAGCGATAACATATTGATTATACACTTTTAATTCGTAAAAGATAGTAGATATCATCCTCTACTTGACTCTTCTAAAATACAGTTGTATGTCTTTGGCCTATAGTGCAAAGATGAATTGTTAATGAATATCTTTGGACGTAGTGCAAAGATGAATTTATTAGTATGATTATGAGTAGGAATTGTGATTTGGTATAACCATGATTTTTGATGTTTCAGGTAAAGATAGGTGATGAAAATTATCTTCGTCCTGGGTGCGAAGAGAAATTTAGAATCACAATTATGATTATGAGTTATTCATATGATTGTGGACAGGAATTGTTGATTGATGTTACAGGGATAAAACATTATTGGTAGACTTTTAACATGGAGAAGATAATAGACCTGATAGTCTATTTGACTCTTCTAATGGATTGCTCATTCCGCTGCAACTATGGTTGAAAAGTTTTATCATCTACTATATGTTCTAAATCTCTGATTTATTATTGACGAAGGCTATTGATAATTTAATTATCTTTAGTCGTGATATTCTTTACTGGGCTATTTGTGCTCACCCTTTGTTTCACAATTCCTTTTAGGTAATAAGAGTGTAGCTGGGTCGAGCGGGGATAACAGGGAAATAGTGTGATGGTCCGAGACTGTCGAAGTTTCTCAATACATTATAAAACAACATGACATGCAACAAATAATTATATTGAGGACCTAAGATGTGTGTGTCGTATTTTATACGTCACTTAATAATTGATTTTAGCGAACAAAAATAGTGTGACGAGAACCCGACTTTGAAAGTGTCAAAAGTGCACCTCATTAGAATGAATATGATAGTAATCTTCTCGTTCTTCTTTGGGGTCTTAAAATATTCACTGCTGTATTTTATATGGCATTGTAACAATTTGAGTTTGGATACTGTCTACGAGACAATATTGTATTAAAACTCACAGCTTATCTGTTGTCATACTCTGCACGACAGTTCAACAGTTGTATAAATGAAGTTTGTATTTGATTTTTATAGAGTGATATCTGGTGACTCAGAATGGGTCATGTGGACCTATTTTGGGGGCGTCACAGCTGACGCGTTGAGTAGAAGATCATATGCGGTTACGAATGCGACGTTGTTAACACAAAGACCCATTTTGTATAACTTACAAATAATGAAGATAGAGTTAAAGACTCTAGGGACCCACTTGATGATAACAAATATACGAGTAGAACTGACTTTAATTGATAAAGTTAAAGTTTCTCAAGCTATAGACCTGGAGATGATGAATATGATGAAAAAGGTGTAAGAAGGCGTTATTCTAGAAGCAAGAATCGACGAAGAGAGGAAATTTCAACCCTCGATTATTTTGGTCTATTGGAAATCCTCGATCGAGTAAGAACTGTTGTCTATAGACTCGTCTTACCGCCAAGTATGTCTCGTGTTCATAATATTTTACACGTATCGATGTTACGTAAATATGTGGATGACCCGAACCACATTATTGAATTAAAACCAGATGAGATAGCGGAAGATTAAACGTATGAAGAGTGATAGGTATAATTTTATTTTATATATTTTGATGATAACAATTATATTATAATTAAATATATAATTATTTTCTTATTTTTTTAATTTTCTAATTTTACTTGAATTAATTTTTATTGACCTTGATAATTTAAAATGTCAAGTATTAAATAAATTAATTCATATAAAATTCAAGGCTAGGAGATCCTATTTCTTTCTCAAAACCAAAGTTGGGCAAAATGTTTTATGAATGCATACATCATAAGCATTAAATATATACTAAAACATGTAGTAAGTATACTTATTATATTTATATATAGAAACCGGATATATATATATATATATATAATATGTTAACATTATAAACCATGTACTATATATATATATAATAATTATACATGCATCACATATATATATATATATGATGTACTAGTATATATTAGTGTGTGTGTGTGTATATATATATATATATATATATATATATATATATATATATATATATATATATAGGATGTATAGATATATATTAAAAGTCATGCAGGCATTAAATGAGAATATGTGTATATTTTGTGTACTGGCAAGTTTTTATGCCACTTATTTTGGGACTTAGACGCGTGAGTATGCTGGCATTTCTTAGCTTAAAACATGTGGTCAACCTTAGCATTAAAAGCTAAGTTGATGATTTCTGGCTTAGGTGGAATCATCAGTCTCTACCGCGTAAAATCTGTTTTAATCCTGACCGATCAATTTAAAATTTTATCATCCAAATCGTGCATTCACAAAATCAGATTTTTAAAATTACATTTTTGCCCCAACTTCAAAAAATCTATAAATAGGGAGTATTTCATTCATTTGGTTTTTACCAATTCAGTGAAAAAGTAAAGCATACTCTCCTTACCTACATTCTCTCTAAAAAGCTTTATATCTCTTCTTACAAAAGTTCTTATTTTTGAATAGAAAATTGGTCCAAGTATTGAGATAAGTTTAATTTATGTTGAATTATTTCTTACTTGTATTATATCTATAGATATATAAATACACATTGTTCTACACAATTTTATATATCTATATTTCATCTATTTGTCAAATAAAAGGATACTTGGGCGCCACAAGGCTACGGAGATACACCTCTACGGAGAGGAATTCGAACCATACAATTTATTATAATCTGCAGTAACCTTTTATCGACATTATTTATATAAATATCGTAAAATAGATACAATGTAAGACCCCGAATTTTTTTTTTATAAAATTGAATTTCCTCTATTCATTATCTTGAATAATATAATAAGGAGTTAATTTGATATAATGCTTTGGTTATGGGTGAAAGGTGCAAATTTTGCAAAATAAGCAAGTGGTTATAAAATATTCATTGTTATCGGGGAATATTCGTTTAGTCGTGGAATATTCTTCTTTGTCGGGGAATATTAAATGCGATAAGCAAAGCGACCATTTGTGGGGCCCCATAATGTAATAACTCGTCGAATGAAAAAATGACAAGTTTGAGTTTTTATAAATAACGGCGTAATTGTTACCATTAACACTGTTGGATTACCTGGTGGTTAAAATACTGATGTCTGGCGTGGTTGCACGATGAGCAGCTACGGTATTGCATAGTATTTTTGAATTATTGATTCTTACGTAAGAAGACACTACTCAATAATTGTTACAGTAATTACTGTTAAATATTTTATTTTATTAATTCAATAATTGATGCGTTGATATTTTATATTATTGTTGTTTGAATAATTATCATTGCACAATATTTTCCATTATCGGATCAATAATTCATATTATTTGAATAATATTATTATATAACATTATTGACAATGTGTCTAAGGAAGTTACGCTCTGGAAAGGGGTTTGGTCACCTAATTGCTACCAAGATGAGGAGAAATCCTTATCGAAAAGTCCCCTCTTTCTTGGGAACGACCTGGTTGTCATAATTGTGATTCTGTAATATTATTTGTGAATAATTAATTATTGATTTATATGATAAGGAAATATTTATTTTATGTAGATGGATAGGGAAATATTTATTTTGTGTGGATATAAATGAACGAATTAATGCTGAGGTGTTTTATCAGTATTTTGTCGGAATGGAGGTATTAAAAATAGTCCGTATGTGGATTTCGGGAATTTTTTGTTTGGAATTTGGAAAAACTTAATGCTACAAAGTTGTAGAAAAATTGATTTCCTATGGAATGGACATAAAATTCGTATTTTTCTACTAAAAGGGATATTTATTATGAATTATTAAAGTTTTGAAAATAAATATTTTTATTAAAAATATGGGTGGGCTCCACTTTTAGTTGTTGGGAAAAGTTGGCTGATTTCTGGTGGGCCCACTTGTGATGGCTGAGAATTTGGTCTTGTTTGGCAACTTGACATGCGTAGAAATTTTTTTATAATATTTTATTAATATAGTCTCCTTTAGCGTTCTAGCATTTTCCTATAAATAGGGTGCTTAGTTAGAATTGAAAATCACACCAGAAATAAGTTTTATCTCTCTCTATATTATCGAGCGTATTTTGTGAGTATTTAGATACTTTGAGAGTTACTATTCAATGCAAGTTTCCGTCAACCTTTCATCAGATATTCCGGTCAGAAGTACTGTTCTTTTGAGGTAAGGGATGTTATTTTCTTCGTAAATGATAATATTTTTTTCAATATCATTATGCCGAAATATTGATTTGAATTTTATTGTAGAATTTCTACCTTTTTGTGTCAGGGTTATTATTCACGAATACGACACTATTCACATATACAACACTATTCACAAATACAGCATTATTCACCAAAAAATGAAATTTTCTCTTTTTTATCCTAAATGTCTAGTATGGTTACTATCTTTGATTGTATCCATGTTTTGATCTTCATTCTTGAATTTTACTCCATTATGATTTATTATGGAGTATTTTTAAACTTGAATTATCTAAAGTACGAATCTCTAATCCTTATTCTTTTATCTCACTGGATTCATTCTCTAAAATATTTTTCATCATCCTCAGTCTTTAATTGTAATACTTGATGAATATATTTGGCTTGTAGTGCAAAGATAAATGATTACCTGATGAATATCTTTGGCCCATAGTGCAAAGATGAATATTTGATGCAAGATGTATATTGATTGATGTTACAGGGATAAAATATTGATGATGGACTTTTAAATTCATAGATGATAGTAGATTTCATTCTCTACTTATCTCTTCTAATGAATTGTTGTTTCCGCTGCAGTTGTTGATCTAAAACTTGTTGTCTATTATATTCCATTAGATTTTTCCCTGTTGAGGACTAAGCATAATTTGTTCTACATTATCTTAGTCATAATATTCTTTACTGGGCTAGTTGAGCTCACCCTTTTCTTTTTTGTTCCATATTTCTTCTCAGGAAGCGAGAATATAGCAGGAACCAGTCGGGGTATAGAATGATGGTCCTAGACAGTTATTTTAACAATTCTCACTATTTTTGTAAAATAGTATATCAATAATTATAATAAGGACTTATCTGAGTGTGGATATTGTCTAGAAGATAATATTTGTATTTAAACTCATAGTTTATGTGTTATCATATTTTGCACGACAATTGTAATAATAAAGTTGTAGTTGTTTTCTGTACCATGTATTTGGCGACTCGGAATAGGTTGGGTAGAATGGACCTATTTTGGGGGCGTCACCGTTGGTATCAAAGCTTAGGGATATGGTCTCTGGCGGAGATCGAGGAATAGAACTAGGAGGGGAAAGACGAGTAAATCATTCGCTAGTGTGTCCTACCTAAGCTTATTTATTGGTCGGTCATAATATAGGGATATTATGTGATATGTTAATTTGTTTAATTAACCCTTGTGTTATGGCAGTTTTTAAGAATGGCAGCTGAGAACGTTAACAATGGAGTGTCTGAGACCGTGGAACAACCTTTAATCACCAACAGGAGAACGTGCAACAGGAAGGCAATATCCCTCTTGTAAACAACACTACTGAAAAAACGATGAATGATGGGATATTTAGAAGCTTTTTGCAGTTCATGCAAAATCAGACGAGGGAGACTCGTGTACAAAATACGGGTGGAAATGATAACAACGCTTGCTCTTGTCACAAACCCAAACAGCTTCAAGGAGTTGGGACCACGAGTGCAGGGAAAGCGGATCCGATTAAAGGCGAAACGTGGGTCAAACAAATTACCAAGATATTCGATGTCTTGGGATGCACGAAAGAACAGAAGGTTACATTCGCCACCTTTATGTTTCGTGGTGAGGCAGATTACTGGTGGGAATCTGTAAAGCGTGCCCAGCTAGCCGCACACAACATGACTTGGGAAAGATTTCAGAAATTGTTCAATGACAAGTACTTTCCTGAAAGTATTAGTCACATAAAGGAGGTAGGGTTCATCAAGCTGGAGAAAAACAATATGAACGTGTCGCAGTACGAAGCTAAGTTTGTCGAGTTGTCCCGATTTGCATCCCATTTGGTTGATAATGAGGAGAGAATGATGCGAATGTTTCTGCGAGGTTTGAAACCTGAAATACGTCAATACCTCATTTCTCACAAACTTTGTTTATATTCAGATGTTGTGAATAGGGCTCAGTTATTGGAGCGCGATAATGAGTCAACTCAACCGAAGAATAACAACCAACAACTCGATGATAATCGTACCGGGGGCAACAGTCATTGGAACAATGATAACCATCGTGGATGAAATTATTATGCCAGAAATGGTAACCACTTCGGTGGTAATCATGGCCAAGATAATAGAAGAAATAATTCAAGTGGAAATTTCAAGAAGAGAAGATTTAACGATGACGGGAAGACGTCGGCAATAGCACCAGCTGTAAGACCCCGAATTTTATGAAATGAAAGTATTCAATTTTTTTATAATTATTATTTTATTTAGTAAATGGTTAAATAGATAAAGGTTAAAGTTAAGGGTGATATTTGAAAATTTTGCAAAGTAAGCAAGTTGATATAAAATATTCGTTGTGTAGGGGAATATTCGATTTGTCGGGGAATATTCATTTTAATAGGGAATATTCATACGATGGCACAATCATTGGTGGACCCCACAACAAAAGTATTGTCGTAGTTAGAAAATGACAGAATTATCTTTTTATTAAAATAACGGCGAAAGTTTTACCGATAAACAGTTGAACTACCCGATGGTAAAAGTATAGTAATACGCGTGGTTGTATAGTAGCACACGGTATTGATTATTGATGCTTACGTGAGAAGTCACTCATTTATACTTAATTATTGCTACAGTAATTGCTGCACAATATCTCTCATATTATTGATTCAATTATTGCCACAGTATCATCTGTATAATATTTATTATTATTAAATCAATAAATGAGATGACAAATTTATTCATATTATTATTTGCAATATTGATGATGTCTAGAAAGTTCTATCGAGGAGAGGTTTGGTCACCTAATTGCGCGCCAATAGGGAGAAATCCTTATCGAAAAGCCCCATCTTTCCTGGGAATGATCTGGTTGTTAAATATTGTGAGTTATAATATTTATGATGAATAAGTTCGTGTTGATTAAAGATGAAATTGATAATTCCAATGTGTTGGGATTATTAGTGTTAGTGGAAATCAACATCTATTTCGATAATAATTGATGTCTGGAGGTTATATTGATCAATCGGGTAATTAATCGAATAAATGAGCAATTAATTGCTATTAATTCACATGCTTATAACTATTTGTTCACATGTGTATACTATTGATTCACATGCATGTACTATTAGGGGATGTGGTGCAAGATTGATAATACTCTTACGCACAAAGGTTATACCACAAGTAAAGGTTTTGTGGAGGAACCATGCTATAGAGAAAATGACCTGGGAGTTGAAATCAAAAATGAAAGCGAGGTACCCTCACCTTTTCAAAACACCAGGTACGTACGTCAATTTCGAAGACAAAATTTCATAAGGAGGGGAGGTTGTAAGACCCCAAATTTTTTTTATAACATTGAATTTCCTCTATTCATTATCTTGAAATATATAATAAGAAGTTAATTTGATATAATGCTTTGGTTATGGGTGAAAGGTGCAAATTTTGCAAAATAAGCAAGTGGTTATAAAATATTCATTATTGTCGGGGAATGTTCATTTGGTTGTGGAATACTCTTACTGTTGGAGAATATTCGTAAGACAGTAGCCAGACCATTTGTGGGCCCCATAATGTAATAATCTGCTTGGATGAAGCAAACGACAAGTTTGAGTTTTTATAAATAACGGCGTATTATTGTTACCAAGTAACAATTGTTGGATTACACGGTGGTTAAAATACGATGTCTGGCGTGGTTGCATTGCGATGACACGGTATTACACGATATTTTTGAATTACTTTCTTCTTACGTGAAAGGCACTACTCAATAATTGTTACAGTAATTACTGTTAAATATTTTATTTTATTTTATTTTATTGATTCAATAATTGCTGCGTTGATATTTTATATTATTATTGTTTCAATAATTATCATTGCACAGTATTTCCCATTATCAGATCAATAATTTATATTATTTGAATAATATTATTAGATAACATTATTGGCAATGTCTAAGAAAGTTTTGTCTAGGAAAGGGGTTTGGTCACCTAATTGCGCGCCAGTAAGGAGAAATCCTTATCGGAAAGCCCCCTCTTTCTTGGGAACGACCTGGTTGTCATAATTGTGATTCTATAATATTATTTGTGAATAATTAATTATTGATTTATATGATAAGGAAATATTTATTTTATGTGGATGGATAGGGAAATATTTATTTTGTGTGGATATAAATGATGGAATTAATGCTGAGGTGTTTTATCAGTATTTTCTCAGAATGGAGGTATTAAAAATCGTCCGTATGTGGATTTCGAGCATTTTTTGTTTGGAATTTGGAAAAACTTAAAGCTACAAAGTTGTAGAGAAATTAATTTCCTATGGAATGGACATAAAGGTAAATAAATTAATTCATATAAAATTTAAGGCAAGGAGATCTTATTTCTTTCTCAAAATTAAAGTTGGGCAAAATGTTTTATGCATACATCATAAGCATTAAATATATAGTAAAACATGTAGTAAGTATACTTATTATATTTCTATATAGAAACTGGATATATATATATATATATATATATATATTAAAAGTCATGTAGGCATTAAATGAGAGGATATGTATATTTTGTGTACTGGCAAGTTTTTATACCACTTATTTTAGGACTTAGACGCGTGAGTATGCTGGCATTTCTTGGCTTAAAACATTTGGTCAACCTTAGCATTAAAAGCTAAGTTGATGATTTCTGGCCCGGGCGAAATCATCAATCTCTATCGCGTAAAATTTGTTTTAATCCTGACCGATCAATTTAAAATTTTATCATCCAAACCATGCATTCAAAAATCAAATTTTCAAAATTATATTTTTGCCCCCAACTTCAAAAAATCTATAAATAGGGAGTGTTTCATTCATTTGGTTTTTACCAATCCAGTGAAAAGCAAAGCATACTCTCCTTACCTATATTCTCTCTAAAAAGCTTTATATCTCTTCTTACAAAAGTTTTGATTTTTGAAGAGAAAATTGGTCCAAGTATTGAGATAAGTTTAATTTCTATCAAATTATTTCTTACTTGTATTATATCTATAGATATACAAATACACATTGTTCTACACAATTTTATATATCTATATTTCATCTATTTGTCAAATAAAAGGATACTTGGGCGCCGCAATGCTACGTAGATACACCTCTACGGAGAGGAATTCGAACCGTACGATTCCTTATAGTCTTCAGTAACCTTTTATCGACATTATTTATATAAATATTGTAAAATAGATACGATACTTGATAGATCAAAACGACACTGAGATACTACTCCAAAAAGAGTAGTCATTCGAACTTGATTTTAGAATTGCAGTGATCTATTGAAAATATTTATATAAATATCAATTGTGAAAATTATATATTTTGTCGTACTTAGACGCCGCAAGGCTATGGAGATACACATCTACCAAGAGGAATTCGAACCGTACGATTGCTTATAGTACTAAGTGACATTATTTATAAAAGTTCACATAATAGATAAAATATTCTTATATATTATCTGAGTTAAACAATAATATTTGCTATATCAGTTTGTGCTTAACTGATTTAAATATTATATTTGATAAATATTATTTGAATTTATTTATTCCTTTTATACAAGTATTGATACATAAATATCTTTTATATAATACTTGTTAAAGATTATCTCGAGAAATAATTTTATTTAATCCATGAAAAGCACTCTTTATTTTAATGAGTTAATAATTATTTATAAAGTACATTAAAGTTATATATCTGGTTACTGAACTAAAGATAAAATTGTCTTATCTGCTTATTCAAGAAGCATCTCTCGAAAACATAAAAGTTATTTGAACTATTATAACTGAGCATATTATACATACTTTCTTAATCAGAAGCGTCATTTGATCTAAATAAAATTTCTATCTGCTTTAAAGAAGCAAATTGTTGAATATAAAAGTCTTTGAACTTTTATAAATATATATTTGTTCTTAAATTAATATCTGTTTATTTAAAGAAGCATTCATTCGTACTAAATTCCTATCTGCTTATTTAAGAATCACATTGTTATAAATCATTTGTAAAGAGAGAAAAGGTTAGAGTTAGTTTATTTTATGTACTTGTGAGAAAGACGAGTAATTTTTCGACCAAGACCCCATAGTCTTAGAGAGGTCAGCAGGAAGTTGGGTCTCTAGTGTACTTGTGAGGTGAGGAAGAAGCTGTTGTTTCAAGACCAGATCTTAGAATAGAACTGAACTCAAAAGGTGGTACAACTAGACTTGAGGAAGGAGCGGGGAGCTTGCTGTCCAAGATAGAATAGTTGAAATAGTTGGAAGTTTGTCTATAAAACTTTGTAAAGGCTTCTCCGCCTGTTTTTCATTATTGAGAGTAATAGGATCTTAAGTTCCAATAAGGGACTTGAGACTGGACGTAGCAACATACCAAGGGGTGTATATTGTGAACCAGATAAATCTCTGTGCATTGTGTGATTGAATTTTTATTATCTTGCATGCTAATTTCTAAAACTGCAAATTAATTACTAAAAATTCAAAAAAGGCCTAATATAATTTTTTTTAACCTTTAATAATCTATTCACCACCCCCTTCTAGATTATTATTGGACTTTCAAAGAGGTACCTGTTAAAATCATAGGTAAGAATAAACATATTCTACACTCAAAGGTTATACCTCAAGAGTTAGAATTTAAAATGAAAACAAGGTATCCTCACCTCATCGACATACCAGATACATACGTCAATTTTGAGAACGAATTTTCATAAGGGGAGGTTGTAAGACCCCAACTTTTATGAATAAAGATTTAATTTTCTCAAAAAAAAAATTTAATATTATGGTGTGAATTTGTTATAATGTTATAGTTGTGGGTAATATTTATAAATTTTGCAAAGTAAGCAAGTTGTTATAAAATATTCTTTTGGTCAGGGAATATTCATTTTATCAGGAAATATTCGTACGACGACACAATCATTGGTGGACCTCACAACGAAATTATTGTCGGAGTTAGAAAACGACAGAAATATCTTTTTATAAAAATAACGGCAAAAATTTTACCGTTAACTGTTGAAATACCTGGTAATAAAAGTACAATAATGTGCGTGGTTGCATAGTAGCACACGGTATTGATTATTTGATGCTTACGTGAGAAGTCACTCAGTTTTATTCAATTATTGCCACAATAATTGCTGCATAGTATCTCACGTTATTGATTTAATTATTGTCACAATATTTTATATTATTAAATAAATAATTGAGACAACAAAGGTATTCATATTATTATCTGCATTATTGATGATGTCTAGAAAGTTCTGTCGAGGAAAGGGGTTTGGTCACCTAACTGTGCGCCAATAGGGAGAAATCATTCTCGAAAAGCCCCCTCTTTCCTGAGAATGATCTGGTTGTTAAATATTGTGAGTTATAATATTGATGAATAAATGTTGTTAATATGTGTTTGGAGAAGACAAGTGAGTTGAGATAAATAGAGGAGATTTTTATAAAGTAATTGTTATAAATTTGGCTTATTATATGGACCCCCATTTACCCATTTTTCAAAATCATCGAAAAAAATTATCTCAATTTTGTTTATATATATATATATATATATATATATATATATAATAAGTTTTATTTTTTATGAAAAATATAATATATTATATTTTATTATGCATAGTGTTTGCATAGTAAAATCATATGAAAATCAAATAAATTCTCGTGAACCCAACTGTTCACCCGTGATTTCTCCTACTGTGCATCCAAATAGTATCATGTCATTCTCCTATAAATAGGATGCTCAGTTTAGAAATGAAAATCACACCAGAATCAGAGAATTCTTCTTCTATAATACTGAGCGTATTTCTTTTGAGTTTAAGGAAGCTTTGAGTGTAGAAAATAGTATAAGTTTTCTTCAAGAATATATCCGCTATACCAGCCGGAATTTCTCTCTTTTTGAGGTAAGGGGTATTATTTATTTCATATTCGCTTACGATATTATTTTTCGTATTCGTAAGAAATTTTATTTCATTCAATATTCGCAAGAAATATTATCTTCGTTTAATATTTGTAAGGAATATTATCTTCGTTCAATATTCGTTAGGAATATTATTTTCGTTCAACAGTTGTAAGGGATGTTATTTTTGTTCAATATTCGTAAGAAATAATATTTTATTCCATACTCTGTAGTATGTAAATAATATTATTTCGTTTCAGATTCCGAATTCTACACTCATTTTGTTAAGTATTACTTCTATACTCCTTGAAATTAGTAGAATATCCTTGAAATTTGCTCTTCATCTACTATCTTTTCACAAGGATATTTTTCTGAAAATTCTTATTCATTTTTAAGCTTTTCATACCGGAGTACTATTCATGGGTACTATTTATTTATACGGCATTATTCATACGTATGGTACTATTCATACGTATGGGTACTATTCACAAAGTACTATTCATGGGGTACTATTCACCCGGGGTACTATTCATGACCAAAAAAAATTAATTTCTTTTTGGTCCAAATTATTTTTGATACAATATTATTATTGAATTTTACTCCACAAAGCAGTATCATGTTGACAATTTGGACATTTTTAAACTCTGAATAAATTTAAAGTCTTTAATATTTATCCTTGATTTCGTTTGGTTGATGATTATATCATTGTCATCATCCTCATGCTTATATAGTGATAAAAGTAATCTTTGGCCCGTAGTGCATAGATGGATAGTTGATTGGTATGATTATGATCAGGGATTATTCGGTATACTCATGACATGTAATGTTACAAATGATGCTGTAAAAGTCTTTATTGGCCCGTAATGCATTGATGCACAGATGTTGGTATGATCATGACCATGTGTTCTCTTCAGCCAAGGGTGCAAAGATGAATTGTTGTTTGGCATGATCATGACCATTGGTGATAACACGAATATCATTGGCCCGTAGTGCATGGATAATTTGTGGATGTGATACTAATGAATATCCTTGGCCCGTAGTGCATGGATAATTCAGTGATATGGATTATTTATTAAGCTAAGTCTCAGCGATAAAATTAATGATAAACTTTTAAATCATAGAAGATAGTAAATATCATGCTCTACTTGACTCTTCTAATGGATTACTTGTTCCGCTACAGTTCTTGATCTAAAACTTGTTGTCTATTATATTCTATCAGTTGTTATACTGTTGAAGGCTAACAATAATTTATTCTGCATTATCTTAGTCATAATATTCTTTACTGGGCTAGTTGAGCTCACCCTTTTCTTTCACTGTTTTATTCAGGAAATGAGAATATAGCTGGGACTATTCAAGGAATGAAGTGACGATCTGAGATGGTTGCCATAGTATTCCTCACTATTCTATGAAATAGTGTGATAATAATTGTAATGAGAACTTATTTTGAGTTTGGATATTGTCTAGGAGACAATATTTGTATTAAAACTCACAACTTATTTTTTGTCGTATTCTGCACGACACTTAGCAGTTGTATAAATTAAGTTTGTAATTGAATTCTGTACCATTTATTTGGCGACTCAGAATGGGTGATGTATACCTATTTTGGGGGCGTCGCATCTGATATCCTCTCTTCATCCAACAATGATTTCTTCAACATTCTCACTGCCTTTGTAAACATCTACCAAAGTGAGAAACTCAACTAAAATGCCAAAATCTCTCAAGATTCCAAGTTATTAAAAAATTTTGAGGAAATGGATGAGAAATTCTTCTACATTACTGAGGAAGCAAAAGGCCTGTCAGAAGGAAAGGACAACGAGTTTCACAAGAAGCTTCAAACAACCATTTCTGATATATCTAATAAACTCCATCAGAGAGATCAAATTTATTTGGAAATGATTGAGCAACAGAGGAAAGAAGCCCTTCTACTTCAAAAGAAAAATGAAGAATCTAGTGAGTCTCTTTGAGAAAATAGACAACCTGAATAAGTCCCTCTCTCAACAACTAGAGCTCAGCCAGCAGGAGCTAAAAATTAAAGTTGGAAATTCATCCTACCTGATTGAGCAACTTTTGTCAAATGTTCAGCATCTCTCTTAAGTGATTGATGACAAAAAGGGGGAGAAAAAGATAAGGCACTCAAAGGGATTTAAGAAGAATCAAAAGAAAAATTAGAAAAAGAAGCAGGAAAAACTAAAAGCAAAACAAGAAGAAGAGGACTCGTCATCTCAGGAGGAGCAGGAGAAAGAAGGAGAAGAAGTGAAGTCACCATCTTAAGGGAGCAGGAGCAAGAAGGAGAAGAATTGAAGTCACCATCTCAGGGGGAGAAGGAGTAAGAAGAAGAAGAAGAAATGAAGTCACAATCTCAGGGGGAGCAGGAACCAGGAGATCCAGCAGATGAATAGAAACAACAGAGAAGATCCAGGAACTAGGAGATTCAGCAGATGAGTAGCAACAACAGAGAAGATCCAGGAGACACGCATGAAAAAGAAGGTACATCTCTAAATGTAATAGTTAACTCTGGATCCAAAATTTAGGTTTACTATTCAGCTGTAATCATATGCTTTTTAATATATCATTCATATTACTTGTTATAGAAATACAGTAGCTCATTATATCTTAAGATTCATTCATCTCATACATATGCATTCAGTATTTTTGTCATCATCAAATAGGGGGCGATTTTTAGGAATATGCATGTGAATGTTATTCCTTTATTCGTATAATTTGCTGATGCAGATGATGAAGTAAATGAATGAATATGCAGATATGTCTGCATTTAAATAAGTTATAAAGTCCTTGAATAGATAATAGGAATATATGTACAAGGACTTAGACTGAAATAATCAAATATGTTAGGTTGATTCTACATAAACAAAATAGCTCTGTAAAGTCCTTAAAAAGAATATGATGTGCAAGCAGAAGAACATTCTCGGAATAGTAGAGTTTTGTATTGCAAAGCACTACATGAATAAATATGTTAGGTTGATTCTACATGAACAAAATAGCTCTATAAATTCTTTAAAAAGAATATGAATATGAACTCGAGATTGTACATTAACTCGAGTTTGTTTTGTTCATATGCTTGTACAAGCTTTACAGAACTTCTCTTCCTTCAATTGTGCAGTGTTTTACCAGTCTGCACCAAATAACTTGAGATCTGCGAATCAATTCAAACAGCTTCCAACGGATATAATCCAACGGGAAGCTTATGAAAGGCTATTTAACAACATAAGCTTAAAAGAAGAAGAGGTTGGTTGTTGTTCAATTGTTAACTCTGCGAGATCTATAGAGCAAAATAGAATAAGTCTCAGTGGCAGTGAGACTACGAGAGTAGAAGTGAAGCAAGATAAGAGAAAAGCTTTAACAGAAAAAAGGCTTCACTCAACAACGATGAGAATGCCATTAAGAGTGTCAGCCAAGCTGAGAGTCGAGAAGGCCCAGAAAATAGCATTCAAGAGATTGGCATATCAAAGAGAAGATTCAAAGAGTCAGTCTACGAATCACCATGAAGCACCAAGAGCTAAAGAAGAACAGTTACAGAACCAAACTGTACAAAAGCCAACCAAGGTTCAAAGGATGCTAAATGCCAGATAGAGTCTATCAAAAGTGCAAAGACTTAGAATACCTCAAGTGGTAAATATGTGTAGGCTAAGATCAGATCAGTTGCACCAAAGAAGAAGGGAAAAACTGTTATGTACATAGAGATCGAACTTCATGAATAACTTAGCAGTTTGTCCAATGTTGATCTAGTCTCGTTGCAGAATCCAAAGAGGATCACAACAAGCTGCTAAGTATCAAGGATAAACAATCTTAAAGTCATCTTATCAGCTCAGCACCAACAACAAAAACAACAAGAAGCCGAGGCATGAAGGGTCCTTGTCCAAGGTGTTAGGTTTGTAATATTCAAGAACGCGATCAAATTGCATAAATAAGCGAAAACGTGTAAAATTAGAGTTTTAAAAATTTTACAAACCATATACCCGGATCACCCTTTATGCACAATTATTAATTAAATGAAAAGATATGAAGAACAAGAATCATACCCTTGAAGATTCGAGCTTCCTCAGGCACAAGTTTGTTAGGTTTGTAATATTCATGTGCGCAATCAAATTGCATAAAAAGTGCGAAAGCGTGTAAAATCAGAGTTTAAAAAATTTACAAACCATATACCCGGATCATCCTTTATGCACAATTATTAATTAAACGAAAAGATAAAGAATAAATCATACCCTTGAAGATCGAGCTTCCTCAGGTACAAGTTCACCTCCAAATCCTTTCGCGTTCAATCTTGAATCCACTGGGTTTGGTTCTTTCCTTTGATCAACGTTAGCCACCCATGTGTTTGGCCTCTAGAGGTGATCCACCAAGGAAGAATAGGAATTCAAGAAGAAGGGTGGTTGGCTAAACCCTAGTTTTCTATCTCTATAGAAAGGGTGTACTCTCCCAATAAATTGGAATTATTACGTATGTTGAAAAATCAACAACCCACACCACCCATAATAAGACTCCTCTTATTTATAGATGTGGGCAACCCACCTTAACAATTAAGGAATTGGGTTTTAATTAATTAATTCTTTTAATTAATTAAGCTCCCTAATCTTATTAGGGATAATTAATTAAACTCCTTTAACTAATTTAACCTCCTAATCTTATTAGGAATAAATGAGAGTACTTATATTAAATTAATTCCTACTCTTTTAGAAATTAAAATAATAATAATTGTAATAATATTAATAAGACTCCTCTTATTAATTTATATTTAATATTTCTAAAATATTAAATAATAAATATTAAGCTATTTAATTTATTCTATCACCATAGATTAAATTAAATATACTTAACATATTATTACGATTATGCCATTAACTTCTTAAATAATTATTCTTCCTTTTATGGTGTGACCCTTTAGGTTCTCCATATTAAACCAGTTGTGAATAAATCAATTAGAACAATTCTAATCTTATTTAAATAAATAAATTAAACAATTAATTTATTTAAATAAATAATATTTATTCTACAATAGGGATAAGCCTCCCTAGCGATCAACGACTTTCCAGATAATATAGATTTCAACATTAATCATAAAAGAACCTTTGAGTAAATAGTTACTGTACAATTCAATCCTTCCACCATACAATGTCCCAATTAAATATAAGATATGGAATTACTGTCAAGTCTTATTTTATTTAATTATATGTATTTCGATCCTTAAATGCACAACTCCAAATAATGCAAATTAGAAACTCCTTTCTAATTTCATTCGCCTTAAACCAAGGACTCTTGGGTTGTCATTTATCGAATCACATAGGACATTTCTCTTCTTTTATTAGAAGTGGTAGATTCTTTATTGATCATACATTATCTCCATGTACAACTTATTATACCCAAGCATACCCTTTTTGATATACCCTAAGGGTCTTAAGGAATAAGTCAAAGTATAACTCATCATACATAAGATACTATGATGATCTCAAGTCCAAGGATCACTTGTACTACTATCACTACAGAATTCCTATTGACAGCAAATAAAACTCCATTAGGTATTCCTTAGCGAGCCACGTTCTCATGAACTTATTCTCTAATAAGCACCTACATACTTGCTTTAGTGTCTCCACACAAATGATCATGAGATCAATCATCCTCATCCAATGAGCAAGCAACGATGTACCAATCTATCCTGATTCACTAATCCCCAATTTAGTAATCCAATGATTGGGAACTATTTTAGTTTTAAGCTTTCTAAGAATTTAGATCTCATTAGAATGATCATCATCATTATTCTAAAAGCATTGCTTAAAACTATGGGTTTATCACATATTATAAAAACAAAGATCATGTAGATAATTAAAAGCCTTTAATAAATTAATACTTTTTATTAATAAATGAATAAGATTGTTTACAAAGTATATGCTTTATCATCAAACATGATTGGCTTGTATGCATACTACTTTCAATCTCCCACTTGCATTAAAGCCAATCGTCATGGTATCTCATACTCTTCTTCTCTAAGTGACGATTATCCTGTTTGTTGGATAAGCTTTAGTTAATGGATATGTAATGTTGTTTATGAGAGTCCACTATCTCTATAGTGATTTCCCATCTTTCAATGATTCTAATAATCAAATGAAAGTGCCACAACACATGTTTAGATCCAAGATGAGACTTAGAACTATTCCTAGTTCTATAATGAACTTTTAATCCAAACAATCAACTTGCGCTTTCATTTATAGTTATATACTTTGTTTTTATCACTAAACCAAAGAACTCTTTCTTTGTTTGGAACCTTTCCAATTCAACGCACCACTGCTCATGTTAACACTTTACCTTAAAGTGGATTTTACGTCGTCTTGAGTGCATGCGAAAAACTTGAGTCCGATAAGCCCTCTTGTTTTAATTCGGACCCATCATGTATGATCACATCCTTAGTGTCTTTGGTTAAGAACTTTAAGATGTTTTTCAACGACTCACGATGAACTTCTCCGAATATGATCGATCAACATCGTCTCTCGATATTTCATTGCATACATGATAGTTACTCATGCGATCTCTCTTTTCAGGAGTCTGTGGGGACTTTTAAGAGAAATACACTCCATAGCTCATCGATATGAGACATCTCTTGGAGTTTGCCATGCTAAACGACTTTAGTATCAAATGAATATACGTTCCTTGGGTTAAGTCGAGCATCCTCTAAAATCTATCTATATAGATTTATATCCCCAATTAAGATACTCTTCCCAAATCATTCGTGGAGGAATTTTTAGACAACTTTATCTTTCTTGATTGTAGCATTGGTATGTAATTCCTCATCCATAGTATATCAACATATAATACTAGAAATTCCACGACGCCTCCCAATCGACCCTTTTTTGTACACATTAGAAGTCTTACCTCATCGAATGTAACTTTGGATCATCATCTTCTATGATGTGTACCTCATCATCATCATTCATGATGAATCCATACCTCCTAGGTATCTTTGGTACTATTCCGCATTTATGATTCGGTTGTGTGGTACAATAGGTCTATCTACGTGTTCCTCTTATTTGACTTATAGTGTTTTGTGGATCACGAACTTTTCAAGATCTATAATCCTCCCACTAGCCCTTTCAATGATAAACACCTTTATCTTAGAAGGCGGCGTGTTTCAGAACAAACACCTTTTTTGCTAAGTAGGATTATAGAACACATGCCCTAAACTTACTTTAGGATGTCCCACAAATCAGATACATGTCAAATTTTGTCCCAAGCTTATCCTTTGAAACCTTTTCACATAAGTTGGACAACCCTTTATCTTAACATGCTTAAGATTAGGAATCCTCCCGTCCATAACTTTTATGGAGTCTTGGGGCCGGATTTTGAGGTTACCATTTTCGTAGATATGCAGCCATTTCTAGGACATTATCCCAGAAGGATACTGGAATGTCGGTAAAATCATTATGGATCGCATCTATGTTCAAATAGGTACGATTTTTCCTTTCGGATACATCAATCAATTATTAGTATCGATGTGTCCATTATGAGAAAACCATTTGAGATGATCTAGAAACTTATTGCACAAGTATTTATTCCTTTCTAATCAAAGAATCTTAATACTTTGTTAATTTGTTTCATTTCTGAATTCTTTGAACCTTTCAAATAATTCACACTTGTATTTCAACAAATACATACATTCAACTCTTTGAATGATCATCTCATTTTCTTATACTAATTTGTTCAATATGCAAAATTATTTTCATGTAAGTCAAGTATACAAAATTTATTAAGTAATATTCCGATTCTATACAAAACATTATTATTATAAATAGAACAACAATTGTTCTTAATTATAATACCAAAGTTTTCATTGTCCAACAATAAAATGGAAATAATATTTTTAACAAGAACTGAATACAATAACAACTTATCGACTTAATAGATTTGCCCGTAGAGGCGATCTTAAACTATAAGTTTCTATAGCTAATGCAAAGAACCTTTGCTTCATTTTCCACACATAGGATTACTTATCTTTGTTTAACTTTCTACTTACCTTGGTCCTTCATAAATCTATATTTATTATAACCAAAGTCGGTATCCAATACCCAAGTAGAACCTCGACTTAAAGAAAATTTATTTCAATCATGAACAAAAATCGTATTATGTAGAAACTTCACTAAGCTTCTTTGGTTAGCCTCTCGCAAGACGCTTCTCGCAGCTTTCTTTCCAAAGTCCAGCTTATAGCAGTGGAAGCAAACTCCTTTGCTATCCATATCAGTTTTGTTCTTATTATCCTTTGTTTTTGCCTTTCTATTTACCTTCTTAGAATCGTTCTTCTTTTCAGAAGATCCTTTGGCCCCTACTAGTAAGACATGGTCTTTCTTGGTTGGAAAGTGACTCTCAACATTTTTCAACATGTTAAGCAAATCAGCAAAGCTGATATCTAGCTTGTTCATATGAAAAATTCACAACAATTGTGAAAAGAGTCCGGGAGTGAGTGCAAGATCAAATCTTGGCTCAACTATCCATCCATGACAAAACTTGTTGTCCTAATTGATCAATCAAATTGATTATGTTAAGAACTTTTTGTCTGTACTATAGTGCCATTGGCCATTCTAGATCTAAGAGCTCCTTAGATATCCGATATCTATCGGTCTTACTTTCCTCACCATCAACTACTTGATGTGCGGGAATATAGTAGGAGTATCCATAGTTTCAGTCGACGTCAAGCTTGTTACTCATGGATACGAGCATGATGTGCATCGAGCCAATCAGTGCATCATCTCTGCCACTTTCTAAAAGTAGCAATCTCTTCCTCGAGGGCATTATGCGCAACCATTGCGAGGGATAGGCGTATTAAGGACATAAGATAGCTTTTCACTATGAGAACTATTCTCAAATTCCTTAACCAATCCGCTTTAATTAGGTCCTGGATAATTTAGCATCTAATATGCTTCAGAAGTGATAGAAATTTTAGACATTGTAAAATTACGTAAATGAATTTGTAATTAACAACATTTTAACATACATTCTATTATTAATTACCAAAATAAATTAGGTCTTGTTTTAAATTGGTATCTCCCACTATTTTCTTCAAACTATATTACCTCACTTATATAGTTCGGCAAAATCTAATTAAAGATTTGCTACTGAGAATAAGGATCCCATTTCAAATGTATATAGCCTTGTGGTGACACAACAAACTATATATAAATAAATAGGTAGACAACTTTTGTCAATTACATCAACTATACAACTCCTTGTATTTTGCCTCTTAGATTATTTTGATCAAGTGGTGGCACATCCGAATCAAAATTATCCAAGTTAAGTCCGACCTAGCACTCCATATATTCAAAAAGAAAAAATATCATCCTTGTGGTGACACAACAAAACAATATTGTTCAATTTTCTTTATAAGCATCAAATGTGATAAATTAACATCTTAAATACTTAATACTTGCCTTGTGGTGACACAACAAACTCATATTAAATATTTAATACTCTATTAATTTTATCATGCTAGAAGGCTTACGCTCGATATTCCAAATATCTTTGAACGCTTAGGACTTAATATAAAAATTGAGGGGTTTGTTATTAATTTGTCTCATCTTGTTTAAGCGCATGCATTACATATATATATATAAATAATACGCGTCGTATTAATGAACATGCGAAGCATGTTTGCATAATATATAATATATATAATATAAGCATGCACATATAGAATACTATATTCTACCCGGATTGATTATGGACTTTTATTCTAGTTTGGTTCACTAGAGCCACCAAGTGAACCAAAAGGTCAAACCCTAGGGGTGCAAGAAATAATATTTAAATATAACTATTACATTTAAACCCGGGCTCTATTACAAACGGGTCTTCAAGCGCTTCTTGTCCCTTGATCTCTAATTCTTCAAAATTAATTCTAACTATTCCTATTACAAAACTATTTAAAATAAATAGAAACCTTGATCAACAGTCAAGGGGAAGTGCATAGGAGGGAGATAGAATTTACATTAAGAAAAATTAGAGAAGGCGAAAGTCTTGTGAGACCCATTTAATAAAACCCATACATTCATTACATCCAACTAAAATAAAATCCAATCGCATTGGTCAATAGTCCATAATCAATCTCATTTATTATCATACACATCACCATATATGCATCAATAAATAACATTCATCTTATGAATAATAAATATTTAATATATATATTGATATCATTTAATGGACAAATTTAGTTAGTATAAAATCTATTTTTGAATTAAAATAAACTCCTTTATTTTAATCCAAATTTAAATCAAAATAAAACTATTTTATTTTAATTTATCCAATTTTGAATAAAATAAACTATTTTATTTTAATCAAAATTTTAATCAAAATAAACTCCTTTATTTTAATTAATTATGGAATCCAATTCCATGTAAAATAAAAAAACTTTAATTAAAATAAACTCTTTTATTTTAATTAATTATGGAATCCAATTCCATGTAAAAAAAATATTAAAGGAAACACGGATATTCTTTCCTATTCACAAATAAACTCCTTTATTTTGAATAATATGATATCTTATTTCATATTTAAATAAACTCCTTTATTTAAGGAAATTAGGATTCTCTTTCCTATTCACAAATAAACTCTTTTATTTTGAATAATATGAAATCTTATTTCATATCTAAACAAACTCCTTTATTTAAGGAAAGATGGATTTACTTACCTATTCACAAATAAACTCCTTTATTTTAGGAAAAATAAAATCCAATTTCAACTCCAATTAGTTATTATGGAATCCAATTCCAACTCTAATTAGTTAAGCATGAAATTTAATTTTAAAATTAAAATAAATCTTTTATTTTAATATTAAAATAAACCTTTATTTTAAAGATTAAAATAAACCTTTTATTTTAATTATAAAATTATTTAACATTAAAATAAAACTTTATATTTTAATATTAAAATAAACCTTTTATTTTAAAATTAAAATAAACCTTTTATTTTAATTATATAATAATTAAGAATATATATATATGTATATATATATATATATTCGTAATATATATTATATATATATATATATAAAACCATCCGTTCCCCTCGATTTCCGTGAAGTTGTTTCAAAAAAAAAATTTGCTGGGATAGTCATTTCGGTGAAGCCTTTTTAAAAAAAAATTATGGCAAGTTCCCCTTTTTTTTTTTTAAACAATTATTTCTTTTCTTATGCCTTGAAAACATGGACCTTTAAAATTAAAAAAAAAAAAAGATGAAACACGGACTGCTAACATACATTCTATGTGCCATGTTTGCTTTATTCACGTTACAGAATATATCGATTCACAGAAAAAAATAGTTCATTTGCTTTTAGGATTTTTTTTTTTTTTTTTATTTTATTTTATACAATAAAATTATGCCCAATAAAATTGTTCTAAACACATATCAACATACATATCAAATCAAACAATTAATAATTCGCATAAAGGTTTGGCTCGATGCCACCATTAGGTTTGTAATATTCATACGCATGAATCAAATTGCATAAAAAAGTGCTGAGCGTGTAAAATCGAGTTTAAAAATTTACAAACCATATACCCGATCATCCTTTATGCACAATTATTAATTAAACGAAAAGATAAAGAATAAATCATACCTTGAAGATCGAGCTTCCTCAGTACAAGTTCACCTCCAAATCCTTTCGCTTCAATCTTGAATCCACCGTTAGGTTCTTTTCCTTTGATCAACGTTAGCCACCCATGTGTTTGGCCTCAGAGGTGATCCACCAAGGAAGAATAGGAATTCAAGAAGAAGGGTGGTTGGCTAAACCTAGTTTTCTATCTCTATAGAAAAGGGTGTACTCTCCCAATAAATTGGAATTATTACGTATGTTGAAAAATCAACAACCCACACCACCCATAATAAGACTCCTCTTATTTATAGATGTGGGCAACCCACCTTAACAATTAAGGAATTAGGTTTTAATTAATTAATTCTTTTAATTAATTAAGCTCCCTAATCTTATTAGGGATAATTAATTAAACTCCTTTAACTAATTTAACCTCCTAATCTTATTAGGAATAAATGAGAGTACTTATATTAAATTAATTCCTAAATTCTTTTAGAAATTAAAATAATAATAATTGTAATAATATTAATAAGACTCCTCTTATTAATTTATATTTAATATTTCTAAAATATTAAATAATAAATATTAAGCTATTTAATTTATTCTATCACCATAGATTAAATTAAATATACTTAACATATTATTACGATTATGCCATTAACTTCTTAAATAATTATTCTTCCTTTTATGGTGTGACCCTTTAGGTTCTCCATATTAAACCTATTGTGAATAAATCAATTAGAACAATTCTAATCTTATTTAAATAAATAAATTAAACAATTAATTTATTTAAATAAATAATATTTATTCTACAATAGGATAAGCCTCCCTAGCGATCAACGACTTTCCGTATAATATAGATTTCAACATTAATCATAAAAGAACCTTTGAGTAAATAGTTACTGCATAATTCAATCCTTCCACCATACAATGTCCCAATTAAATATAAGACATGGAATTACCACAAGTCTTATTTTATTTAATTATATGTATTTCGATCCTTAAATGCACAACTCCAAATAATGCAAATTAGAAACTCCTTTCTAATTTCATTCTGCCTTGGCCAAGGACTACTGGGTTGTCATTTATCGAATCACATAGACATTTCTCTTCTTTATTAAGTGGTAGATTCTTTATTGATCATACATTATCTCCATGTATAACTTATTATACCCAAGCATACCCTTTGATATACCCTAAGGGTCTTAAGGAATAAGTCAAAGTATAACTCATCATACACAAGATACTATGATGATCTCAAGTCTAAGGATCACTTGTCTTACTATCACTACAGAATTCCTATCGACAGTAAAATAAAACTCCATTAGGTATTCCTTAGCGAGCCAATGCTCAAAGTGAACTTATTCTCTAATAAGCACCTACATACTTGCTTTAGTGTTCCACACAAATGATCATGAGATCAATCATCCTCATCCAATGAGCAAGCAACGTATGTACCAATCTATCCGGATTCACTAATCCCCAATTTAGTAATCCAATGATTGGGAACTATTTTAGTTTTAAGCTTTCTAAGAATTTAGATCTCATTAGAATGATCATCATCATTATTCTAAAAGCATTGCTTAAAACTATGGGTTTATCACATATTATAAAACAAAGATCATGTAGATAATTAAAAGCCTTTAATAAATTAATACTTTTTATTAATAAATGAATAAGATTGTTTACAAAGTATATGCTTTATCATCAAACATGATTGGCTTGTATGCATACTACTTTCAAAGTTCACCTCCAATCCTTTTCGCGTTCAACTTGAATCCAACGGGTTTGGTTCCTTCCTTTGATCAACGTTAGCCACCCAAATGTTTGGCCTCTAGAGGTGATCCACCAAGAAAGAAGAAAGATCCAAGAAGATGGGTGGTTGGCTAAACCCTAGATTTTCTATCTCTATAGAAAAAGAAGCGTACTCTCCAACTATTGGAATTACGTATATATTTAATATCTGATATAAGACTCCTCTTATAAAGATATCAGGTAACCTTATTTAATAAAAAGTAAGGTATTATTTAATTAAACTCTTTTAATTAAATAGGCTCCCTAATCTTATTAGAGATAATTAATTAAACTCCTTTAACTAATTTTCTCTCCAAATCCTATTAGGAATAAATGAGAGTACTTATATTAAATTAATTCCTAAACTCTTTTAGAAATTAAAATAATAATAATTGTAATAATATTAATAAGACTCCTCTTATTAATTTATATTTAATATTTCTAAAATTTAAATAATAAATATTAAGCTATTTAATTTATTCTATCACCATAGATTAAATTAAATATACATAACATATATTATTACGATTATGCCATTAACTTCTTAAATAATTATTCTTCCTTTTTATGGTGTGACCCTTTAGGTTCTCCATATTAAACCATTGTGAATAAATCAATTAGAACAATTCTAATCTTATTTAAATAAATAAATTAAACAATTAATTTATTTAAATAAATAATATTTATTCTACAATAGGGATAAGCCTCCCTAATGATCAACGACTTTCCGGATAATATAGATTTCAACATTAATCATAAAAGAACCTTTTGAGTAAATAGTTACCAGTATAATTCAATCCTTCCACCATACAATGTCCCAATTAAATATAAGACATGGAATTCTTGTCAAGTCTTATTTTATTTAATTATATGTATTTCGATCCTTAAATGCACAACTCCAAATAATACAAATTAGAAACTCCTTTCTAATTTCATTACTTATTTAAAGACTACTGGGTTGTCATTTATCGAATCACATAGACATTTCTCTTCTTTTATTAGAAGTGGTAGATTCTTTATTGATCATACATTATCTCCATATACAACTTATTATACCCAAGCATACCCTTTGATATACCCTAAGGGTCTTAAGGAATAAGTCAAAGTATAACTCATCATACACAAGATACTATGATGATCTCAAGTCCAAGGATCACTTGTACTACTATCACTACAGAATTCCTATTGACAGCAAATAAAACTCCATTAGGTATTCCTTAGCGAGCCACGTTCAATGAAACTTATTCTCTAATAAGCACCTACATACTTGCTTTAGTGTCTCCACACAAATGATCATGAGATCAATCATCCTCATCCAATGAAAGCAAGCAACGTATGTACCAATCTATCCGGATTCACTAATCCCCAATTTAGTAATCCAATGATTGGGAACTATTTTAGTTTTAAGCTTTCTAAGAATTTAGATCTCATTAGAATGATCATCATCATTATTCTAAAAGCATTGCTTAAAACTATGGGTTTATCACATATTATAAAAACAAAGATCATGTAGATAATTAAAAGCCTTTAATAAATTAATACTTTTTATTAATAAATGAATAAGATTGTTACAAAGTATATGCTTTATCATCAAACATGATTGGATGATAAACTCCTTTATTAAAGGAAACACGGATTCTCTTTCCTATTCACAAATAAACAAGCCAATCATGTTTGATGATAAAGCATATACTTTGTAACAATCTTATTCATTTATTAATAAAAAGTATTAATTTATTAAAGGCTTTTAATTATCTACATGATGTCGTTTTATAATATGTGATAAATCCATAGTTTTAAGCAATGCTTTTAGAATAATGATGATGATTATTCTAATGAGATCTAAATTCTTTGAAAGCTTAAAACTAAAATAGTTCCCAATCATCGATTACTAAATTGGGGATTAGTGAATCCGGATAGATTGGTACATACGCTTGCTTTCATTGGATGAGGATGATTGATCTCACGATCATTTGTGTGGAGACACTAAAGCAAGAATGTAGGTGCTTATTAGAGAATAAGTTCACCGAACGTGGCTCGCTAAGGAATACCTAATGGAGTTTTATTTGCACTCACAATAGGAATTCTCAGAGCGATAGTAGTACAAGTAATCCTTGGACTTGAGATCATCATAGTATCTTGTGTATGATGAGTTATACTTTGACTTATTCCTTAAGACCCTTAGGTATATCAAAGGGTATGCTTGGGTATAATAAGTCAGTATATGGAGATAATGTATGATCAATAAAGAATCTACCACTTCTAATAAAAGAAGAGAAATGTCCTATGTGATTCGATAAATGACAACCCAAAGAGTCCTCGGTTAAGGCAAAATGAAATTAGAAAGGAGTTTCTAATTTGCATTATTTGAGTCATGCATTTAAGGATCGAAATACAAATAATTAAATAAAATAAGACTTCGACAAGAATTCCATGTTTTATATTTAATCGGGACATCAGATGGTGGAAGAATCGAATCAGTACGTGAACTATTTACTCAAAGGTTCTTTAATGATTAATGTTGAAATCTATATTATCCGGAAAGTCGCTGATCGCTAGTGGAGGCTTATCCCTATCAGAGAATAAATATTATTTATTTAAATAAATTAATTGTTTAATTTATTTATTTAAATAAGATTAGAATTGTTTTAATTGATTTATTCACAACCTGCTTAATACGGAGAACCTAAAGGGTCACACCATATAAAAGGAAGAATAATTATTTAAGAAGTTAATGGCATAATCGTAATAATATAAGTTAAGTATATTTAATTTAATCTATGGTGATGTAATAAATTAAATAACTTAATATTTATTATTTAATATTTTAGAAATATTAAATATAAATTAATAAGAGGAGTCTTATTAATATTATTACAATTATTATTATTTTAATTTCTAAAAGAGTTTAGGAATTAATTTAATATAAGTACTTTCATTTATTCCTAATTGATTAGAAGGAAAATTAGTTAAAGGAGTTTAATTAATTATCCATAATAAGATTAGGGAGCTTAATTAATTAAAAGAATTTAATTAATTAAATAAAACCCAATTCCTTAATTGTTAAGATGGGTTGCCCACATCTATAAATAAGAGGAGTCTTATTATGGGTGGGGTTGTTGACTTTTACAACATACGTAATAATTCCAATTTGTTGGAGAGTACGTCCTTTTTATATAGAGATAAAAACTAGGGTTTGAGCCAAATACCCTTCTTCTTCTTGAAAATTCTTTTTCCTCGTGGATCACCTCTAGAGGCCAAACATTTGGGTGGCTAACGCCGATCAAAGGAAGGAACCAAACCCGGTATTCAAGGAGATCGCGGAGAACTAGGAGGTGAACTTGTATTGAGGAAGCTCGTTTTACAAGGGTATGATTTTATAATTTCTTATTCTTCGCTTAATTAATAATTGTGCATAAAGGGTGATCCGTATATATGGTTTGTATAAAATTTTAAACTCCGATTTTTACACATTTCCGCACTTTTATGCAATTTGATCAAGGTTTTGAATATTACAAACCTAATAAAGGGCATCGAGCCAAACCTTTATGTAAATTATTAATTGTTTTAATTTGATATTATATTGATATGTGTTTAGAACAATTTAATTGGGCATAATTTTATTGTATAAAATTTAATAAATAAATAAAAAAAAAACGTGAATCATGATATCACGTGGACCATCACATTATGTAATTAATTATATTTGATTCCGTGTCCTGCTAGATGGGATATATTCCAAGTAGTATTCCAAGTGATGCCTAACAATATAAAAAAAAAAAAAAAAAAAAAACGGAAGCTATATTTTTTTTTTGAAAATGTTAACAGGATACACGATTTTGTTTTTTTTTTTTAACTTCCAAGGATCACGTGGCCATGATTGACAGCGGAAATCAAGGTGGAAATCTTAACGTAATATATATATATATATATATATATATATATATATATATATATATATATATATATGGTTTTATTATATATATAATAAAATAACGGTTTTATTTTTTATTATTATATATATATATTATTCTTAATTATTTTATAATTAAAATAAAATGTTTATTTTAATTTTAAAATAAAAGTTTATTTTAATATTAAAATAAAAAAGTTTATTTTAATTTTAAAATTAGAATTTCATGCTAACTAATTAGAGTTGGAATTGGATTCCATGATAAATAATTGGAGTTGAAATTGGATTTTATTTTTCCTAAAATAAAGGAGTTTATTTGTGAATAGGGAAGTAAATCCATCTTTCCTTAAATAAAGGAGTTTATTTAGATATGAAATAGGATTTCATATTATTCAATATAAAAGAGTTTATTTGTGAATAGAAAGAAAATCCGTATTTCCTTAAATAAAAGAGTTTATTTAAATATGGAATAAGATTTCATATTATTCAAAATAAAAGAGTTTATTTGTGAATAGGAAAGAATATCCGTGTTTCCTTTAATATTTTTTTTTACATGGAATTGATTCATAATTAATTAAAATAAAAGAGTTTATTTTAATTAAAGATTTTTTATATATATGGAATTAGATTCCATAATTAATTAAAATAAAGGAGTTTATTTTATTAAAATTTTGATTAAAATAAAATAGTTTATTTTATTCAAAATTGATAAATTAAAATAAAATAGTTTTATTTTGATTTAAATTTGGATTAAAATAAAGGAGTTTAATTTTGATTCAAAATTAGATTTTATACTAACTAAATTTGTCCATTAAATGATATCAATATATATATTAAATGTTTATTATTCATAAGATGAATGTTATTTATCGATACATACGGTGATGTGTATGATAATAAATGGGATTGATTATGGACTATCAATCAATATGATTGGATTTTATATTAGTTGGATGCATGAATGTATGAGTTTTATTAAATGGGGTCTGCACAGATTCGCCTTCTCTAATTTTTCTTAATGTAAATTCTATCTCCTCCTATGCATTTCCCTCGATCACGATCAAGGTTTCTATTTATTTTAAATAGTTTTGTAATAGAAATAGTTAGAATTAATTTTGAAAATTAGAGATCAAGGAGTAAGGAGCGCTTGAAGACCCGCTTGTAATGAAGCCCCAAGTTTAAATGTAATAGTTATATTTAAATATTATTTCTTGCACTTTAGGGAGTTTGACCTTTTGGTTCACTTGGTGGCTCTAGTGAACCAAACTAGAATAAAAGTCCATAATCAATCCGGTAGAATATAGTATTCTATATGTGCATGCTTATACTATATATATATATATTATATATTATGCAAACATGCTCGCATGTTAATTAATACGACGCGTATTTTATATATATATATGTAATGCCGCTAAACAAGATGAGACAAATTAATAACAAACCCCTCAAATTTTTATATTAAGTCCTAAGCGCTCAAAGATATTTGGAATATCGAACGTCATTCTTCTAGCATGATAAAATTAATAGAGTATTAAATATTTAATATGAGTTTGTTGTGTCACCACAAGGCAAGTATTAAGTATTTAAGATGTTAATTTATCACATTTGATGCTTATAAAGAAAATTGAACAATATTGTTTTGTTGTGTCACCACAAGGATGATATTTTTCTTTTTTGAATATACGGAGTGCTAGGTCTGGACTTAACTTGGATAATTTTGATTCGGATGTGCCACCACTTGATCAAAATAATCTAAGAGGCAAAAGAAAAGGAGTTGCATAGTTGATGTAATCGACAAAAGTTGTCTACCTATTTATTTATATATAGTTTGTTGTGTCACCACAAGGCTATATACATTTGAAATGGGATCCTTATTCTCACTAGCAAATCTTTAATTAGATTTTGCCGAACTATATAAGTGAGGGTAATATAGTTTGAAGAAAATAGTGGGAGATACCAATTTAAAACAAGACCTAATTTATTTTGGTAATTAATAAAAGAATGTATGTTAAAATGTTGTTAATTACAAATTCATTTACAGAATTTTACAATGTCTAAAAATTACTATCACTACGAAGCATATTAAATGCTAAATTAACCAAATCGAATTAAACAGATTGGTTAAGGAATTTGAGAATAGTTCTCATAGCTGAAAAGCTATCTTATGTCCTTAATACGCCTATCCCTGCAATGGTTGCAGACAATGCCTCTGAGGAAGACATTGCTACTTTTAGAAAGTGGCAAGATGATGCACATTGGCTCAATGCATCATGCTCGCATCCACGAGTAACGAGCTTCAAATACAAGATGAAACTATGGATGCTCCTACTATATTCCCGCACATCAAGTAGTTGATGGTGAGGAAAGTAGGACCGATAGATATCGACATATCTAAGGAGCTCTTCCGATCTAGAATGGCCAATGGCACTATAGTACGCATAAAAAGTTCTTAACATAATCAATTTGATTGATCAATTAGACAACTGGTTTTGTCATGGATGGAGAGTTGAGCCAAGATTTGATCTTGCCCTCACTCCCTACTCCTTTCAATTGTTGTGAATTTTTCATATGAATAAGCTAGATATCGCCTCACCGATTTGCTTAACATGTTGAAAAATGTCGAGAGTCACTTTCCAACCAAGAAAGACCATGTCTTACCGGTAGGGCCAAAGGATCTTCCGAAAAGAAGAATGATTCAAAGAAGGTATATAGAAAGGCAAAAAACAAAGGATAATAAGAACAAAAATCGATACGGATAAAGAAAGGAGTTTGCTTCCACCGCTATAAGCCCGACACCGGAAAAAAAAACATGCGAGAAGCATCTTGCAAAGGCTAACCAAAGAAGCTTAGTGAAGTTTCTACATAATACAATTTTGTTCATGATTTAAATAAATTTTTCTTTAAGTCAAGGTTCTACTTGGGTATTGGATACCGACTTTGGTTATCATAAATATAGATTTATGAAGGACCAAATGAAGTAGAAAGCTAAACAAATATAAGTAATCCTATATGCGGAAATGTAACAAAGGTTGCTACATTAGCCATAGAAACTTATAGTTTAGCAATGCCTACGGCAAGTCTCGTTAAGTCAATAAGTTGTTATTGTATTCCAGCCTCGTTGGAAACATTATTTCCATTTTATTGTTGGACAATGAAATCTTTGGTATTATAATTAAGAACAATTGTTGTTCTATTTATAATAATAATGTTTTGTATAGAACCGAATATTACTTAATAAATTTTGTATACTGACTTTACACATGAAAATAATTTTGAATATCGAACAAATTAGTATAAGAAAAGGAGATGATAATTCAAAGAGTTGAATGTGTGTATTTGCTGAAATACAAGTGTGAATTATTTGAAAGGTTCAAAGAATTCAAAAGTGAAAAAAAAAAAAATTGGCAAAGTATTAGGATTCTTTGATCGGATCAAGGAATAAATACTTGAGCAATAAGTTTTTAGATCATCTCAAATGGTTTTCTCATAATGGACACATCCTGATACGTAATAATTGATTGATGTATCTGAATGAAAAATCATACCTTGTTGGACGTGGTGCGGTCCATAATGATTTTACCGACATTCCAAAGATCCTTCCTGGATAATGTCCTAGAAATGGTCGACATTCACTTAAAATGGTAACCTCAAAATCCGGCCCCAAGACTCCATAAAAGTTATGGACAGGGAGGATTCCTAATCTTAAGTATGTTAAGATAAGGGATTGTCCAACTTATGTGAAAAAGGTTTCAAAAGGATAAGCTTGGGACAAGATTTGACAAGTGTCAATTTGTGGGACATCCTAAAGTAAGTTTAGGGTATATGCTCTATAATCATACTTAGCAAAAGGTGTTTGTTGCGAAACACACTACCTTCTAAGATAAAGGTGTTTATCATTGAAGGGGCTAGTGGGAGGATAATAGATCTTGAAGAGTTCAAGAACCACAAAACACTATAAGTCAAATAAGAGGAACCTCAGAGATAGACTATTGTTGTACCAAACCTAATCGTAAATCGAATAGTACCAAAGATACCTAGGAGGTATGGATTCATCATGGATGATGATGATGAGGTACACATCATAGAAGATGATGATCCGAGTTACATTCGATGAGGTAAGACTTCTAGTGTGTACAAAAGGGTCAGTGGGAGCGTCGTGACATTCCTAATATTATATGTTGATATACTACGGATAAGGAATGACATACTAATGCTACAATCAGTAATGATAGAGTTGTCTAAACATTCCTCCATAAATGATTTGGGAAAAGTATCTTAATTGGGGATACAAATCTATATAGATAGATTTAAAAGGATGCTCGACTTAACCCAAGGAACGTATATTCATTTGACGCTAAAGTTGTTTAGCATGGCAAACTCCAAGAGATGTCTCATGTTGATGAGTTTTGGAGTGTATCTCTCTTTATAGTCCCCAAAGACTCCAAAAGAGAGATCACATGAGTAACTATCATGTATGCAATGAAATATACGAGACCTGATGTTGATCAGTCATATTATGGAGAAGTTCACTATGAATAAGTGAAAAACATCTTAAAGTGCTTAACCCAAGACTAAGGATGTGAGCAAACATGGTGGGTCTAAATTAAAACTAGAGAGCTTAATGCACTCAAGTTTTTCGTATGCACTAAGACGACAGATAAATCCACTTTAAGGTAAAGGGTTACCTTGAACAAAGGTGCGATTGAATCGAAAGGTTCCAAACAAAGAAAGAGTTGTTGGTTTAGTGATAAAGACAAAGTATATAGCTATAAATGAAGCCGCAAGTTGATTGTTTGGATTAAAAGTTCATTACGTAACTAGGAATAGTTCCTAAGTCTCATCTTGGATCTAAACATGTGTTGTGGCACTTTCATTTGATTATTAGAATCATTGAAAGATGGGAAATCACTATAGAGATAGTGGACTCTCATGAACAACATTACATATCCATTTGAAAGTAGTATGCACACAAGCCAATCATGTTTGATGATAAAGCATATACTTTGTAACAATCTTATTCATTTATTAATAAAAAGTATTAATTTATTAAAGGCTTTTAATTATCTACATGATGTCGTTTTTATAATATGTGATAAACCCATAGTTTTAAGCAATGCTTTTAGAATAATGATGATGATCATTCTAATGAGATCTAAATTCTTAGAAAGCTTAAAACTAAAATAGTTCCCAATCGTTGGATTACTAAATCGGGGATTAGTGAATCCGGATAGATTGGTACATACGCTGCTTTCGCTCATTGGATGAGGATGATTGATCTCATGATCATTTGTGTGGAGACACTAAAGCAAGTATGTAGGTGCTTATTAGAGAATAAGTTCAATTAACGTGGCTCGCTAAGGAATACCTAATGGAGTTTTATTTGCACCATCAATAGAATTCTGTAGTGATAGTAAGACAAGTGATCCTTGACTTGAGATCATCATAGTATCTTGTGTATGATGAATTATACTTTGACTTATTCCTTAAGACCCTTAGGGTATATCAAAGGGTATGCTTGGGTATAATAAGTTGTACATGGAGATAATGTATGATCAATAAAGAATCTACCACTTAATAAAAGAAGAGAAATGTCCTATGTGATTCGATAAATGACAACCCAAAGAGTCCTCGGGCGAAGAGTAATGAAATTAGAAAGGAGTTTCTAATTTGCATTATTTGGAGTCATGCATTTAAGGATCGAAATACATATAATTAAATAAAATAAGACTTGATGAAGAATTCCATGTCTTATATTTAATTGGGACATCAGATGGTGGAAGGATTGAATTGCATTTGCAACTATTTACTCAAAGGTTCTTTAATGATTAATGTTGAAATCTATATTATCCTAAAAGTCGTTGATCGCTAGGAGGCTTATCCCTATCAGAATAAATATTATTTATTTAAATAAATTAATTGTTTAATTTATTTATTTAAATAAGATTAGAATTGTTCTAATTGATTTATTCACAACCGGTTTAATATGGAGAACCTAAAGGGTCACACCATAAAAGGAAGAATAATTATTTAAGAAGTTAATGGCATAATCGTAATAATATAGTTAAGTATATTTAATTTAATCTATGGTGATAGAATAAATTAAATAGCTTAATATTTATTATTTAATATTTTAGAAATATTAAATATAAATTAATAAGAGGAGTCTTATTAATATTATTACAATTATTATTATTTTAATTTCTAAAAGAATTTAGGAATTAATTTAATATAAGTATTTCATTTATTCCTAATAGGATTAGGAGGAAAATTAGTTAAAGGAGTTTAATTAATTATCCCTAATAAGATTAGGGAGCCTAATTAATTAAAAGAATTTAATTAATTAAATAAAACCCAATTTCTTAATTGTTAAGGAGGGTTGCCCACATCAATAAATAAGAGGAGTCTTATTATGGGTGGTATGGGTTGTTGACTTTAATAAAGTACGTAATAATTCCAAGTTGTTGGGAGTACGCCTTTTCTATAGAGATAGAAAACTAGGGTTAGCCATAACACCCATCTTCTTGAATTTTATTTCTTCCTTGGTGGATCACCTCTGAGGGCCAAACACACGGGTGGCTAACGTTGATCAAAAAAGGAACCAAACCCGTGGATTCAAGATTGAACGCGAAAGGATTTGGAGGTGAACTTGCACGAGGAAGCTCGATCTTCAAGGGTATGATTTTATTCTTTATCTTTTCGCTTAATTAATAATTGTGCATAAAGGATGATCCGGGTTTATGGTTTGTAAATATTTTTTAAACTCGATTTTTCCACGCTCAAGACTTTTATGCAATTTGATTGCTTCATGAATATTACAAACCTAACAGTGGCATCAGAGCCAAACCTTTATGCAAATTATTAATTGTTCAAATTTAATTTATATATTGATATGTGTTTAGAACAATTTAATTGAGCATAATTTTACTGTATAAAATTTAAAAAAAAAAAAAAAAAAAAAATTGCGAAACTGTTCGCGTTTTTTTTTAAAATTCCGTGTAGTATTTTTTTTTTTTACCGGAGACAAAAAGTCACGGAAATCAAGGAGCTTGTTAACATTTTAAAGAAAAGCAACCAGGAAACATATCATGTCATTGCTTTTTTTAATAAATAACATTTAACACATATAAAATATAAAAAAAAAAAGGAGGCTAAGCTTCATTTTAAGGGATTTTTGATGCAATGCACGCATATCAAGGTAATCAAGATTATTGTATTATATATATATTTGATATATATATATAATATGTATATAAATTAATAATTAACGTATTATATATATATTTGATATATATATATTATTATATATATATATATATATATAATAGTTATATATATATATAATATATTATAAATATATATATATATATATATATATATATATTCTTAATTATTATATAATTAAAATAAAAGTTTATTTTAATTTTAAAATAAATGGTTTATTTTTATATTAAAAATATAAAGTTTTATTTTAATCTTAATAATTTATAATTAAAATAAAAAGTTTATTTTAATTTTAAAATTAAATTTCATGCTAACTAATTAGAGTTGGAATTTGATTCCATGATAACTAATTGGAGTTGAAATTGAATTGCCTAATTTCCTTAAATAAAGGAGTTTATTTAGATATGAAATAGGATTTCATATTATTCAAAATAAAAGAGTTTATTTGTGAATAGGAAAGAGAATCCTAATTTCCTTAAATAAAGGAGTTTATTTAGATATAAAATATGATTTCATATTTGTGACGCCCCCAAAATAGGTATACACAACACCCATTCTGAGTCGCCAAATACATGGTACAGAAACAACTACAACTTTATTATCACAACAATAAAACTGTGAGTTTAAATACAAATATTATCTTCTAGACAATATTTATACTCAAATAAATCCTCATCACATTTATTGATACATTATTTTACAATAATGGTGAGGACTACTAAACAACTCTCTTCATTCCATACCCCAACTAGTACTGCTTACATTCTCGCCTCCCGAGAAGAAAAAAATGGAACAACAAGGAAAAGGGTGAGCTCAACTAGCCCAAGAGAAGAATGTTATGACTAAGATAATATACAACAAATTATCGTTAGTCTCCAACAGGAAAAACTCGATAGAATACAATAGACAACAAGTTTCGATCAATATTCGCAATGAAATAATAATTCATGTAGAGAGTTACGTAGAGAATGAAATCTACTATAATCTATGAATTTAACAGATCCATCATCAATATTTTATCCTCAGTAACATCAATCAATATTCATCTCAAATCAAATATTCATCTTTGCACTACAAAAAAGATATTCATCAATCGGTCATGTTTCATCTCAACACTGCTCATCTTTGCACTAAAGGCCAAAGATATTCATCGATCGGTCATGTTCATTTAAACACTGCGCTCATCTTTTGCACTACAGGCCAAAGATATTCTTCAAAAATCATTCATCTTTTTGCTACAGCCAAAGATATTCAATAATATCATCATTTAAGACCGAGGATGATGAAAATATTTTTAAAGAACGAATCCAAAGGAAACAAAATGACAAGGATTAAGGATTAAGGATTCATACTTTGTTTTATCCATGTCCAACAATACCTCAAAAATAATCATAGTGGTGTAAAATTCAAGAATAATCAAAACATGGATACAATCAAAGCTAGTATCCGAATAGATATTTTGGACTTAAAAGAAGAAATTTTATTTTTCGATGAATAATCCGAGCACGTGAATAAGTAATCTCAGACACCCAAAGATAGAAATTCCACAAAAAACATCTTCACGCTTCATTAATAGTACTCGTGAATAGTAACTCGTGAATAGTAACTCATGAATAGTAACTCGTGAATAATAACTCATGAATAGTAACAATCGACATGAAAAAGTTTCAAATTTGATAAAAAGTACCAACCAATATTTCAAAGATAATGATATCAAGAATTAATATCATTTGAGAAGAAAATAACATCCCTTACCTCAAAGAATCGATTATTTCTAAGGAAAGGCTCAAGTGATGTTTGAATGAAACTTGTATTTAACAAAGAACTCTCAAAGTATCTAAATACTCACAAAATACGCTCAATAATATAGAGAGAAAGAGAAAACTTTGTTTCGGTGTGATTTTCAATTCTAACTTAGCCTTCTATTTATAGGAAAATGTTAGCCCGCCAAGGCGCACTTGACTGCTACTTGATGGCTTTACCTGCTACTATTGCCACCCACCACATTTGAAATAAAATTCAGCACATTTTTTCACCAACCATAAGTGGGGCCCACTCAATTCTAGAATTTTCCACCAAAATCAATTATAAACCTAATTTCCGAATCCGACACCTCTTAAAATTCACAACAAATCATTCGTGCAATTTTAACGGTTCAAAATTTGTGGACATATACTCAACTTATATATGTATAACATATCCAAAAATTACAACGATCCAACGGTCGGATTAAATATTATAACTCACACAATAAAGCTATAATAACACCGATTTGATCTTTTAATACCTCCAATCCGACAAAATACAAATAAAACATCTTAGCATTAATTCCTTCATTAATAACCACATAAATAAATCCATCATTTATATTCATATAAAATAAATATTTCCTTATCATATGAATCAATAATTAATTATTCACAAATAATATTACGTAATCACAATTATGACAACCAAAGCCGCTCCTCAGAAAGAGGGGCTTTCCAATAAGGATCTCTCTCATCGGGCGCCGCAATTAGGTGACCAAACCTCCCTTAGATGTAACTTTCTAGACATTGCCAATAATGTTATCTAATAATATTATTCAAATAATATGAATTATTGATCCGATAATGGAAATATCATAAAAGGACAATTATTGAAACAATAATAATATAAAATATCAACGCAAAGAATTATTGAATCAATAAAATAAAATATCAACAAGAATTCTTCGTGAAAATTATTGAGTAGTGCCTTCTTACGTAAGGATCAATAATTCAACAATACTGCAATGCAATCTGGTATGCTACTTCATGCAACCACGCCAGACATCAGATTTTTAACCAATTTGGTATTCCAACGCCTTAATTGAGTAATAATTACGCTATTTATAACCACCCAAACTTTGTCGCTTTCCCTCATCCAATCGCTTTCAGTTATGGGGCCCACACATGGTCATTTACGTCGCATTTAATATTCCCCGACAAAGATTTAATATTCCACGACCAAACGAATATTCCCTAAAAAATGAATATTTTATAACCACTTGCTTATTTTGAAATATTTATGCGTATTTAACCCTTAACTATCCACATTAATCAAATCAACCCTTACTATTTCAAAATAATAAATAAAGGAAATTCCTTTTATTTAAAAAATTTCGGTCTTACAACCTCCCTCCTTATGAAATTTCGTCCTCTAAATTGACGTGACGTACTGGTGTGTTTCAAAAGGTAAAGATACCTCGCTTTCATTTTCGCTTTCCAACTCCCGTGCCATTTCCTCAATAAAGCATGGTTTCTCCACAAAACTTTAACTTATGGTATAACCTCGACATAGGTCATGTTCTTTCCTCTACAAAATCTTGACAGGTACCTCCTCGTACGTTAAGTCTTCGGCTATCTCGTCCGGTTCTAACTCAATGACGTGTTTCGGGTCGTCCACATATTTACGTAACATCGATACGTGAAAAACGTTATGAACACGCGTCATACTTGGTGGTAAAACGAGTCTATAGGCCACGCCCTATTCGATCGAGAATTTCAAATGGATTAATAAATCGAAGGTTTGAGCTTTCCTCACCTCACCGATTCTCGCTTTTAAAAT
Organism: Panax quinquefolius; assembly: GCA_020205615.1. NCBI lineage: Eukaryota > Viridiplantae > Streptophyta > Magnoliopsida > Apiales > Araliaceae > Panax > Panax quinquefolius. Next base: position 126,599,602 of record CM035156.1, read on the forward strand.
AACAACTTCTTGCACCTCCTTCTTCAAATTCATCATCTCCGGTGTGTAGCTTGAACAGCTTTAACTTTATCGATTAAAGTCGATTATACTCAGATATCATCACGTGCTCAGATATCATCACGTGGGTACCTAGAGTTTTCATCTCCATCTCTATTATTTGTATATTATACGAAATGAGTCTTTGACAATATCGTACTCGTACTTGTATAGGATCTTCTACTCAACACGTCAGCTACCACGTTTGTTTTTCCAGGATGGCATGGTCAGAACATATGCTGAAATGAGTCTCCTCTTGAGTTCTTCGAAGCTCTTCCCACATTCCTTGCTTCATTCGAATTTTGTATCTCTACAAGTCGGCTACGTTAATGGAATAGCGATTCGAGAATATCCTTCAACGAATCTCCGATAATAACCAACTAAGCCTGTAAAGCTACGTATTTCGATTACCGACTTAGGTTATTCTCAATCGTGACTCATATCCCAACCTTGATAAGACGTCACAATGACACCTATCGATTTACTATCGCATCGAATATGACGCCCCCTATAGAGAGTCTCGCTTAGGTGAATTCCACAAAGGAAGTCACAAGATAAAGGCTCAGTACCAAATTTATAGTTGAATTTTTAACTCCCGAAGTTCAATAGAGCCATTCGATATGAGATTTTAGAAATGAGTTTTGTCTGGGGTTCAAAGTTCGATACAAAATTTAATATCGATCTTTGGGAGTAAGCCAAGAAATTCTTCGAAAATATACGTCGGAAAATCAATAACAACAAGAATATTATTTAAATCGACGTATCTTTATTCAAATCCATAACATGGACTAAGAAAACTTGACATCCGTAATAAACGAATGACTTCATGGCTTGATATGAAAATGTTTGACTACAATGGTTTGATTGCTTGAATTGAATAACAAAGTTGCTTAGGAATATGAAAACTAACAACCTTACAAAAGCAATCAATTTGGCATGATGAGTAGTTAACCTTAAAATCACATCAAAAGCAAATATCTCTATAGAAATAAGGTTAACAGGTAATGTGATAGTGCCAACTTGAATCAAGCAAGATTTTTAAACAACGGATTTAATGAAAGTTTCTCCTAATGGAGTCTCCACAGATAGGTCAAAGTTTAATTTCTCCGTAGTCAAGTTCAAACGTTGAGCGCAAGTAAGAGAGATAAAAGAATGGGTAGAACCAATATCTAGTAAGGTATATACTTCGCAAGAATTTATAATTAACTAACCCGTACTAACTTCGTTCGGGTTCCTCGCATTTTGACCAGTCACAACAAACGCTCTTCCCGAAATCGTTGACTTTGACTTTTCTGGGACAGTCTTTTGAGTCACCGTCCCTCACGAACTAGGGTTTCGCCTTCGCATAATCTCGAGCGATATGTCCTTCCTTTCCACAATTATAGCATACCTTGAACTGTTGTGGGCGCTTTGACCGATATGTCCTCTTTTCCGCATTTGTAGCATATAATGGGTGGTCGTTCTCCTCCCTTAAAACTAGTTGCTACAGGCGCTGACGTCTTCACATGGTCGTTGTTGAATCTCCTCTTTTTAAAATCTCCTCTCGACTCGCTTCTATTTTTATGGCCACGATTACCACCAGAGTGGTTACCGCCTTTGTCTGTATTCTTCTTTCTCCGCTGGTTAACGTTATTTTGTTGACTACTATCTTCGGTATGATCCTGGTTATGGTCCCTCGGTTGACGTACTTCGTTATCTCGCTCTAACAATCGAGCCTATTTACAACATCCTGAATAGAGAGAAAATTTATGAGAAATGAGATCCGACGTATCTGCAAGGTTTCAAACCTCTCAAAAACATCCGCCATCGCCTCATTCTCCACCAAATGAGGTGCAAACTCGATAACTCCGCTAACTTCGCCTCGTCTTTGGGACACCGCCATGTTATTCTACTCTAGTCTAATAAACTCCACTTCCTTCATATATTTAATACTTTCGTGAAAGTACTTGTCATTGAACTGCTTCAAACGCTCTCCCATGACATCTTGAGTGCAAATGGATGGGTACGCCACGATTCCCACCAAGAATCGCCTTCGCCACTTTAACATAAAGGTGGCGAATGGAACCTTCTGTTCTCCGCATCCCAAGACATCGAATATCTTGGTAATTTGCTTGACCCATGTTTCCGCCATGATCGGATCTGGCTTTCCCTTAAATTCTGGTGGTCCCAACTCTTTGAATCGCTTGGCGTGACCACCGTGAATTGCTATCATTTCCTCCTCATTTTGAACACGAGTCTCCTCGTCGATTTTGCATGAACTGCAAAAAACTTCTAAACATCCCTCATTCATCATCTGCTTTCGGTGGTGTTGTTCACAGGAGGAACATTGCCACTGTTGTTGCACGCTCTCCTCGTTGGTAAAGCAGCATCTCCACGGTCTCATTTACTCCAATCGTTAACGCTCTCGTGACCCATTCTTAAAACTATCATAAAACAAGGGTTAATTAAATAAATTAACAAATCACATAATACCCATATATTACGACCAAACCAACAAATAAGCTTAGGTAGGACACACTAGCGAAGGATTTACTCGCTCTCCCTCCTAGTTCTATTCCCCATCTCCGCCAGAGATCATATCCCTAAGCTCGATACTTAACCGTGGCGCCCCCAAAATAGGTATACACAACACCCATTCTCGAGTCGCCAAATACATGGTACGTAAACAACTACAACTTTATTATCACAACAATAAAATCGTGAGTTTAAATACAAATATTATCTTTTAGACAATATTTATACTCAAATAAATCCTCATCACATTTATTGATACATTATTTTACAATAATGGTGAGGACTACTAAACAACTCTCTTCATTCCATACCCCGACTAGTACTCGCTTACATTCTCGCCTCCCGAGAAGAAAAATGGAACAACAAGGAAAAGGGTGAGCTCAACTAGCCCAAAAAAGAATGTTATGACTAAGATAATATACAACAAATTATCGTTAGTCTCCAACAGGAAAAATCGATAGAATACAATAGACAACAAGTTTCGGATCAATATTAGAAGCAGTGAAATAATAATTCATGAAAGAGTTACGTAGAGAATGAAATCTACTATAATCTATGAATTTAACAAATCCATCATCAATATTTTATCCTCAGTAACATCAATCAATATTCATCTCAAATCAAATATTCATCTTTTGCACTACTGTGCCAAAGATATTCATCAATCTAGTCATGTTCATCTCAACACTGCTCATCTTTGCACTAAAGGCCAAAGATATTCATCACTCGATTATGTTCATTTAAACACTGCTCATCTTTGCACTACATGTGCCAAAGATATTCTTCGAAATCATTCATCTTTGCACTACTGTGCCAAAGATATTCAATAATATCATCATTTAAGACCGAGGATGATGAAAAATATTTTAAAGAACGAATCCAAAGAAACAAAATGACAAGGATTAAGGATTAAGGATTCGTACTTTGTTTTTATCCATGTCCAACAATACCTCAAAAATAATCATAGTGGTGTAAAATTCAAGAATAATCAAAACATGGATACAATCAAAGCTAGTATCCGTAATAGATATTTTGGACTGAAAAGAAGAAATTTTATTTTTCGATGAATAGTGCAGATATATCGTGAATAGTCACGATATAATGAATAATAAATCCACACCCAAAGATAGAAATTCCACAAAAAAACATCTTCACGCTTCATGAATAGTACTCGTGAATAGTAACTCGTGAATAGTAACTCATGAATAGTAACTCGTGAATAGTAACTCATGAATAGTAACACCGACATGAAAAAGTTTCAAATTTGATAAAAAGTACCAACCAATATTTCAGCATAATGATATTGAAGAATTAATATCATTTGAGAAGAAAATAACATCCCTTACCTCAAAGAATCAAGATTTCCGGGAAGGAAAGGCTCAAGTGATGTCGAATGAAACTTGTCTTTGACAAAGAACTCTCAAAGTATCTAAATACTCACAAAATACGCTCAATAATATAGAGAGAAAGAGAAAACTTTGTTTCGGTGTGATTTTCAATTCTAACTTAAATTTCTATTTATAGGAAAATGTTAGCCCGCCAAGCATGACTTGACCACCTACCGATGGCTTTTACTCGCTACTATTGCCACCCACCACATTTGAAATAAAATTCAGCACATTTTTTCACCAACCATAAGTGGGGCCCACTCAATTCTAGAATTTTCCACCAAAATCAATTATAAACCTAATTTCCTAATCCGACACCTCTTAAAATTCACAACAAATCATTCGTGCAATTTTAATCTGTTCAAAATTTGTGGACATATACTCAACTTATATATGTATAACATATCCAAAAATTACAACGATCCAACTATTTGGATTAAATATTATAACTCACACAATAAAGCTATAATAACACCGATTTGATCTTTTAATACCTCCAATCCGGCAAAAATACAAATAAAACATCTTAGCATTAATTCCTTCATTAATAACCACATAAATAAATCCATCATTTATATTCATATAAAATAAATATTTCCTTATCATATGAATCAATAATTAATTATTCACAAATAATATTACGTAATCACAATTATGACAACCAGTAGCTCCTCAGAAAGAGGGGGCTTTCCAATAAGGATCTCTCCTTCATCGGCGCCGCAATTAGGTGACCAAACCTCTCCTTAGATGTAACTTTCTAGACATTGCCAATAATGTTATCTAATAATATTATTCAAATAATATGAATTATTGATCCGATAATGGGAAATATCGTGCAGTGACAATTATTGAAACAATAATAATATAAAATATCAACGCAAAGAATTATCGAATCAATAAAATAAAATATTGAACAAGAATCTACTGTGAAAATTATTGAGTAATGCCTTCTTACGTAAGGATCAATAATTCAATAATTGTGCAATCAATAATACTCTTTATGCAACCCACGCCAGACATCGTATTTTAACCACCGGGTATTCCAACAAATCTTAATTAACGTGAATAATTACGCCGTTATTTATAACCACCCAAACTTTGTCGCTTTCCTCATCCAATCGCTTTCCGTTATGGGGGCCACACATGTCATACTGTCGCATTTAATATTCCCAACAAAGCATTTAATATTCCCCGACAAACATTCTAATATTCCACGACCAAACGAATATTCCCAAAAAAATGAATATTTTATAACCACTTGCTTATTTTGAAATATTTATGTATTTAACCCTTAACTATCCACATTAATCAAATCAACCCTTACTATTTCAAAATAATAAATAAAGGAAATTCTTTTTTATTTAAAAAATTTTTGAGGTCTTATAATATTATTCAAAATAAAGGAGTTTATTTATGAATAGGAAAAGAATATCCGTGTTTCCTTTAATATTTTTTTTTTTACATGGAATTGGATTCCATAATTAATTAAAATAAAGGAGTTTATTTTTATTAAAATTTTGATTAAAATAAAATAGTTTATTTTATTCAAAATTGGATAAATTAAAATAAAATAGTTTTATTTTGATTTAAATTTGGATTAAAATAAAAGAGTTTATTTTGATTCAAAAATAGATTTTATACTAACTAAATGTTGCCCATTAAATGATATCAATATATATATTAAATGTTTATTATTCATGAGATGAATGTTATTTATTGATGCATATGGTGATGTGTATGATAATAAATGGGATTGATTATGGACTATTGACCAATGTGATTGGATTTTATTTTAGATGGATGCATGAATGTATGGGTTTTATTAAATGGGGTCTGCAGACTTTCGCCTTCTCTAATTTTTTCCTTAATGTAAATTCTAACTCCTCCTATGTACCTCCCCTCGATCACGATCAAGGTTTCTATTTATTTTAAAATAGTTATGTAATAGGAATAGTTAGAATTAATTTTTGAAGAATTAGAGATCAAGGGACAAGAAGCGCTTGAAGACCCGTTTGTAATAGAGCCCGGGTTTAAATGTAATAGTTATATTTAAATATTATTTCTTGCACCCTAGGGTTTTGACCTTTTGGTTCACTTGGTGGCTCTAGTAACCAAACTAGAATAAAAGTCCATAATCAATCCGGTAGAATATAGTATTCTATATGTAAATGCGTATACTATATATATTATATATTATGCAAACATGCTTCGCATGTTCATTAATATATTACGTATTTTATATATATATATGTGCATGCTACCGCTAAACAAGATGAGACAAATTAATAACAAACCCTCAATTTTTATATTAAGTCCTAAGCGTTCAAAGATATTTGGAATATCGAACGTCGCCTTCTAGCATGATAAAATTAATAGAGTATTAAATATTTAATATGAGTTTGTTGTGTCACCACAAGGCAAGTATTAAGTATTTAAGATGTTAATTTATCACATTTGATGCTTATAAAGAAAATTGAACAATATTGTTTTGTTGTGTCACCACAAGGATGATATTTTTCTTTTTTGAATATATGGAGTGCTAGGTCGGACTTAACTTGGATAATTTTGATTCTGATGTGCCACCACTGATCAAAATAATCTAAGAGGCAAAATACAAGGAGTTGCATAGTTGATGTAATTGACAAAAGTTGTCTACCTATTTATTTATATATAGTTTGTTGTGTCACCACAAGGCTATATACATTTGAAATGGGATCCTTATTCTCACTAGCAAATCTTTAATTAGATTTTGCCGAACTATATAAGTGAGGGTAATATAGTTTGAAGAAAATAGTGGGAGATACCAATTTAAAACAAGACCTAAATTATTTTGGTAATTAATAAAAGAATGTATGTTAAAATGTTGTTAATTACAAATTCATTTACAGAATTTTACAATGTCTAAAATTACTATCACTGCGAAGCATATTAGATGCTAAATTAATCGGGATCAATTAAACGGATTGGTTAAGGAATTTGAGAATAGTTCTCATAGCTGAAAAGCTATCTTATGTCCTTAATACGCCTATCCCTGCAATGGTTGCAGACAATGCCTCTGAGGAAGAGATTGCTACTTTTAGAAAGTGGCAAAATGATGCACAGTTGGCTCAAAGCATCATGCTCGCATCCATGAGTAACGAGCTTCAGCGTCAGCATGAAACTATGGATGCTCCTACTATATTCCTACACATCAAGTAGTTGATGGTGAAGAAAGTAGGACTGATAGATATCAGATATCTAAGGAGCTCTTCCGATCTAGAATGGCCAATGGCACTATAAGATGCATAAAAAGTCCTTAACATTATCAATTTGATTGATCAATTAGACAACGAGTTTTTTCATGGATGGAGAGTTGAGCCAAGATTTGATCTTGCACTCACTCCCCGACTCCTTTCACAATTGTTGTGAATTTTTATATGAACAAGCTAGATATCGCCTCACGATTTGCTTAACATATTGAAAAAATGTTGAGAGTCACTTTACAACCAAGAAAGATCAAGTCTTCTTGGTAGGGGCCAAAGGATCTTCCTAAAAGAAGAACGATTCAAAGAAGGTAAATAGAAAGGAAAAAACAAAGGATAATAAGAACAAAATCGATACGGATAGCAAAGGAGTTTGCTTCCACCGCAATAAGCCCGACACCGGAAAGAAATCATGAGAAGCATCTTGCGAGGCTAACCAAAGAAGCTTAGTGAAGTTTGGTTCTAATACAATTTTTGTTTATGATTGAAATAAATTTTTCTTTAAGTCAAGGTTCTACTTGGGTATTGGATACCGACTTTGGTTATCATAAATATAGATTTATGAAGGGACCAAGCAGAAGTAGAAAGCTAAACAAATATAAGTAATCCTAAGTGCGGGAAATGTAACAAAGGTTGCTACATTAGCCATAGAAACTTATAGTTTAGCAATGCCTACGGGCAAATCTATTAAGTCAATAAGTTGTTATTGTATTCCAGTTCTCGTTGAAAACATTATTTCCATTTTATTGTTGGACAATGAAATCTTTGGTATTATAATTAAGAACAATTGTTGTTCTATTTATAATAATAATGTCTTGTATAGAATTGGAATATTACTTAATAAATTTTGTATACTTGACTTACGTGAAAAATATATTTTGCAAATTGAACAAACTAGTATAAGAAAAGGAGATGATCATTCAAAGAGTTGAATGTGTGTATTTGCTGAAATACAAGTGTGAATTATTTGAAAGGTTCAAAGAATTCAGAAGTGAAACAAATTGGCAAAGTATTAAGATTCTTTGATTAGATCAAGGAATAAATACTTGTGCAATAAGTTTCTAGATCATCTCAAATGGTTTTCTCATAATGGACACATCTTGATACGCAATAATTGATTGATGTATCTGAAAGGTAAAATCGTACCTTGTTGGACATGGTGCGGTCCGTAATGATTTTACCGACATTCCAGTATCCTTTTGGGATAATGTCCTAGAAATGGCTGCATATCTACGAAAATGGTAACCTCAAAATCCTACCAAGACTCCATAAAAGTTATGGACATGGAGGATTCCTAATCTTAAGTTTGTTAAGATAAGGGGTTCCAACTTATGTGAAAAAGGTTTCAAAAGGATAAGCTTGGGACAAGATTTGACAAATACAGATTTGTGGGACATCCTAAAGTAAGTTTAGGGTAAATGTTCTATAATCCTACTTAGCAAAAGGTGTTTATTGCGAAACACCCTGCCTTCTAAGATAAAGGTGTTTATCATTGAAGGGGCTAGTGGAGGATAATGGATCTTGAAGAGCTCAAGAACCACAAAAACACTATAAGTCAAATAAGAGGAACCTATAGATGACCTATTGTACCACAAATCGAATCGTAAATCTGGAATAGTACCAAAGATACCTGGGAGGTATGGATTCATCATGGATGATGATGATGAGGTACACATCATAGAAGATGATGATCCAGTTACATACGATGAGGTAAGAGTTATAGACACTCTCAAAATGGAACATTCGCTTTTGATGAGGCAATCAAAAGAGTTTGATTTTATCAAAAATAAGAATGAACCTAGTGTTCTACAAAAAGTCATGGGAGCGCCGTGACATTTCTAGTATTATATATTGATATACTACGGATAAGGAATGACATATCAATGCTACAATCAGTAAAGATAAAGTTGTCTAAACATTCCTCCATGAATGATTTGGAAGAGTATCTTAATTGGGGATATAAATCTATATAGATAGATTTAAGAGGATGCTCGACTTAACCCAAGGAACGTATATTCATTTGATGCTAAAGTCGTTTAGCATGGCAAACTCCAAGAGATGTCTCATGTAGATGAGCTATGGAGTGTATCTCTCTTAATAGTCCCCACAGACTCCAAAAGAGAGATCACATGAGTAACTATCATGTATGCAATGAAATATACGAGACCTGATGTTGATCAGTCATATTCTGGAGAAGTTCACTGTGAGTCAGTGAAAAACATCTTAAAGTTCTTAACCAGCACTAAGGATGTGATCATATTCATGGTGGGTCTTAATTAAAACTAGAGGGCTTAATGACTCAAGTTTTTTTCGCATGCACTAAGATGACGTAAAAAATCCACTTTAAGGTAAAGTGTTACCTCAATCTGGTGCAAAGAATTGGAAAGGTTCCAAACAAAAAAAGAGTTGTTGGTTTAGTGATAAAGACAAAGTATATAACTATAAATGAAGTCGCAAGTTGATTGTTTGGATTAAAAGTTCATTACGTAACTAGAATAGTTCCTAAGTCTCATCTTGGATCTAAACATGTGTTGTGGCACTTTCATTTGATTATTAGAATCATTGAAAGATGGGAAATCACTATAGAGATAGTGGACTCTCAAGAACAACATTACATATCCATTAACTAAAGCTTATCCAACAAACAGGATAATCGTCACTTAGAGAAGAAGAGTATAAGATACCATGACGATCGGCTTTAGTGCAAGTGGGAGATTGAAAGTAGTATGCACACAAGCCAATCATGTTTGATGATAAAGCATATACTTTGTAACAATCTTATTCATTTATTAATAAAAAGTATTAATTTATTAAAGGCTTTTAATTATCTACATGATGTCTTTTTTTATAATATGTGATAAACCCATAGTTTTAAGCAATGCTTTTAGAATAATGATGATGATCATTCTAATGAGATCTAAATTCTTAGAAAGCTTAAAACTAAAATAGTTCCCAATCGTTGGATTACTAAATTGGGGATTAGTGAATCCGGATAGATTGGTACATACGCTGCTTCTTTTTCATTGGATGAGGATGATTGATCTCACGATCATTTGTGTGGAGACACTAAAGCAAGTATGTAGGTGCTTATTAGAGAATAAGTTCAATTGAACGTGGCTCGCTAAGGAATACCTAATGGAGTTTTATTTGCACACAATAGGAATTCTCAGAGTGATAGTAGTACAAGTGATCCTTGACTTGAGATCATCATAGTATCTTGTGTATGATGAATTATACTTTGACTTATTCCTTAAGACCCTTAGGGTATATCAAAGGGTATGCTTGGGTATAATAAGTTGTATATGGAGATAATGTATGATCAATAAAGAATCTACCACTTCTAATAAAAGAAGAGAATGTCCTATGTGATTCGATAAATGACAACCCAAAGAGTCCTCGGGTTAAGGCGTAATGAAATTAGAAAGGAGTTTCTAATTTGCATTATTTGGAGTTGTGCATTTAAGGATCGAAATACATATAATTAAATAAAATAAGACTTGACAAGAATTCCATGCCTTATATTTAATTGGGACATCAGATGGTGGAAGGATTGAATTGTACAGTAACTATTTACTCAAAGGTTCTTTAATGATTAATGTTGAAATCTATATTATCCTAAAAGTCGCCGATCGCTAGGAGGCTTATCCCTATCAGAGAATAAATATTATTTATTTAAATAAATTAATTGTTTAATTTATTTATTTAAATAAGATTAGAATTGTTCTAATTGATTTATTCACAACCGGTTTAATATGGAGAACCTAAAGGGTCACACCATAAAAGGAAGAATAATTATTTAAGAAGTTAATGGCATAATCGTAATAATATGTTAAGTATTTTTAATTTAATCTATGGTGATAGAATAAATTAAATAGCTTAATATTTATTATTTAATATTTTAGAAATATTAAATATAAATTAATAAGAGGAGTCTTATTAATATTATTACAATTATTATTATTTTAATTTCTAAAAGAATTTAGGAATTAATTTAATATAAGTACTCTCATTTATTCCTAATAGGATTAGGAGGGAAAATTAGTTAAAGGAGTTTAATTAATTATCCCTAATAAGATTAGGGAGCCTAATTAATTAAAAGAATTTAATTAATTAAATAAAACCCAATTTCTTAATTGTTAAGGAGGGTTGCCCACATCAATAAATAAGAGGAGTCTTATTATGGGTGGTATGGGTTGTTGGACTTTAATAAAGTACGTAATAATTCCAAGTTGTTGGGAGTATGCCTTTTCTATAGAGATAGAAAACTAGGGTTAGCCATAACACCCATCTTCTTGAATTTTATTCTTCCTCGTGGATCACCTCTGCAAGGCCAAACACACGGGGTGGCTAACGCCGATCAAAGGAAGGAACCAAACCCTGGTGATTCAAGATTGAACGCGAAAGGATTTGGAGGTGGACTTGTACCTGAGGAAGCTTCGATCTTCAAGGGTATGATTTTATTCTTTATCTTTTCGTTTAATTAATAATTGTGCATAAAGGATGATCCGGGTTTTATGGTTTGTAAATATTTTTTTAAACTCTGATTTTTCCACGCTTCCGCACTTTTATGCAATTTGATTGCTTCATGAATATTACAAACCTAACACCATTAACTAAAGCTTATCCAACAGCAGGATAATCGTCACTTAGAGAAGAAGAGTATGAGATACCATGGCGATTGGCTTTAGTGCAAGTGGGAGATTGAAAGTAGTATGCACACAAGTCAATCATGTTTGATGATAAAGCATATACTTTGTAACAATCTTATTCATTTATTAATAAAAAGTATTAATTTATTAAAGGCTTTTAATTATCTACATGATGTCGCTTTTATAATATGTGATAAACCCATAGTTTTAAGCAATGCTTTTAGAATAATGATGATGATCATTCTAATGAGATCTAAATTCTTCAAAGCTTAAAACTAAAATAGTTCCCAATCATTGGATTACTAAATTGGAGATTAGTGAATCCTGATAGATTGGTACATACGTTGCTTGCTCATTGGATGAGGATGATTGATCTCACGATCATTTGTGTGGAGACACTAAAGCAAGTATGTAGGTGCTTATTAGAGAATAAGTTCACCGAAACGTGGCTCGCTAAGGAATACCTAATGGAGTTTTATTTGCACACAATAGGAATTCTCAGTAGTGATAGTAGTACAAGTAATCCTTGGACTTGAGATCATCATAGTATCTTGTGTATGATGAGTTATACTTTGACTTATTCCTTAAGACCCTTAGGGTATATCAAAGGGTATGCTTGGGTATAATAAGTTGTACATGGAGATAATGTATGATCAATAAAGAATCTACCACTTCTAATAAAAGAAGAGAAATGTCCTATGTGATTCGATAAATGACAACCCAAAGAGTCCTCGGGTTAAGCAGTAATGAAATTAGAAAGGAGTTTCTAATTTGCATTATTTGGAGTTGTGCATTTAAGGATCGAAATACATATAATTAAATAAAATAAGACTTGACAAAGAATTCCATGCCTTATATTTAATTGGGACATCAGATGGTGGAAGGATTGAATTGTACGGTAAATTCTATTTACTCAAAGGTTCTTTAATGATTAATGTTGAAATCTATATTATCCGGAAAGTCGTTGATCGCTAGGGAGGCTTATCCCTATCAGTAGAATAAATATTATTTATTTAAATAAATTAATTGTTTAATTTATTTATTTAAATAAGATTAGAATTGTTCTAATTGATTTATTCACAACCTATTTAATATGGAGAACCTAAAGGGTCACACCATAAAAGGAAGAATAATTATTTAAGAAGTTAATGGCATAATCGTAATAATATATGTTAAGTATATTTAATTTAATCTATGGTGATAGAATAAATTAAATAACTTAATATTTATTATTTAATATTTTAGAAATATTAAATATAAATTAATAAGAGGAGTCTTATTAATATTATTACAATTATTATTATTTTAATTTCTAAAAGAGTTTAGGAATTAATTTAATATAAGTACTCTCATTTATTCCTAATTGGATTAGGAAGGAAAATTAGTTAAAGGAGTTTAATTAATTATCCCTAATAAGATTAGGGAGCTTAATTAATTAAAAGAATTTAATTAATTAAATAAAACCCAATTCCTTAATTGTTAAGATGGGTTGCCCACATCTATAAATAAGAGGAGTCTTATTATGAGTGGGGGTTGTTGACTTTTACAACATACGTAATAATTCTAATTTGTTGGAGAGTACGTCCTTTTTCTATAGAGATAGAAAACTAGGGTTTGAGCCAAATACCCCTTCTTCTTGAAAATTCTTTTTCCTTGGTGGATCACCTCTAGAGGCCAAACATTTGGGTGGCTAACGTTGATCAAAGGAAGGAACCAAACCCGGTGTATTCAAGGAGATCGCGGAGAACTAGGAGGTGAACTCGTACTTGAGGAAGCTCGTTTCTACAAGGGTATGATTTCATAATTTCTTATTCTTCGTTTAATTAATAATTGTGCATAAAGGGTGATCCGGGTATATGGTTTGTATAAAATTTTAAACTCTGATTTTTACACGTTTCCGCACTTTTATGCAATTTGATTGCGTTCTTGAATATTACAAACCTAACAAATAAGTGATAAGCAGTTATGACAGATATAACAGTTATAGCAAGAATATAAAAGACACAATATTTTTAAGTGGTTCAGAGCACTTAAGGCTCCTAGTCCACTCTTTTACTCCTCGAGTAGAAAATCCACTAAGAATGTCTTTACAATCTTCGAATCACTTAGATTCCTTCAAGACCAGCAGTCTTGGAACTTCTTAGTTCACTTAGAACTCTTCAAGTCCAGCAGACTTGGAACTTCTTACTTTACTTTATGAGAGTTGAGTTCTTGAGTTGTGCTACTCAGTTGCCATTAAGCATATGTTCGAAAGAACTGAGTAGCTGAGCAAGCTTCTTTTCTAGATCATAGAGTTTGGCGTTTGAGTGTTCTTCAGCTTTTCGTTGTGTGCTTGCTTAATCTCTTGCATCTGCATCTGATTTGTATATAAGGTGCCTTTGAAATATGTATGTTTGAAGGCATCCGTTGAACAATTAATTGTATTTGACATTTCTGAGCACTGATGGTGACTTCTTGAAAATCTTCTGTTCAGTCGTCTAGCTCACTGACACAGCAGACTGCTATTTTACCTAACACCCGAAAAGGTGTTTTCAGCTGACATGTAGTACTTTCCTTAGCTTCTTCAATATATTTCTTCGTTATATACTAAGGATGAGTGTTGGGTCATTGAGATTCCCAAGAGTCTCAACGACTATAATCCATGCTACATTTGTTGTAATTTATTCTTCAACAAATGGACAAGACTCGATGCTTCTGATGCAGACAGATGATACACTACGATCATGATCGTGGTGTTTAGTTCATGATTGATTCAACTTGTGAATGAGACACTGCGATCTTTCTTAAACACTAGTAGACTACGATCTTCACTTGCTTGATTTGCAGACTCTATGTTTCCGAGAGCAGACTACGATTCTTGACTTGGATCGGCAGGTGTTTGGACCACTCTACGATACTGCCTTGGCTTCTGCAATCTGTTGGCTGGCTTGACAAACTACGATTTTGTTGAAGCCTATCTTATTACATCTCTAAATAGATCAACCTAACAGTTTTGATCTTTTCTTCTATACATTCATTTACAGAATGATAAACATTTAGCACAAATCAACCCTAACAATTTTTGATCTATCACTAAGTCCTTGTACATGTGTTCCTTGAAGGACTTTACATACAAGCATGTTTATTTACTTTTAACATCAAATTTGAATATACAATTCCCAACAAGTAACATTATTGTTTCTGATGTGACATTATCAATTAGACGTAATCATAAAAAATTAAAAGTTTAATCCCCTAATGAAAAAAATTAAGAAGACAATCCACAAAGTAAAAAAAATTAAAAATTTAATCCCCTAATTAAAGAAAATTGAGAACACAATCTTCAAAATAAAAAATAAAATAAAAGTTAAAAGTAATAATCTATATTTAGGCCTTATTTTAAACTTTGTCGTCAATGCATCAAGTGGTTTCAAATAAAATCACTATTTAGAAAATTATTATATTCATAATAAATGTCCTAAAGACACTTAATAAAACTATAAACATTCATATTTGAACATCTGAAATAAAATTATGACATTTATTTAAAGTGGAATGAAAACAATCTTTTGTCATCCAAAATGGGAGGCACTATACAAATAAACGAACAGTTATCTTAATATTATGGTAGAGGCCGGAACAAAATGTTACTATCAGAGTAAATATATTAACCATACTTTTATAATCGTTTGTGACTTAACACTTAAACACTTAAACACTTATTACTCTAATAACATCATTTTGATCATGTTAATATTAACCACTTATTTTTATAATTTTTGAAAAATATTTTTACAAAATTTCTCCTAAATTTGAGAACTTTACTATTCATGTTATTATTACTTTTTTATATGAAAATATCAAGTTATCTCATTAAGAGGGTGTTGATATGTGCACATCTTAAAATGATAGTTACACCTCAAATATGTAAATAGACTATATTACCCTTAATATATTTATGAAAGCAATTAACCATATACTATTTATCTAGTTTGCCTTAATTTTATTATACATCATACTCCCAATTAGATAAAATGTTTGTACACTTCGTTACCGTTTAAAAATTTAATTCTCAGCCATATATGAAATTGCAATACTATATTAACCAATTATCTTCTTAATTACAGTATTATTTTTAATTTGAGATATTTCTAACATAATTTATTGAAATTTAGAACTAAATATTAGAACACATAAATATTTAAGAAATGAAAATAAAGATATTTTTAACATAATTTATTGAAATTTGGAATTAAATATTAGAACGCATAAATATTTATGAAATGAAAATATAGATTTATAAGTGTAAAACTTCTTATTCGTATAGTTTAAGACATGATATATAATTTAATTTGCAATCTTATCAAAGTGATTATCCATAATAGTTAATTGGTCTATTTAATTTTAAAGATTTTATTTTGACTTGAAATCAATTCACAAAATTTGAAATTCAAAGAAAATAAAAAATAATAATTAGTCAATTGAATTTTAAATATTGTAAAATACTAAAATTATTAATTAAAATAGAAAATTATGAATATGTTAATTAAATTTTTATTAATTAAAGATAATATAGTCTCTTTGATGTATATATATATATATATATATATATATATATATATATATATAAATACAATAATCAATTTAAAATGTTCATATATCACTATCCCATTAAAATATCATTTCTCCAAATGTAAACCGTCTCTATATATACATTCCCCTTGCCATATGTCATCTATAAAAATCTGGTGTGCTTGTTCTTCTTTAGAGTTCCTTATGGGTAAGGATCTTGGAAGTTAGATTTCTTTCCCTAAAATTGCCCTGACCTTCACTTTTAGCATTTCACTCAATCCCATTTTGCTTGCTTATCCACCTACTTTTTAAACTTCCATTTCTCTCTGCAACTTGTGAGATATTTCTACATCTCTTCCTTCTATAGTCAAAACCTCCACTTCACAACAACTCAACTGTCATTCCTATTTGCCACTTCAAATTCCAAACTCAATTTCTTCTCCTTGATTGGGTATTTTCTCTTACCTATCAAAACAAAATCCCAATACTTTGATTTTTCCCATTTGGGTTTTGTTCAAAATCTCAATACTTCAATTTTCCCATCTGGGTTTTGCTCCATTCTTCAATCAAAATCACAATACTTTACTTTTCACATCTGGGTTTTGCTCCATTCTTGAAGTCTCGGTACTTAAATTTTCCCTTCTGGATTTTGCTCCATTCTTCAATCAACATCTGAATACTTCACTTTTCACATCTGGGTTTTGCTTAATGTTGATAGTTTTTTTTACCCTTTATATATATGGGATTTTTTTTGGTGTTTGGAAGATTTTTGGTGATGTCTCAAAGTACATATTCACACAAATCACCACCTACTAATAATTGTTGCTCAACAGTTTCAGCTCAACTCAAACTATACCAAGCTTTCATATTTTCTGTCCCAATTTTCTTCACCTTTATCCTTCTCTTCTTGTTCTACTTGTTCTATCTCCGCCGCCGGAGGGCCGATTGGTCATCGCTGCGAATGCGCACAACCAGGCTGACCAATAATGACAATATTTCAAGGGTAATATCCATTTTCTATATTGATATTAACCAATTTGGTTATTTTTAATGAAATAATCTATATTTAAGAATTTGTGATTTTTGGTTGGCAGTGTGAATTGGGGTTGAAGAAAGAAGTGAGGGAGATGCTGCCCATTATTGTATTTAAGGAAAGCTTCTCTGTGAAAGATACACAGTGAGTGGGTTTTTGGATTTATGTTCTTATTTGTTCTTTTTGGATTGTTTGAATTAAATTTTGACATAATTTTCTGTTGAAGATACACTAAGATGACATGATTCTTTCTCTTTTAAATGAATATGAGTATTTATAAATAGTAATGATTTAATGTAGAACGGAAAGTTTGCTAAAGGATTGGAAGTTGAGTCAGCGCCGAATTGAGGATTCAGATCTGTGTCCAAGTGCTTTTTTTTTATAAAAATAGTATCCACTTAGCATGTCACAAACTATACTAAATGAATCTCAGGTAAAAGACGTGGAGGACGGGGAAGGGGTGGGAGGTACTTTAGTTATATTTTTTTTTAAAATGATAATAGTGAAGGAATGAAGCTCAAGAATAGGCTGTTGCATTAGGTGTTGGTGAAAGGTATTATATTTCTTCTAGTTAGCATAAGGGTAACAGTAAATGGTGCCTCAAAATTAGTGAACTATTGCTGCTTATTCGTTCTACAAGATCTTTGAAAGTGTAGATGTGTTTACCGGTAGAAACAACTGGAGGATCTGTGAGGCTTAAACAGAGGTTGGTGTTTGCATGTATCGAAAACATGTATAATATTCTAGCTGGTGATCATAGGTCTAATGATGGGGATTTATCAGAATTAGTATGCAATCAGGGCCACTTTTGCTGCAGTCTCGTTATATCAAATCTCCGGAGGCATATCAGGGTTGCGTCGCTCAGGTGGTGCAGCAACAAGAGAACTGATGCTTCACTGATTCTAATAAAATGCACATACGTCTATTATCACCATGGAGCATAACTCCCAACACCAGCCTGTCTATCACCTTACCAGCTCCTTGTTTTCTGGCATCCATACCAATTTCTTACGAACAATCATACCTCATGCCCTACTCGACTTGTACTCACTGTTAAATGTTACCACTAGTGATGCTAACTTGCTGCACTGGTTGTAATGGTCAGCATGTCAAGTGTGTTACGTCATGATAACAGACCGGTTAATACTCCAATCAGAATTTAGGTTGGAGAAAGGGAGGTCTTGGCAGGCATGGAGTAAGTTTTCGAGGTGTTTAATCTACAACGTGGTTGTGATAACTCAAATACTTCTATAGAACTTAAAACTCATATGAAGTTCTCCTTCCATTAACTTCATGTTTATGTTTATCGTTGTCAATGTACAGGAGGTGTATAATATGACAATGTCAATATTGCAGTAACAATCTCTATATTAGTTGTTACCTGTCTGTAATTTGAAAGAAAATTCTAGTTGCCGACACAGCGGAATATGGTTAGATTGTAATGTTCTAACGTTGGTTATCGTACTAACACAAACGGAATAAATTCTTGAATTCACAAGGAAAACAGTGAACTCACAAAGAGAACAAAAGAGATAATCTCAATTACTTAATAAAACGTAATTGTTCAGAAACCCTAGGAAGTATATTTATAGCCCTAAACTACTCTCCAACATCAATTAGGATAAGGAAAATTAAAATAACAAAAATTAAAAAATATCAAAGTTTGACTGACGATAAAACTAGTTTAAACAAGTTTTTTGGGCTTTAAACGGTATACATCATGGCCGAAAGTAATGAGTCTTGTAAGGCTTGTCGTTAGCTTTGATTTCATATATTACGGGTCCTGTAACTCTTCCTAGATCAAAAGTTATGCCACTTTGAAAATATACTGACATTTATGACATTACCCAATGTAAAAACATTTAATTCTAGGCTGAGGAGTTTGAAAGGAGCAGCATGTCAGAAATTAATGAGATTTTCCTGAATCACTGATATTATAATTGGTTATACTGGATTTGGTGTCATTAATTGAGATAGATTATGGATATAATCTGGCTTGATTAAGATGCCATTTTAAAGATTTATACAGTTCTGCGACTTTTACAACAATAAGCAAGCAAGCACCATGTCCTCGAGGGACTAACATTTCTAAAGTGAGGGATCTCATGTTATACCATCATAAATGGAGCAATATGGTCATTCAATATAATCATGTATGTACTATTTAGGAAACGCCAATGCGAGCTACACGTCAAAATTATTTTGTGAAGTAATGAAAGCATTTCAAGTCACTAGTGTGGAGTTGCTGTATAATTTTATTTGAAGCAAGCTTATATGATGTCTTGTGCAAGTTTAAAGACTGAGCATTTTTAGGCTTTCAGTTTGTAAGCATCTTATGTATTGATAACTCATAGGATGTCTGTTATTTTGGAAGCATATCATAGAAATTCATCTCAATTGAAGTGGAACTCATTAGTTGTTATCTGTTTGAAATTTTGGGAGATTTTGTATCACCATTATTAAGGGTTATAAAGTATATGCCCTCAAAGCAGAATACTTATTACTTTGTTGTAATTCATCTTTATGAGGAATGACAGAATAACTTTTGTAAAAATCTAGGTAACGCCACAAGAAAAACTGAATGGTTAGACCTTGTCAAAACTGATAAACTCACTCTATAGTTTTGTTGGATTTTCTTCCTTATATTCTCCTTTCAAAAGTGCATGTGTGAATATTTAGTTTCTTTTGATTCAAAAAAGTAATCATATGTATTCATCCTAACATTATTAGTACATAAGGGATTTTTTTAGGCACTGATCAATAAGCATTAAAACTGAAAAAATGGGTGACCAATAGCTTGCTATATCAGATGTTGAAGCATAAACAAGAAAATACATGTAGATTTAAGCCACTTTTTCATGTGATTACAAGTATGGCCTTAATTTAATTAGGACCAATGTTTTCTAGAACACGTTCAGGTTTGTAGGACCGATACGGATACACGGTATGTTAGCTAAAATGCGGTACATTAGGGGTACAATGTAATATCGAAATGGGAATTCCCTTGGAATCGAAATGTAATATCAATTTGAATCAACGAGTTGATTGTTATATAAATAATTTCGTACAATGTGATGTTTGAGCAAAGTTAAAATATTAATATTTGTGCCTATAGGTAAAATAATAACTAAGTTTAGAGTATCAGTACATCTCTACTATGTTTGGGAACGCAAGTGCCAATACTAGATCAATTAAAGTATCTGATAACTCTGAATTAGGTAACCTCTTCTTTCAATTTATTATTCTTTTTTTTTTCTTTTTTGGCTGAAGATGCTCGGTTTGCCTTCGGGATTACCAAGCTGAGGATAAACTTCAACAGATACCTGTTTGCGGGCATACCTTTCACATGGATTGCATTGATCTCTGGCTTGCCACTCACACAACCTGTCCTCTCTGCCGCCTTTCGCTCCTTGCTTCTACCAAGTCTAAAACCAAACCACCAGATAATAGCCAGGCGGAAACCAGCCACAGACCTGACATTGCAGAAAATCGTGATGAAGGTTCTCCCCAGTATTGCTCCCAGTCTTGTGAAGACCCTTCTCAACTCGACCAACAAATGTCCAGCAGTTCAACACAAGAAAGAGTAGTTAATTCATTGATGCCAGTATGGAGTTGCTGAATTCTATGAATAAAGATGGAATTGAATGTAGTGGATATCAGTCTGGTGGTTGAATTCAGATCTCTAAAAAGAGTGTCTTCTCCCTAGCCTCTTTATTTATTTTCTTTTTATTTTTTAATTATTACTCTTTTCGTCTCAAATTAATTGTTCAGTTTTGACTTTTTAAAGTCAAATTGACCATTTTTAAAATTAATTTTTTTACTATTTTTGCTAAAATATAGGTGAAGAGATTATAACAAAAAATATATATATATAATTTATTACTAACCGTAATTTTTATAATTTTAGAAATATATTTATATATGCTTAATTATTAATTCTAAAAATAGTCAATTTAACTTAAAAAAATCAAAACTGAGCGGAGGGAGTATTATTATTTCTTTCTCTTTTTTCTTTTTCTTTTTGTTGGTTTGGGGATGTTAAAGCTAAGGACAATAGCCTTTAAATTAAAGCATGATGGATAATAACCATAATTTGGTTCACTAGGGATTCATTTGTAGACTAGTGAACCTTCATAATAAACCTTGGATATAAATTAAGTTATGAACATGGATTTAACTTCATTTCCCAAACTACAAGAAATATGAAGCTATCAGATAATTACTTCAAGGCTATCAGATAGGCTTTTCAGAACTTCCATTTCTTGATGTTACATTTGATAAATGCGGCTGAAATGACCCCCAATAAAAGGCGGCTGATATCGTTAGCAAAATTGATGTTGAAATAAAGGGATAATATATTTTTTGGTCATCTTAAAAATAATATTGTTCAGGACTGTTGAACTTTAGACCTCTCTAAACTAAAAATCTTATATTCTAACAAAAATCACTTAAAATTTATGTAACACTAATATTTAAACCATCTAGCATCGTTTTTATGTATGTGAAGATGAGATAATACATTTTTTGGCCACTGTACTAGTAATTGTAATAATAATAATAATAATTGTAATAATTATTATTGTAATAATAATAATAAATCTTAAATAATTAAAATAATAATAATAATTAAAATACCCTATACCAGTCCTATCGAAAAACCTAGTTAAAGATTGGGGCGTTTTTTTTAGGCCTGTTCGATTCACAATTGTGTGCGTATATTTTTATTTTTATTTTCATATATATAATGTTTCTATTTTTAATGTGAGATTTGATTAAATATTAATATTATAAGCATAGTCATACTGTTGCAATATTATAAGCATAGTCATGCCGAAATAATAATAATTAAAATAATAATAATAATTAAAATACCCAAAATAATATAAAACAGTTTACAAATTAAATACCTAAATATATTATTCTTGTATATCTTTATTTTCCAACCTGCCTGTGATATATGCTATGTTTTCCGATATAAAATTCATATTTTCACAAGTTCCTCTTTGAAGTATTATTATTATTGTAATAATACGGTTTATTATCCTTTTTTGCTCACTGTATTATTACAATAATTATTATTATTTAAAATTTTAATTTAAATATTATTATTATTTTAATTATTATTACAATAATAATTATTATTTAATTATTATTTAATTACAATAATTATTATTATTTAAAATTTTAATTATTATTAATATTTTTATTATTATTATTATATGGCACCGTCTGACCCAGATGCCAAGGAGGTATTTGGAATTATTTCATTAGTTTGGTTATGTTGTTTGTTTGAAAAAAGGAAAAAAATATTTCATTGGAAGATGTTAACTACAATTTTTATAGTTTCTTTTGTTGTTTGAATGCCAGTAGAATAATTGATTTATGATGTTGTGAGCCTCTTGTTATAATTATGATGTTGTGAGCCTCTTGTTATAATTATGACGCCTCTAAATAGGTATACATCACCTATTTTGAGTTGTCAAATACAAGGTATAAAATTCAAATATAACTTAATAATACAAATATCGTGTAAAATACGACAAAACATAAACTAAGAGTTTTAATACGAAAATTGCTTTCTAGACAGTATTCAAACTCAAATGGAGTCCTCAATACATTTATTATCATACTATTTCAGAGGATAGTGAGGGACTACTAATCTGCAAACATCTGACCACACTCCTGCTCCTCGACTAGTCCCAGCTACGTTCTCATTTCCTGAAGAGAATTATGAAAGCAAAAGGATGAGTTCAACTAGCCCAGTAAAAAATATTATGACTAAGATAATGCAGAACCTCTAGACATCGTCAATATTGGCGCGCAATTAGGTGACCAAACATCTCCTTGACAGAACCTCTAGACATCGTCAATATTGCAAATAATAATATTAATAACTTTGTCGTCTCAATTATTGATTTAATAATATAAAATATTATGCAGATGATATTGTGACAATAATTAAATCAATTAACGTGAGATACTATAAGCAATTATTGTAGCAATAAGTGAATAAAATTAAGTGACTTCTCACGTAAGCATCAATAATCAATACCGTGTGCTACTATGTTACCACGCGTATTACTGTACTTTTACTATCGGGTATTCCAATAGTTAACGGTAAAATTTTCGTCGTTATTTTAATAAAAAGATATTTCTGTTGTTTTCTCATTTTGACAATAATTACGTTATGGGGTCCACCAATGATTGTGCCGTCGTACGAATATTCCCTGTTAAAACGAATATTCCCCGACTAATCGAATATTTTATAACAACTTGCTTACTTTGCAAAATTTATAAATATTACCCACAATTATAACATTATAACAAATTCAAACCTTAATATTCAAAAATAATATTTATAGAAAAATTTATCTTTATTAATAAAAGTTGGGGTCTTACAATCTCCCCTTCTTATGAAATTTCGCCTTCAAAATTAGTGTACATACCTGGTATGTCGAAGAGGTGAGGATACCTTGATTTCATTTCAGATTCTAACTCCCAGGTCATTTCCTCAACATCGTGGGTTTTCCACAAAATTTGACTTGAGGTATAACCTTGGAGCGTAAAACATGTGTAAGACCTCGAATTTTATGAAATAAAAGTATTCAATTTTTTTTATGATGGTTAAATTGATTTCAATATAATTATACAGGAATATTGGTCAGATTTTCTTGTGAAATTCTTATTTTTTATGTCGGAGTTACTATTCACGAGTTGCTATCCACGAGTTACTATTCACGAGTTACTATTCACGAGTACTATTCACGAGGCATGATAATTTTTTTTACGTAAGAATGCACTATTCAATAATTGTTACAGTAATTACTGTTCAATATTTTATTTTATTAATTCAATAATTGCTACGTTGATATTTTATATTATTGTTGTTTCAATAATTGTCACGGCACAGTATTTTTCATTATCAGATCAATAATTCATATTATTTGAATAATATTATTAGATAACATTATTGGCAATGTCTAAAAAATTCTGTCAAGGAGAGGTTTGGTCACCTAATTACGCGCCAATAAGGAGAAATCCTTATTGGAAATCCCTCACTTTCCTGGGAACAGTCTGGTTGTCATTATTGTGATTCTGTTATATTATTTGTGAATAATTAATTATTGATTTATATGATAAAAAAAATATTCATTTTATGTGAATATAGATGGAAAAAAAATTTAATGTGACAATTGTTGAAAATTAATATTTTATCTTTTCTGATAAAATATTTTATTTAAATATATTATTATATTATAGTAATATAATAATGATAATATTTTTACAATGAATGTGTGATATATGAATAGATGAGGAAGAGTATTTTTATTGCATTAAATGTTTAACACATGTTTTGTGTGTTGGTGGACACAATTTTTGATTGAAATTTGATTATAGCCTGTAAAATCGTCCGTATGTGGATTTCGGTCAATTTCTGTTTGGTATTTGGAAAAAATTTCTTCTGCAAAGTTGTAAAGAATTAAATTTTCTATGGAATAGACATAAGATTTGAATTTTTCTGATAAAAGGGCTATTTATTATGAATTATTAAAGTTCCAGAATATTGGATCTGAATTGATTTTGTTGCATTAAATGATAAAAACATGTTTTTCATTTTGGTGGGCCCCACTTGCATGTGTTAGTTGCTGAAATTAGATGTCAAGGTGTATGTAGGAAAATAAAATAAATATTAATATTTTATTAAATTTTCTGCTTTAGTGTTCTAAGCATTTTTCTATAAATAGGGTGCTTAGGTTATAATTGAAAATCACACCAGAAACTGAAGTTTTCTCTCTCTATAATATTGAGCGTAGTTTTGTGAGTATTTTGATACTTTGAGTATTGCTATACGGTGCAAGTTCGTTCAACGTTATATCCAACATTCCAGTCAAAAGTATTGCTCTTTTGAGGTAAGGGATATTGTCGTTATTATGTAAAGGATTGTAAGGGTTATTATGTTTCTTCAGTTTTGTAATTTTTTTTACCTTCAAAAATTTTGAAAAAATTTAAATTATATTTTGATGAGTTTTCTCGATTGTGTCAAAAAATGGCGATTTTTGGATGTATAGATTAGGAGTTATGAATTTTATGGGAAAAGACTATTTTAAAAGTAAACCCTTATAACTCCTTGTGGTTAACTCCAAAATTGGTGAAATTTTTATTGGAAGTACATGTATATAATATCAAGATATACCTGTAAATTTCAAATTTTGGATAAAAGTACAATTTATGATAAATGTCTAAATATTCGGCGATTTTGGCCATATGAAAAATAGTAAATGAATTTTAAAAATTTAGAGAAAATATATGTTCAATATGGGACTATGTTACGCTAAATCCCAAAAAAGAAAATTTGTTTGTCTTGATTTGGTATTTTTCATGAAAATAGACTAGTTATGAATAAATGAATTAAATATTTTATGTGAAGTAAGAAAAGTGGAAAATAGGATTTTATGGCTTGAAAATCCTATATAAGGTATATGCATATTTTTTTTATGAAGGTTTTGGTTATTGGTGATAAAATTTTATGAGTTTGGCATTTTAGGATGATTAAATGCATTAATTAGTAAAAGTATAAACAATTAAAATAAATTATTTATAAGTTTAAGAAATGATTAAGATATTGTGGTAATATTAATAATATTAGATTATGAGATTATTAAGTGATTTATAACATTTGGATTAAGGTGTTATGAAATTATTAATTTATGAATCTTATTCTTGAAATTAAATGCAGTTGTTGATCATATTATTTTTATTATCATATATAATATTTTTATAATTCCGGTGATGAAATTTCTTTTTGACTTAAGTATAAAGATGGGTAGATTATTGGTATGATCATGACTATGGGTTCTCTTTGACCAGTAGTGCAAAGATGGATTATTGACTAGTATGATCATGACCATTGAATTTATAAATAATTATCTTTAGCTTAAGTGCAAAGGTGAATTGATCAACATAGTTATAATTATTGTTTATATAAATTCTGAAATGATTATATATTTCTTTGAGATATGAATATCTTTGGCCCATAGTAAAAAGATGACTTGTTCTTAAATATCTTTGGCCTATAGTGTAAAGATGAATTATTGGTGAATATCTTTGGCCCGTAGTGCAAAGATGACCTGTTGTTGAATATCTTTGGCCCGTAGTGTAAAGATGACATGTTAATGAATATTTTTGGCCCGTAGTGCAAAGATGAATTTATTAGTATGATTATGAACAGGAACTGTGGTATAACCATGATCTTTGATGTTTCAGGTAAAGACAGGTGATGAAAATTATCTTCGTCCTGGATGAGAAAAGGAATTTGGAACCACAATTGTGATTATGAGTTATTCATATGATTGTGAACGAGGCTGCTGATTGATATTACGAGGATAAAAAACATTGTTGGTGGACTTTTAACATAGAGAAGATAATATACATTATGGTCTATTTGACTCTTCTAATGGATTGCTCGTTCCGCTGCAACTATGGTTGAAAAGTTTTATCATCTACCATATGTTCTAAATCTCTGATTTATTACTAACGAAGGCTATTGATAATTTAATTATCTTTAGTCATGATGTTTTTTACTGGGCTATTTGTGCTCACCCTTTTGCTTCACAATTCCTTTCTGTGTAATAAGAGTGTTCTTGGGATTGGCGGGGATAATAGGGAATAAAAGCGGTGGTTACATAGGTGTTGAGGTTCTCCTTAAATAGTATGAAAATAATTTTATTGAGAACTTTAGATAAGTGTGATCATTGTATCGTCATTTGATATTTAATTTTGGTGAACTTAATAGGGTGAGGTGAACTGAACTTTGGAAGGGTGTTTTGCCACTATCATACAAGATGTGTAATGACATACAACCTCGTGTTATCATAAGACAGGGTTGTGCACATCCACTTGCTGAGTATATCTACGAGCACTACCTATATGATCTTGGAGTTTGGTTGAAACATAATGTTCAATCGTAGACGGTGGGGATAGTTATATGTTAAGAGAAGACTCACAATTGGATGGAACATGATAGTAGTCTTCTCTTTTTTCTTTGGGGTCTATTGGATCAACCAAGGATAATTCTCTCTACATATGATATCTATCATAACTTAGATTCATGGCCTCCAATGTACGAAGGTTTCCTTGAGCACTTCCCAAAGATTTTAATTTCTAAAACAGTTATTGACTGTACCTTTATGTAATGTATCAATGTGAGGTGCTGTCCATAGTTGGGACATGAGTCATAGTTGATATTAAAACTCACAGCATAAGTGTTGTCGTATTTTGCACGACAATTGTTATAATGAAGTTGTAGTTATTTCTGTACCATGTATTTGGCGACTCAGAATAGGTTGGGTGGATTGGACCTTTTTTGGGGGCGTCACAATATGTTCCTTCTTATCCAATATTTTAACAAGTACCTCTTCATACGTTAAATCTTCCGCTATTTTGTCCGGTTTTAACTCAATAACGTGGTTCAGGTCTTCCACATATTTACATAACATGGATATGTGAAAAACGTTATGAACACGAGACATACTTGGCGGTAAAGCGAGTTTATAAGCCACAGTTCCTACTCAATCGAGGATTAAAAATGGGCTAATGAATCGAGGATTGAGCTTTCCTCTCTTTCTAAATCTTGTAACTCCTTTCCATGGAGCAACACGTAACAACACATGATCTCCAATATTGAATTCCACGTCCTTTCGATGAAGATCAGCATAACTCTTTTGTCGATCTTGTGAGATTTTTATACGTTGTCGGATCGTTTGAATCTTTTCTATAGTCATACGTACCAACTCTGGTCCCAATAACGTTGCTTCACCCACCTCATCCCAGCATACTGGAGAACGACACTTTCTTCCATACAACGGTTGATAACTGTAGTTGTAGGAAAAATCCACCAATGGTAAGAACTTGTCCCAACTTCCCCTGAAGTCAAGGACACAGAGTCTTAATAGATCTTCAAGAGTTTGAATAGTCCTCTCTGACTGCCCGTCCGTTTGAGAAAGATATGCCGAACTAAATCGTAAATCCGTGCCCATAGCTTTTTACAAACTAACCCAAAATCTTGAAGTGAATCTTGGGTCTCGATCAGAAACTATGGATAATGGCATACCATGCATTCTTACAATCTCGTTTATGTACATACAAGCAAGACGTTCAAGTGTATAAGTTTCTCGTATAAGTAAGAAATGAGCAGACTTGGTCAATCTATCAACAATGACCCAAATTGCATCTATGCCTTGAGAAACCTTGGGAAGACCAATAACAAAATCCATGGTAATGTGCTCCCACTTCCATTCTAGAATGTCAAGTGGTTGCAATGGACCTTTTGGCACTTGATGCTCCGCCTTGACTCGTTGACAAGTTAGACACCTTGAGATAAACCCCGCTATCTCTCTCTTCATATTGCTCCACCAAAATGTATGTCTAAGATCATGATACATTTTGGTACTCCCAGGATGGATTGTAAACGGTGTTTTGTGTGCCTCCATCATGATTTTATACTTTAAATCAGAGTCGTTAGGAACACAAATTCTAGAGTTGACTCGAAGTATTCCTTCTTCATCGTTCTTGCTTCCGGAACAACACCTTTTTGTACTTTCTTCCTCATGCGCATCAGCTCTAGGTCTGTGGCTTGAGTAGCTTTAACTTTATCGATTAAAGTCGGTTCTACTCGTATATTTACCACCATCACAATGGTCCCTGGAGTCTTTAACTCTATCTCCATCCTTTGCAAGTCATACAAAATGGGCCTTTGCATTGACAATAACGCACTTGTACCTGCATATGATCTTCTACTCAATGCGTCAGCTACCACATTTGTTTTTCTAGGGTGGTATTGAATTGTATGATCATAATCTTTCAATAGTTTGAGCCAACGTCGTTGCCGCATGTTGAGCTCCTTTTGAGTGAAGAAATATTTGAGGCTTTTATGATCCGTATAGATCTCCACCTTCTCTCCATACAGGTAATGCCTCCAAATTTTAAGTGTGAAGACAACAGCTGCCAACTCTAGATCATGAGTAGGATAATTCCTCTCATATTCTTTAAGTTGTCGAGAGGCATAGGCTATGACTTTCCCATGTTGCATGATCACACATCCTAACCCTTTGTCCAAAGCATCACTGTAGATGACAAATCCCTCCGAGGTAGATGGTATTGTCAGAATAGAACTTTAGGATTCCCCCCCCCCTACACCATTTTTCTTTCTTCCAACGTGGGCCCCACATGTTCCCTCGATCAACAAATCACCATCACATGTGGATCCCACCATAATATATATACTGAATAACTTTCTACCGATTATTTTAAAAATGGATAAACGGGGGTCCAAAATTTACATCAAATACTTCATAAAAATCCTCTCAATATTTTTAACAATATTTATCATCATTATTATAATTCGCAATATTTAACAACCAGGTCGTTCCCAGGAAAGAAGGGGCTTTCCAACAAGGATTTCTCCCTATTGGCGCGCAATTAGGTGACCAATCATCTTCTTAACAGAACCTCTAGAAATCGTCAATATTGCAAATAATAATATTAATAATTTTGTCGTCTCAATTATTGATTTAATAATATAAAATATTATGCAGATGATACTGTGACAATAATTGAATCAATTAATGTGAGATACTATGCAGCAATTACTGTAGAAATTATTGAATAAAACTGAGTGACTACTCACGTAAGCATCAATAATCAATACCGCGTGCTACTATGCAACCACGCGTATTACTGTACTTTTACTACCGGGTATTCCAACAGTTAACGGCAAAATTTCCGCTGTTATTTTCATAAAAAGATATTTCTGTCATTTTCTCATTCCGACAATAATTACGTTGTGGGGTCCACCAATGATTATGCCGTCGTACGAATATTCTCTGTTAAAACTAATATTCCCCGACCAATCGAATATTTTATAACAACTTGCTTACTTTGCAAAATTTATAAATATTACCCACAACTATAACATTATAACAAACTCAAACCTTAATATTCAAAAATGATATTTATAGAAAAATTCATCTTTATTCATAAAAGTTGGGATCTTACAATAATAATAATAATAATAATAATAATAATAATAATAATAATTATTATTATTATTATTATTATTATTATTATTATTATTATTATTATTATTATTATTGTTGTTGTTGTTGTTGTTGTTGTTGTTGTAATAATACGATGTATTATTCCTTTTTGGTCACCTGTATTATTACAATAATTATTATTATTTAAAATTTGAATTATTATTATTATTTTAATTATTTAAGATTTATTATTATTATTACAATAATAATTATTACAATTATTATTATTATTACAATTCCTAGTACAGTGGCCAAAAAGTGTATTATCTCATCTTCACATGCATAGAAACGATGCTAGGTAGTTTAAATATTAGTGTTACATAAATTCTAGCATGATAGGTAGTTGGTCTAGTGGCTTTTGTTGAAATATAAACTTTCTAGTTTGGATAGGTCTGGAGTTTAACACTCGCGAGCAAAAAAAATTCATAGTCAGCATTATGTCTGTTTTTTAGGACGAAAATTAAAAATATGACCATTTTGTAATTTTTGAGAATGCAGTTATTCGATTGTAACAAAAAAAAGTTTCGATAACCATAATAAAAATTGAACCCTAGTACAGTGACCTTTGAAATAAAGTGTATTATCCCTTGAAATAAATATATATTTAACGATAATTTATTATTATTTTATCAATACTTAATACCTGGAGCAATATTTATTGTTCTAATAATAATATTTTTGCTATGTCAACTGCCATAAAAAGAGGTGGTAGAAATAGGATAGCTGAGCCTCAACATGAGCAGGAGAATATTATTCTTTAATCAGCCCTAGACAAAAAGAACAATCATCATGAAAACCAGCAAATTGAAACCCTGCTTTGGGAGATTGGATTTAGTAAGCTTTGTTAGATATCAGAAATCATTCAAAGGAAACTGATTCTAAAAAGAAAATAATAATAATAATAATAATTATAATAATAATAATAAAGAAAAAATTAAATTAAAATACTACTTTCTTACAAGTGTTACCGTCGCTATAGATTTTCATGTATAAATAACAAAAAGTCATGTGAAAATATCAATTTCTTTTCTAAAAACCTAAAATTGGGATCAAGAGCGGTGCCATGACAAGAGTAGAACAAATGTGTAAAAAAATTCCTTTTTTTTTTCTATTTCGAAAAAGAGAAATTTTATCATCACATATTTACCTTCATTTTTAACATACACCGCCAACTAAATTTTTATTTAATATTAAGATTTGTATTTGTAAACATAAAATTATTCTTATAAATTATTTGTAAATTTTTATGTGCTATGTGAAGCGAGAAGATGTTGTCATGACCAATAGGGGTGTAAACTGAGCCAAGTAGTTCGGTACTCGACTCGAGATCAACTCGAAAATATGATCCAAAACTCGAATTAGAAGTTGATCCAAGTCGAATCTAATCCATACTCGTTTTTTGTTTAATGATACACGAGTCGAATTCGAGCATACCAGTGTTCACTCAGATTAGGGCTCGAGTATTTTATTTTTTCTAGAACCATATTTGATACCTGCTCGATAGATCATGTTCGAATATTGATCTGATCCGTGCTAGTAAGCTAAATATGTGATATTTGTATCAATCTTTATAATTTATAGTGTAGTATGAAATTATGTAAACTTGTACTTGAATAAATCAATGAATTGAATGTCAATTTATATTACATTCTTTATAATTTCAATACATAAATAAAAGTGAAATTTTTTATATTGTTATAAAAGATTACTAAAATTAAGAACAAAGATGATTAGAGGAAATAGAGCATTCTCATTGTATTTTCATGTGTCTCACTCATTTTACAATTATATTATTTATAGATATAAGAACATCAATACTAGGAGCTTACAAAACTCAAAGGTCATGAGTTTCATAACTTAATGGTTATGAGAGTTTCAAAATCATTATAATCAAATATAAGAAGAATGAATCTAGACATCCATTATAATTTATAACTCCCCTTGGATGTATAGTCATACGCATTGAAAGTTGTCTCATTAAAAACTTTGTCAGGTGAAAGTCCAATAATAATCTAGAAGGGGGTTGAATAAATTATTACAGATTTAAAAATTATCTAAGGCCTTTTTGAATTTTTGAATAACTAATTTGCAGTGTTAGAAATTAATATGCAAGTTAGTAAAAATTCAATTACACAATGCACAGAGATTTGTCTGGTTCACAACATACATCCCGGGTATGCTGCTACGTCCAGTCTCAAGCTCCTCTCCAGGACTTGAGATCCTATTACTATCAGTAATAAAAACTCCTTCAATAGGCGGATAAGCCTTTACAAAGTTTTATAGTCAAACTTCCAACTATTCCCAACTAATCTATCTTGGATAACAAGCTCCCAGCTCCCTCCTCAAGCTTAGTTGTACTTCTTTTGAGTTCAGTTCTATTCTATGATCTGGTCTTGAAACAACAACCTCTTCCTCACCTCACAAGTATACTAGAGACCTAACTTTCCGCTGACCTCTCTAAGACTCTGGTCTTGGTCGAAGAATTACTTGTCTTTCTCATAGGTACATAAAATAAACTAACTCTGACCTTTTCTCTTTTTACAAATGATTTTACAACAATATGCTTCTTAAATAAGTAGATACGAATTTAGTACAAATAGATGCTTCTTAAATAAGCAGATATCAATTAAAGAGCAAATATATTTATAAAAGTTCAAAGACTTTTATACTTGAGAAAATTTGCTTCTTAGTAAGTAGATATTAATTTGTGCTTTGATTAAATAAAGCTTCTGTGTAAGCAAATATGAAAATTATGCTCTGTTATAAAAGTTTAAATAACTTTTATATTTTATGTGAAAAATGCTTCTTGAATAAGAAAATAAGATCAATTTTAGCTTTTACTCAAAAATGCTTCTGTTTAAGCAGATATATAATTTAATACAAATTTATAAAGAATTATTTATTCTTTATGGAGCAAAGAAAAGTCACTTTAAGTTTAAACAACTTTTAGAGTGAAAATGCTTCTGATTAAGCAAATACGTTGTTTTAAGTTTTGAATCAAATACGCTTCTATTTAAGCAGATATATTAACTTAAGTTTGTGAAATAAAAGTTTAAATAACTTTTATATTATGCAACAAGTATTTTGTTAATAAATGAATTTATGATTAAATACTTGTGATGACAGATATCAAGTATAATAAATAAATCAGTTAAGCAATACTTGATATAAAAAATATATTTGTTTAACTGAGATAATATATAACAATATTTTATCTATTATGTGAACTTTTATAAATAATGTCTCTTAGTACTATAAGGAATCGTACGGTTTGAATTCCTCTTCGTAAATGTGTATCTCTGTAGCCTTGCGACGTCTAAGTACAACAAAATTTATAATTTTACAATTGATATTTATATAAATATTTTCAATAGATCACTACGATTCTCAAATTCAGTTCGGATGACTACTTATTTTGGAACAGTATCTTAGTGTCGTTTTGAGCTATCAAGTGTCGTATCTATTTTACGATATTAATTTAAATAATATCAATAAAAGGTTACTGAAGACTATAAGAAATCATACGGTTCGAATTTCTCTCCGTAGAGATGTATCTCCGTAGCCTTATGGCGCCCAAGTATCCTTTTATTTGATAAATAGATGAAATATAGGTATATAGAATTGTGTATAATAATTTATATTCATATATCTATAAATATAAATAAGCAAGAGATAATTCAAATAAAATAAATCAAACAACTTATCTCAATATGCTTAGACTAATTTTCTCTTCTCAAATAATCAGAACTTTTGTAAGAAGAGAGAGAAAGCTTTTTAGAGAGAGTATATAAGAGAGAAATAAGCTTTTCTTGAAAGTGAATTGGCAAAATAAATCAAAGAAAGGCCTCCTATTTATAGATTTTTGAAGTCAAGGGTAAAATGGTAATTTTTGAAATCTGATTTGAAATTAATGGTTTGGATGAAGATAATTTGAAATTAACGGACCAGATTGGATCAAAATTTTACGCGTAGGAGCTTGTGATTCCGCCCGGTCCAAATGTCATCTTCTTAGCATTTATTGTTAAAACTGACCAACACATGCCTTAATGCCAGCACATGCTTCACGCGGTTTAGTCCCACAAAAAGTGACACACTGTTCTTAATAAGCATTGTGCGAGCATATGCATATAAGCTTAATGTATGATTTATGTAATGCATGCATAATTACTAACTATATATATATATATATATATATATATATATATATATATATATATATATGAAAAGGATCAAGAGTAGAATTCTTAAATAGCGAATGCCTTAAATAATAGAATTTTATTAAAAGCGGCGTAGTTTTGATAAGGCGCGGTGGCATTTTTATAAATACGCGGTGGCATGGTATTTACAAAAATGCCACCGCGTCTTATCAAAACTACGTCGTTTTGATAAAGTTCTATTATTTAAGAAAGTTCTACTACTTAAGAGGTCTACTCTTGATCCTGTCTCTCTATATATATATATAAAAATAAATGCATATTAAACAACTTTGATGCAATTAATGCTTTTAATTCATTTATCATTTAATACACAATTTGACTAACACTTTGTTTGAAGCTTATATACTCGATTTTTTAAGTCCTAAAAAGAATGTCCCATTAGCTTATTTCAAACATTTAGTGCACGGATCACATGCATACAAATTATTATATATTACATTTATAACACTTTATATATATAGTACATGGATATATATATATATATATATATATATATATATATATATATATATATATATATATATATATATATAATAAAATAATTTTGCCCAATAAAAATAATTTTTGAATAAAATTAATTATTGAATAAATAGAAAAATATCCACATGTCAAAAAATGATTTAATCAAAATCTCCATCTTCTTTTCAAATACGATTGAAACAATCATTTGATGATCAACATATGATTTTTGTCTCACAATGCATGACCCAATTGATTTAACACATTAAAAGATCAAGAAAATCAATTAAATAAGATTTAGAAAATATTTTTGGTCAAAATAAATAAGATAAATAAAACAATTATAATAAAAATCCTATGGAGAGGATTCTACCCTTTTAATTAATTTATTAACTAATTATTGTTATCATCAAAATAAAACTAAAAGTTGGAGACCCAACACCAGGAAAAACCCAATGGGAAAAAAAATCTTGATTAAGGAAAAAAGAGTGCATCGTGTATTAGCTCCCCCTCATGAATGTATCCTTAAGTCCTTCAACTGTCGCATTCCAATATTGCGATGCAATCCTTCAAATATTGTAGTTGGTAATGCTTTAGTGAACAAATCTACTAGATTATCTTTTGATCGAATTTGTTAAACATCGATGTCACCACACTTATCAAAGTCATGTGTGAAAAATAATTTCAGTGATATGTGCTTTCTTCTATCTCCTTTGATGTATCATCCCTTTAATTGAGCTATACATGCAGCATTATCTTCATACAGAATAGATGGAGTTCTTTTGTAGCAATTTTCTAAGAACATGCATCGTTAAAAACCTTACAAAATAAAAACTCAATGGAAAAATTTTGGCCAAGGAAAATAGTACAATATTCTTGTATATCTTCTACTGCCTTGGGATTGCCTTATTAAAACCTTACAAAGAAAAACCCAATGGGAAAAAAACCTTAGCGAAGGAAAAAGAGTACAATCAGCACATATCATTTTTACTACCTTTCATAAGTAAATAAAATTTTTATTGTTCATGGTAAAAATATCATTAAGTCAAAGCATGCCAATATTGTGCATCATCTTCTTCAAAATCATAGTTGGTAATGACTTAATGAATATATCAACCAAATTATCACATAATCATATATGTTTGATATCAATATCGCCATTTTTCTAGGGCTCATGTGTATAAAATAATTTTATTGCAATATGCTTGGTTCTATCACCCTTTGGATAAAATAATCCCAAATCAATAGTCTCACAAAGATAACGTAAAATATGTTTAATTTCATTATAATGTCTTGAGGTTGGTGCATAACTATACATTTCTAGTAAGTTAACGCAAATGCTATATCGAGGTCTTGTCAAGTTTGCAAGATACATCAAAATACCAATTACATTAAGATATAGTACTTCATGACCAAAACACCAATTGCACGAAGATATGGTACTTCAAGACCAAAAGTTTCTTCATCATTTTCTTGTGATCAAAACAAATATTTCTTGATATCAAATGACCAACCCATAATTGGAGTACTCAAAGGATTAACATTATTCATGTAAAGTTACTTGACACTTTTTACGTGTATGTTGATTGATGAATAAGAATTCCATAGTTCAATTTGTAGGCCAAGACAAAAATTTGTCTTACCAATATCTTTCATCTCAAATTTGTTATTTTTGTTGACTCTTCTGGAGCAAGATCTTTCATCAATAAATACAGTAATAATAACAAATCCAAATTATGATCTTTTGATAAAAATGCATGAACAAATTGGATTATTCTCAAATCCTTCTTTCGAAAGATATCCACTCAGGCGATTATACCACAATATGCATCTAGATTGTTTTAACTCATATAAGAATCTTTGTAGCTTGATAGAATATATATTTCAAGATATAGAATTTATGCTTCAGGCATTTTATATCCTTCAGGGATTTTCATATAGATATAATTATATAATGATTCATACAGATATGATGTAACAACATCCATTATTTTCTCTTGCTACCAAGCTAATTAAAAATCTGACTGTAATTGTATCCATTACATAAGCATATGTTTCTTCATAATCAATATTAGGTCTTTGCGAGAAACCTTGTGCTACAAGTTGTGTTCTGTACCATATAACTTCATTTTTTTTATTTCATACAAATACCCATTTGTATTCAACAGGCATCACACCTTTAGGTGTTCAGACTATAGGTCCAAAAACTTCATGTTTACTTTGTGAATTTAGTTCTACTTGAATCGCCTCTTTTCACATTGGCCAAATATTTCTACATTCATCAACGATTTGTGGTTCATATACATGATCATTACTTCTGGTAATATCAAGAATAATATTATACAAAAATATGTTGTCGACAACAATTTTATTTCTATCCAATATATCTGTCTCCTGTATATACATAATGTATCAAGATCTCGTTATTTTCAGGTACTTGATCCTCTTCAGGAGATAACTCATCCTCTTCAGGGGATAACTCTTCAAGAGTTTTATTTACAAGAGATTTTTGTTCATAAATTTTGGATAGTTCAATAATTTTTTATAGCATGTTTCATTTGTATAGTCTCTTTATAAGCTGCAACTTGTTTTTCTTGTACTTTCTTCTTCTGGGTAATTTTATCTTTAACAACGATCATTCTTTCACGTTTTAGGTGTGACTTTAATTCAATTTGCTGCTGTATTTGAAAGTAGTATGCACACAAACCAATCATGTTTGATGATAAAGTATATACTTTGTAACAATCTTATTCATTTATTAATAAAAAGTATTAATTTATTAAAGGCTTTTAATTATCTACATGATGTTGTTTTATAATATGTGATAAACCCATATTTTTAAGCAATGCTTTTAGAATAATGATGATGATCATTCTAATGAGATCTAAATTCTTAGAAAGCTTAAAACTAAAATAGTTCCCAATCATTGGATTACTAAATTGGGGATTAGTGAATCTGGATAGATTGGTACATACGTTGCTTACTCATTGGATGAGGATGATTGATCTCATGATCATTTGTGTGGAGACACTAAAGCAAGTATGTAGGTGCTTATTAGAGAATAAGTTCACTGAACATGGCCCGCTAAGGAATACCTAATGGAGTTTTATTTGCCTGTTAATAGGAATTCCTGTAGTGATAGTAGTACAAGTAATCCTTGGACTTTAGATCATCATAGTATCTTGTGTATGATGAGTTATACTTTGACTTATTCCTTAAGACCCTTAGGGTATATCAAAGGGTATGCTTGGGTATAATAAGTTGTACATGGAGATAATGTATGATCAATAAAGAATCTACCACTTCTAATAAAGAAAGAAATGTCCTATGTGATTCGATAAATGACAATCCGGTGAGTCCTTGGCGGCGAGAATGAAATTAGAAAGGAGTTTCTAATTTGCATTATTTGGAGTTGTGCATTTAAGGATCGAAATACACATAATTAAATAAAATAAGACTTGGCGAGGAAATTCCATGTCTTATATTTAATTGGGACATTGTATGGTGGAAGGATTGTATTGTGCAGTAACTATTTACTCAAAAGGTTCTTAAATGATTAATGTTGAAATCTATATTATCTGGAAAGTCGTTGATCGCTAGGGAGGCTTATCCTATTGTAGAATAAATATTATTTATTTAAATAAATTAATTATTTAATTTATTTATTTAAATAAGATTAGAATTGTTCTAATTGATTTATTCACAACCCGGTTTAATATGGAGAACCTAAAGGTCACACCATAAAAGGAAGAATAATTATTTAAGAAGTTAATGGCATAATCGTAATAATATGTTAAGTATATTTAATTTAATCTACGGTGATAGAATAAATTAAATAGCTTAATATTATTATTTAATATTTTAGAAATATTAAATATAAATTAATAAGAGAGTCTTATTAATATTATTACAATTATTATTATTTTAATTTCTAAAAGAGTTTAGAAATTAATTTAATATAAGTACTCTCATTTATTCCTAATTGGATTAGGAAGGAAAATTAGTTAAAAGAGTTTAATTAATTATCCCTAATAAGATTAGGGAGCTTAATTAATTAAAAGAATTTAATTAATTAAATAAATCCCAATTCCTTAATTGTTAAAATTTGGGTTGCCCACATCTATAAATAAGAGGAGTCTTATTATGGGTGGTGGGGGTTGTTGACTTTTACAACATACGTAATAATTCTAATTAGTTGGAGAGTACGTTTTTTCTATAGAGATAGAAAAACTAGGGTTTAACCAACCACCCTTTTTTTTGAATCATTATTATTCCTTGGTGGATCACCTCTAGAGGCCAAACATATGGGTGGCTAACGTTGATCAAAGGAAGAACAAAACCGGTGGATTCAAGTTGAGCGAAAGGATTTGGAGGTGAACTTGTACGAGAGAAGCTTCGATCTTCAAGGGTATGATTTTATTCTTTATCTTTTCGTTTAATTAATAATTATGCATAAAGGGTGATCCGGGTATATGGTTTGTAAATTTTTTAAACTCTGATTTTTACTCGCTTCCGCTTATTTATGCAATTTGATTGCGCACATGAATATTACAAACCTAACAGTGGCATCAGAGCCAAATTTTTATGCAAATTATTAATTGTTTTAATTTAATATCTATATTGATATGTGTTTAGAATAATTTAATTGGGCATAATTTTATTGTATAAAATTAAAAAAAAAAAAAATAAGAAAAGTTTTTTTTCTCTCATGGATTTCATAATTCACGTTGAAACACAAAAAAAAAAAAAAAAAAAAAAAAAATCAAGGCGAACTTGGCAACCATGTTATTAGGAACATTACAGGAACTTTGTTTCAATCATATTGAGTCAATCATTATGAAATTTATTAGTGGAATATTCAAGGGAGCTTGGATTCAAAAAAAAAAAAAGGTGACCCACGTGACTCTTAAAAAAAGGAGCAGAATTTCATGGAATATAATTCACGGAAATCAAGGCAACAATTAATGGGTTTGATTGCACGGATTTCAAGCGGTATATGTTGTAGAATAATCTAGCATCTTTGGATTTGCTAAAGTAGGAAAATTAAAATTAAAATTCATGCCTTCCTTGATTCGCGTGATGTATTAATATAATATATATATAAATATCATGAAATCATTTCGCATGGTTCGGTTCAGGTAAAACATGGAGCATATATATATATATGATACGGTTTTTGGTATCTTTTATTATATATATATATAATATTAGGATATATATATATATATATATATAATATTCGGTTATTATTATTATTATATATATATATTCATTTATTTTATAATTAAAATAAAAGTTTAGTTTAATTTTAAAATAAAAGGTTTATTTTAATTTTAAAATTAGAATTTCATGCTAACTAATTAGAGTTAGAATTGGATTCCATGATAACTAATTGGAGTTGAAATTGATCTTTCCTTAAATAAAGGAGTTTATTTAGATATGAAATAAGATTTCATATTATTCAAAATAAAGGAGTTTATTTGTGAATAGGAAAAGAAAATCAAAGTGTTTCCTTAAATAAAGGAGTTTATTTAGATATGAAATAAGATTTCATATTATTCAAAATAAAGGAGTTTATTTGTGAATAGGAAAGAAAATCCGTGTTTCCTTAAATAAAGGAGTTTATTTAAATATGAAATAAGATTTCATATTATTCAAAATAAATGAGTTTATTTGTGAATAGGAAAAGATAATCCGTGTTTCCTTTAATAATTTTTTTTTTGGAATTGAATTCCATAATTAATTAAAATAAAGGAGTTTATTTTGATTAAAATTTTGATTAAAATAAAATAGTTTATTTTATTCAAAATTAGATAAATTAAAATAAAATAGTTTTATTTTGATTTAAATTTGGATTAAAATAAAGGAGTTTATTTTGATTCAAAAATAGATTTTATACTAACTAAATTTGCCCATTAAATGATATCAATATATATATTAAATGTTTATTATTCATAAGATGAATGTTATTTATTGATCGCGTATGGTGATGTGTATGATAATAAATGGGATTGATTATGGACTATTGACTAATATGATTGGATTTTATTT
Source organism: Panax quinquefolius (assembly GCA_020205615.1). Taxonomy (NCBI): domain Eukaryota; kingdom Viridiplantae; phylum Streptophyta; class Magnoliopsida; order Apiales; family Araliaceae; genus Panax; species Panax quinquefolius. The sequence continues at coordinate 126,640,836 of CM035156.1, forward strand.
TAGTTGGATGCATGAATGTATGGGTTTTATTAAATGAAATTCTGCACCTCGTCTTCTCTAATTTTTACGAATGTAAATTCTATCTCTCTCTATGTACTTCCCTTATTTAGCGATCAAGGTTTCTATTTATTTTAAAATAGTTATGTAATAGGAATAGTTAGAATTAATTTTTGAAGAATTAGAGATCAAGAGCAAGGAGGCGCTTGAAAACCCGTTTGTAATGGAGCCCGGGTTTAAATGTAATAGTTATATTTAAATATTATTTCTTGCACCCTAGGGTTTGACCTTTTAGTTCACTTGGTGGCTCTAGTGAACCAAACTAGAATAAAGTCCATAATCAATTGGGTAGAATATAGTATTCTATATGTGCATGCTTATACTATATAGATTATATATTATGCAAACATGCTTGCATGTTCATTAATATAATAGCGTATTTTATATATATATATATATAAATGCAGCTAAACAAGATGAGACAAATTAATAACAAACCCCTCAATTTTTATATTAAGTCCTAAGCGTTCAAAGATATTTGGAATATCGAGCGTAAGCATTTCTAGCATGATAAAATTAATAGAGTATTAAATATTTAATATGAGTTTGTTGTGTCACCACAAGGCAAGTATTAAGTATTTAAGATGTTAATTTATCACATTTGATGCTTATAAAGAAAATTGAACAATATTGTTTTGTTGTGTCACCACAAGGATGATATTTTTCTTTTTTGAATATATGGAGTGCTAGGTTGGACTTAACTTGGATAATTTTGATTCGGATGTGCCACCACTTGATCAAAATAATCTAAGAGGCAAAAAGAAAAGGAGTTGCATAGTTGATGTAATTGACAAAAGTTGTCTACCTATTTATTTATATATAGTTTGTTGTGTCACCACAAGGCTATATACATTTGAAATGGGATCCTTATTCTCACTAGCAAATCTTTAATTAGATTTTTGCGAACTATGTAAGTGAGGGTAATATAGTTTGAAGAAAATAGTGGGAGATACCAATTTAAAACAAGACCTAATTTATTTTGGTAATTAATAAAAGAATGTATGTTAAAATGTTGTTAATTACAAATTCATTTACTGAAATTTTACAATGTCTAAAATTACTATCAACTGCGAAGCATATTAGATGCTAAATTAACGGGCTGAATTAAGCGGATTGGTTAAGGAATTTGAGAATAGTTCTCATAGTTTGAAAAGCTATCTTATGTCATAATACGCTATCCTGCAATGGTTGCGAGACAATGCCTCTGAGGAAGAGATTGCTACTTTTAGAAAGTGGCGAGATGATGCCTGATTAGCTCGATGCATTATGCTTTCGCATCCATGAGTAACGAGCTTGACGTCGGCATGAAACTATGGATGCTCTACTATATTCACGCACATCAAGTAGTTGATGGTGAGAAAAGTAGGGCCGATAGATATCGAGATATCTAAGGAGCTCTTCCGATCTAGAATGGCCAATGGCACTATAGTGCAGACAAAAAGTTCTTAACATAATCAATTTGATTGATCGATTAAGACAACCTGGTTTTGTCGTGGATGGAGAGTTGAGCGAAGATTTGATCTTGCACTCACTCCGGACTCCTTTCACAATTGTTGTGAATTTTCATATGAACAAGCTAGATATCGACTTTCTTTGATTTGCTAACATGTTGAAAAATGTTGAGAGTCACTTTCGACCAAGAAAGATCAATTCTTCTTGGTAGGGGCCAAAGGATCTTCTGAAAGAAGAACGATTCAAAGAAGGTAAATTGAAAAGGCGTAAACAAAGGATAATAAGAACAAAAGCGTCACGGATAGCAAAGGAGTTTGCTTCTACTATGCAATAAGCACGACCTTTGGAAAGAAAGCTGCGAGGAGCATCTTCTTTGAGGCTAACCAAAAGAAGCTTAGTGAAGTTTCGGTTACAAATACAATTTTGTTCATGATTGAAATAAATTTTTCTTTAAGTTAAGGTTCTACTTGGGTATTGGATACCGACTTTGGTTATTATAAATATAGATTTATGAAGGGACCAAGAAGAAGTAGAAAGCTAAACAAAGATAAATAATCTTATGTGTGGGAAATGAAGCAAAGGTTGCTACATTAGCCATAGGAACTTATAGTTTAGCAAACCCTACGGGCAAATCTATTAAGTCAATAAGATGTTATTGTATTCCAGTACTTGTTAGAAACGTTATTTCCATTTTATTGTTGGACAATAAAATTTTTGGTATTATAATTAAGAACAATTGTTGTTCTATTTATAATAATAATGTTTCGTATAGAACTGAAAGATTACTTAATGGATTTTGTATACTTGACTTACATGAAAAATTATTTTGCAAATTGAAGAAACTAGTACAAGAAAATGGAGATGATCATTCAAAGAGTTGAATGTGTGTATTTCTTTGAAATACAAGTGTGAATTATTTGAAAGGTACAAAGAATTGAAGTGAAACAAATTGACAATGTATTAAGATTCTTTGATTAGATCAAGGAATAAATACTTGTGAAATAAGTTTCTAGATCATCTTAAATGGTTTTCTCATATTGGGCGCCTCTCGATACATAATAATTGATTGATGTATCTCGAAAGGAAAAATCGTACCTATTTGAACATGAGTGCGATCCATAATGATTTCTGACATTCGGTATCCTTCGAGGTCGTATCCTAGAAATGGTTGCATATCTACGAAAAGGTAACCTCAAAATCCATTTGAAGACTCCATAAAAGTTATGGATAGGGAGGATTCTAATCTTAAGTATGTTAAGATAAGGGGTTGTCCAACTTATGTGAAAAGGTTTCAAAGGATAAGCTTGGGACAAGATTTGACAATCTGAATTTGTGGGACATCCTAAAGTAAGTTTAGGGTATATGTTCTATAATCCTACTTAGCAAAAGGTGTTTGTTGCGAAACATGTTTTGCTTCTAAGATAAATGTGTTTATTATTGAAGGGGCTAGTGGGAGGATAATAGATCTTGAAGAGTTCAAGAACCACAAAATCTGATAAGTCGAATAAGAGGAACACAGTAGATAGACCTATTATACCACAAGATAAATAAATGCGGAATAATCTGCAAGAAGATACCTAGGAGGTATAGATTCATCATAGATGATGATGATGAGGTACACATCATAGAAGATGATGATCCGATTACATTCGATGAGGTAAGACTTCTAGTGTGTACAAAAAAGGTTCGATGGGGCGTCGTGACATTTCTAGTATTATATGTTGATATACTACGGATAAGGAATGACATACTAATGCTACAATCGGTAAAGATAAAGTTGTCTAAACATTCCTCCATGAATGGTTTGGGAAGAGTATCTTAATTGGGGATAAAATCTATATAGATAGATACTGACAGGGATGCTCGACTTAACCCAGGCGATATATTCATTTGATGCTAAAATTCGTTTAGCATGGCAAACTCAAGAGATGTCTCATGTTGATGAGCTATGGAGTGTATTTCTCTTAATAGTCCCCACAGACTCCTAAAAGAGAGGTCGCATGAGTGACAATCATGCATGCAATGAAATGTCACGAGACACGATGTTGATCGGTCATATTATGGAGAAGTTCACTATGAGTCGTTGAAAAACATCTTAAAGCTTAACCAAGCACTAAGGATGTAATCATATTCATGGTGGGTCTAAATTAAAACTAGAGGGCTTAACAGGACTCAAGTTTTTCGGACATACCAAGACGACGAAAAATCCACTTTAAGGTAAAGTGTTACCTTGAGCAGTGGTGCGATGAATTGGAAAGGTTCCAAACAACAAAGAGTTCTTTGGTTTAGTGATAAAGACAAAGTATATAGCTATAAATGATCTTCTGCAGTTGATTGTTTGGATTAAAAGTTCATTCTGAGAACTAGGAATAGTTCTAAGTCTCATCTTGGATCTAAACATGTGTTGTGGCACTTTCATTTGATTATTAGAATCATTGAAGATGGGAAATCACTATAGAGATAGTGGATTCTCAAGAACAACATTACATATCCATTAACTAAAGCTTATCCAACGGCGGGATAATCGTCACTTAGAGAAGAAGAGTATAAGATACCATGACGATTGGCTTTAGTGCAGTGGGAGATTGAAAGTAGTATGCACACAAGCCAATCATGTTTGATGATAAAGCATATACTTTGTAACAATCTTATTCATTTATTAATAAAAAGTATTAATTTATTAAAGGCTTTTAATTATCTACATGATCTTTGTTTTATAATATGTGATAAACCCATAGTTTTAAGCAATTCTTTTAGAATAATGATGATGATCATTCTAATGAGATCTAAATTCTTAGAAAGCTTAAAACTAAAATAGTTCCCAATCATTGGATTACTAAATTGGGGATTAGTGAATCCGGATAGATTGGTACATCGTTCTTACTCATTGGATGAGGATGATTGATCTCATGATCATTTGTGTGGAACACTCTTCAAAGCAGTATGTAGGTGCTTATTAGAGAATAAGTTCAATTGAGCGTTGGCTCGCTGAGGAATACCTAATGGAGTTTTATTTGCTGTTAATAGGAATTCTGTTGTGATAGTAGTCTGAGTAATCCTTGGACTTGAGATCATCATAGTATCTTGTGTATGATGAGTTATACTTTGACTTATTCCTTAAGACCCTTAGGGTATATCAAAGGTATGCTTGGGTATAATAAGTTGTGCATGGAGATAATGTATGATCGATAAAGAATCTACCACTTCAATAAAAGAAGAAAATGTCCTATGTGATTCGATAAATGACAACCCGGTAATCCTTGGCGAAAGCGAAATGAAATTAGAAAGGAGTTTCTAATTTGCATTATTTGAGTTGTGCATTTAAGGATCGAAATACATATAATTAAATAAAATAAGACTTGTGAAATTCCATATCTTATATTTAATTGGGACATTGTATGGTGGAAGGATTGAATTATGCGGTAACTATTTACTCGAAAGGTTCTTTAATGATTAATGTTGAAATCTATATTATCCGAAAAAGTCGTTGATCATTGAGGAGGCTTATCCTATTGTAGAATAAATATTATTTATTTAAATAAATTAATTGTTTAATTTATTTATTTAAATTAGATTAAATTGTTCTAATTGATTTATTCACAACAGGTTTAATATGGAGAACCTAAAGGGTCACACCATAAAAGGAAGAATAATTATTTAAGAAGTTAATGGCATAATCGTAATAATATGTTAAGTATATTTAATTTAATCATGGTGATAGAATAAATTAAATAGCTTAATATTATTATTTAATATTTTAGAAATATTAAATATAAATTAATAAGAGAGTCTTATTAATATTATTACAATTATTATTATTTTAATTTCTAAAAGAGTTTAGAAATTAATTTAATATAAAATACTCTCATTTATTCTAATTGGATTAGGAAGGAAAATTAGTTAAAAGAGTTTAATTAATTATCCCTAATAAGATTAGGGAGCTTAATTAATTAAAAGAATTTAATTAATTAAATAAATCCCAATTCCTTAATTGTTAAGGTGGGTTGCCCACATCTATAAATAAGAGGAGTCTTATTATGGGTGGTGGGGTTGTTGACTTTTACAACATACGTAATAATTCCAATTAGTTGGAGAATGCGCTTTTCTATAGAGATAGAAAAACTGGGTTTAACTTGACCACCCTTTTCTTGAATCATTATTATTCCTTGGTGGATCACCTCTAGAGGCCAAACATATGGGTGGCTAACGTTGATCGAAGGAAGGAACAAAACCCGAGTGCATTCAAGTTGAGCGAAAGGATTTGGAGGTGAACTTGTACACGAGGAAGCTCGATCTTCAAGGTATGATTTTATTCTTTATCTTTTCGTTTAATTAATAATTATGCATAAAGGGTGATCCGGGTATATGGTTTGTAAATTTTTTAAACTACGATTTTTACTAAACTTAGCTTATTTATGCAATTTGATTGCGCATGAATATTACAAACCTAACAAAGATAATCGATTGTCTACTGAGGACTTGATCCTATTGCTAGAGTATTAGCGACTAGAATATTCACTATACCATTTTGAGTATGTGTATATCGCAACATGATGTTTAACATAAATTCTAATTAACATGCAATATTCATAAAAAACTTGAGATGTGAATTTTACCAAAGATTATCTAAATAAAATTTTCTAGTTATATAATCGGAAAATTGTACTACATTACCTAATTATTTGAGCTAGAAGCATAGGAAATGCAATATTTATAGTTAAAAGTAAACATACATGTGATCATCTAGTTAATGCATCAATTAAAACCATAAAATACTTGAATGAACCATATATAGTGGGTATATTGGTTCAAATAGATCACTTTGATTCTTTCTAAGAAATATGAACATTAAATAACAATAATTAAATGTGTTAGTTTGGTAATTAATTTACTTTGATATAAACAATAGGTAAAGGAATCTTTTGGTTCTTTAAGGGATGTTAAGTGGGAGTTTTCAATAATTTAACACATCATTATTTATCCTAGATGATAATGCCAAATCATAAAAATATTTGGATCCAAACACTTCTGGTGTATTGCAATATTCATTTCAACTATTCTCATTTTAGTATAATATAACTGTAAGACCCCAACTTATTATAAATAAAATTGAATTTTTTCTATTCATTATCTTGAAATAATAAGGAGTTAATTTGATATAATGCTTTGGTTATGGGTGAAATGTGTAAATTTTATAAAATAAGTAAGTGGTTATAAAATATTCATTTTATCGGGGAATATTTGTTTGGTCGTGGAATATTCTTGCTGTCGGGGAATATTCATACGACGGCGCATCCATTTGTGGGCCCCATAACGGAGTAACTGTCGGATGAAGAAAATGACAAGTTTGAGTATTTATAAATAACGGCAGAATTACTACCAATTAACAATTTGTTGGATTACACAGTGGTTAAAATATAGTAATATATGTATTGGTTTACTTGATTAGCACCTGGGTATTACCTGATATTTTTGAATTATTGATTCTTACGTGAAAGCACTACTCAATAATTATTACGATAATTCTTGCTCAATATTTTATTTTATTGATTCAATAATTATTGCGTTGATATTTTATATTATTGTTGTTTCAATAATTATCATTACACAGTATTTCTCATTATCAGATCAATAATTCATATTATTTGAATAATATTATTAGATAGCATTATTGGCAATGTCTAAGGAATTTCTGTCTAGAAAAGGGGTTTGGTCACCTAATTGCGCGTTAGTAAGGAGAAATCCTTATCGGAAAGCCTCCTCTTTCTTGGGAACGACCTGATTGTCATAATTGTGATTTTGTAATATTATTTGTGAATAATTAATTATTGATTTATATGATAAGAAAATATTTATTTTATGTGGATGGATAGAAAAATATTTATGTTGTGTGGATATAAATGAAGGAATTAATGCTGAGGTGTTTTATCAGTATTTTGTCAAAATGGAAGTATTAAAAATCGTCCGTATGTGGATTTCGGGCATTTTTCATTTAGAATTTGGAAAAACTTAAAGCTACAAAGTTATAGAGAATTTAATTTCCTATGGAATGGATATAAAATTCGTATTTTTCTGATAAAAGGGCTATTTATTATGAATTATTGAAGTTTCGGAAATTAAATATTTTTATTTAAAAACACGGTGGGCCCCACTTTTGGTTGGTGTGGAAATTCTGATTTCTGGTGGGCCCCACTTGTGATAGCTGATAAATTGGGTCAAATAAATGTGCGTAGAAAATTTTATTATTATTTTATTAATTAAGTCTCCTTTGCCGTTCTAGCATTTTTCTATAAATAGGGTGTTTAGTTAGAATTGAAAATCACACCAGAAACAAGTTTTTTCTCTCTATATATATTATCGAGCGTATTTTATGAGTATTTAGATACTTTGAGAGTTTCTATTCAGTGCAAGTTTCCTTCGGCTTTACATCCGATATTCCAGTCAGAAGTAATGTTCTTTTGAGGTAAGGATGTTATTTTCTTCGTAAATGATATTATTTTCTTCAATATCATTATGCTGAAATATTGATATGAATTTTATTGTGGAATTTCTACCTTTTTGTATCGGGGTTACTATTCACGTTATCTGATCTTATTCACATAATACTGTGACTATTCACCAAAAAATAAAATTTTCTCTTCTTTGTCCCAGATGTCTATTATGGTTACTATCTTTGATTGTATCCATATTTTGATCTTCATTCTAGAATTTTACTCCATTATGGTTTATTATGGAGTATTTTTAAATTTGAATTATCTAAAGTATGAATCTCTAATCTTTGTATTTTTATCTCACTGAATTCGTTCTCTAAAATATTTTTTATCATCCTCAGTCTTTAATGGTGATACTTCATGAATATCTTTGGCCTGTAGTGCAAAGATGAATGATTACCTGATGAATAGCTTTGGCCCGTAGTGCAAAGATGAACAGGTGTTGAGATGAACATGACCAACTGGTGATACAAATGAATATTTTTGGCCGTAGTGCAAAGATGAATATTTGATGCAAGATGTATATTGATTGATGTTACAGGGATAAAATATTGATGATGAACTTTTAAATTCATAGATGATAGTAGATTTCATTCTCTACTTAACTCTTCTAATGAATTGTTATTTTCGCTGCGAATATTGATCTAAAACTTGTTGTCCATTATATTTTATCTGTTTTGTTGAAGGCTAACAATAATTTGTTGTTCATTATCTTAGTCATAATATTCTTTACTGGGCTAGTTGAGCTCACTCTTTTTCTTTTTGTTCCATTTTTCTTTTCAGAGAGCGAGAATATAGCGGGAAGTAGTCGGGGTGTGGAATGATGGTTCTGAGCAGATGTTGTTTAGCAGTCCTCACTATTTTATAAAATAGTGTATCAGTAATTATAATGAGGACTTTATCTGAGTGTGGATATTGTCTAGAAGATAATATTTGTATTTAAACTCACAATTTATGTGCTGTCGTATTTTGCATGAAAATTGTATTAATAAAGTTATAGTTATTTTTGTACCATGTTTTTGGCGACTCAGAACGGGTGATGTATACCTATTTTGGGGGCGTCACAGTTGGTATCAGAGCTTAGGGATATGGTATCTGGCAGAGATCGGGGAATAAAATTAGGAGGAAAGAGACGAGTAAATCCTTCACTAGTGTGTCCTACCTAAGCTTATTTGTAGGTCGGTCATAATATAGGGATATTATATGATATATTAATTTATTTAATTAACCCTTGTTTATGGCAGTTTTTAAGAATGGCAGCTGATAACGTTAACAATGGAGTGTATGAGACCGTGGAACAACCTCTAATCACCAACCAGGAGAATGTGCAACAGGAAGGCAATATTCCTCCAGTAAACAACACTCACCGAACAAACGATGAATGATGGGATGTTTAGAAGCTTGTTGCGATTCATGCAAAAATTAGGCGAGGAGACTCGTGTACAAAATATGGGTGGAAATGATAGCAACAGCTGCGTAATTTATCACTGACCAAGTAGTTCGAGGAGTTGGGACCACCCAGATTTACGGGAAAAACGGATCCGATTAAGGCGAAAATATGGGTCAAGCAAATTACCAAGATATTCGATGTCTTGGGATGCACGGAAGAACAGAAGGTTCCATTCGCCACCTTTATGTTCCGTGGTGAGGCAGATTACTGGTGGGAATATGTGAAGCGTACCCAGCCAGCCGCACTCAACATGTCTTGGGAAAGATTATAGAAATTGTTCAATGATAAGTACTTTCCTGAAAGTATTCGTCATATGAAGGAGGTAGAGTTTATTAGACTGGAACAAAACAACATGACGGTGTCCCAGTACGAGGCGAAGTTTGCGGAGTTATCCAGGTTTGCACCTCATTTGGTAGAGAATGAAGAACATATGATGCTGATGTTTCTGAGAGGTCTAAAACTCGAGATTCGTCAATACCTTATCTCTCACAAATTTTCTCTATTCGTTCATATGTTAATAAGGCTCAATTATTAGAAGCGAGATAATGAGTATGTTCAACCGAGGGACCACAACCCGGGGTCATCTCTAAGTGATGCAGTGGTCATCGAGGCGATGATAATCGTGAGGAGGGAAAAATCTGGACAAAGCGGTAACCACTCGGGTGGTAATCGTGGCCATGATAATAGGAGAGGTGAGTCAAGTGGAAATTTCAAAAGAGGAGATTCAATAATGAAGGAAGACATCAAAGAATGACACCAATTACCAACAACAAATTCTAGGGGAGGAGAAATGGCCGGTTAGATCTACTGAGATCACGGAGAGGAGGGACATATAAGTCCAAACTGTTCACAGCCTTCCAAGGTGTGTTTCTATTGTGGAAAAGACGGTCATATAGCCCAATTTTTTCTGATAGAGAAGTCAAGTCCAACTGGGACGGCGGCACTGTAGCACCCCCAAATTCGGGTCCTAAATTACCACGAATCTGGTACACTAGTTCTAACTAATTGCGAAAGATATAAACATAAATTGTTTATACATTAAACATTATATACTAATTCCAAGGTAGAGTAACCATAACTTATACACAATTCATTATCCTATCTGACATACAAAGATTTTATCATACATTATTGTTACCAATCTATCTGCACATGTAAACTAAAGCTGGAACTGTCTTTAACCTTTCCTCATGTCCAAGCGCGTTAAGCCTTAATACGCAAGTGTGTGAGCATGAAGGTTGCCCAACAAGTTTAAATTTTATTTAAGGATATATCATGATTGAAAGAGTCTGAATAATAAGCTGGCTATAATTTAACAATGTAGTTGTGAATTAGCACAAACAAACTTTTAGTCGAGCAATTATTAAACATGAACAAAATATATACGAAAGAGCGGTAATGAAGATGATCGACCTTTCATACGACTTATACATGCAATATATACAGACTACAATTCTACAATGGCAATCAGCAATGATTAACCATAAGCATATCTGAATGAAACAACTCTTAATAGAGTTAAGAAAAACTTGCTGTTTAGATTGATTCTGAATTACAAAATATAACTTAGCTTTATCCAGAAGACCTAATATAGATAATCTAGATCTCCAAATATTAGAATAATATTATCACAACATAAAATAACCTAAACACATTACCACGTAATCTATCGATCTACATCGTACATAAGACTTGGTATCGAGTCAAACTATTTCAATCGACTTGAATCCGAACCTGATTCTAACATCCGTGATTACAGTGAGACAATTATCGAGTTTGAGTTTAATTAAACTCACTTTAACACTTAACAATTATCTTAGGTAATTTATTAATCGAATCAAAATAATTTTCATAGACCGTAATAATTTTTAGATAATTATTACCATTTATTATGATTTTTCAATCAATAATATCATATTAAATACTACTTAATTCCATTATCATTAATATTTATTTAATATTAAATATTAATGAAATCCTTAACATAATATTATAATATATTTATAATATCTCAAAGTATTTTTATACTTTATTATTACCATTAAATGATTTTAAAGTAATTAAAACCATTGTTAATTATCTGCCATTAATATTAAAATATTAATATTTTTATGACAAAATATCAAAATTATATTTTATAACTTAAAATATTTTTATAACACTTCAATTATTTTTATATAATTTTAAAGCGTTAATTCTATTTTTCCATAATTTATTTAATACATTTATTAAATAAATTAATTACCATTAATATTAATTTATTAATGAAATTTATCACAAAATATTAAGTCATTAAAAATAACTTAAAATATTTTCTTATACATAATATAATTTTAAATGATTTTTCAAGTATTAAAATCATTTTAAATAATTTATTTAATATTATAATTAAATAAATTAAATACCACTTATATTCCAAAAATATTAAATATTTACGAAATATACTCAAAATAATTAAAAACTAATTTTTAAGTTTTAAAATAATTTTTAGGAATTTATTATGTATTTTTAATAATTAAAACCATTTAATACTAATTATTTAATAAAATACTAATTTTATAATTGATCATCATTAAAGGGCCCTATAATTGGATGTAAACCGTCATTATATAGGTTTTCTTGAGGTTTCTTGAGAAACCCGAACATCAAGTCGATTAACGAGGTAGAGTAGTTTAACAGGTGATAGATCCTTGTTCATTATGTTTTACGGGTAGCTAATGTTTTATGATTATAGTACTTATGTAGTATTACAACTACAAACAACTTTCATGGCCATTCTACATCTCAACATCAAGTTATAGGCCATCAAAGTCCTTGTCGGGGCATGTTCTTCATTTTACGGGTTACCCGGAAAATGAAGAAACGATCGAGGTAACTACTTTGGATCTTTATAGATTGCGTATATAGGTCTAGTTTGTGTGATCTAAGAGTTCCAACATGTAGTAGTGATGTCGAGGAACATATCTAACACACTAAATCGGTCCTAACAACATCACGATTGGAGAGATCGAAGTAGGTTAAACTGTTGTCGAAATCTGGGTCTTGAAGGTTTCGGGTTTTCCGAAAATTTGGCAAAAGCAGAATGATCGATACTATTTTGACGAAAATATCTTTGATCATGTTATGGATCTAAGTGTTATAAAGGCTTGTATGTGTAGTACACATACCAGTCTACAAGCTAAACACAACAATATAGACTAAACACTAACACACAACAAGATCTGAAGCACAGAAAATCTTGTCAGAAATTTTGAAAATCTGGGAATTTTTTGGGTTTTCCAGAAATTGACTTTGTGCTCAAACAGTCTACTTTGACCATCCACTATATTCAATCTAGTTGTGATTTAAGGAATCTAAAGGCATGTATCTATAGTGTGATGCCCCCAAAATAGGTATACATCACCCATCTTGAGTCGCCAAATACATGGTACATAAATCAAATACAAACTTAATTATACAACTGTCGTGTAAAATACGAAAAAACATAATCTAAGAGTTTTAACACGAACATTGTCATCTAGAAAATATCCACACTCAAAATCAAACTTATTACATTTATTGTCACACTATTTCACAGAATAGTGAGGACTACTAAAACAACCATCTGGATGAAATCGATCCATTCCCCAGACTAAATCCCGACTATATTCTCATTTCACAAGAGAACGGTGAAAGAAAGGGTGAGCTCAACTAGCCCGAAGAAGAAATATTATGACTAAGATAATACAGAATAAATTATCATTAGTCTTCAACAATATTAAACTAATAAAATATAATAGACATCAAGTTTAACTGCAGCAGAATAAGCAATCCATTAGAAGAGTCAAGTAGAGCATGATATCTACTATCTTCTATGATTTAAAATATTTTCATCAATTTTTATCGAGAGACTCAAATTTTTAATAAATAAACCACATCATCGAATCATCCACCTTTACTGGGCCAAGGATATTCATTAAATGATCGATATGGTCATGACTATTCCGAATAATCCTCGGTCATAATCAAACCAAAAGCGTCCCATCGATACACTTTACGCCATTTGAGGACTCTTACCACATCATTTATAACATTATAGGTCATGATTATCTTTGAATGATCCACAGTCATAATCATACCAAGTCCATCTATGCACGTAAGCCAAAGATGACTTTCATCACAATATAAGCATGAGGATGATGACAATGACATAATAATTCAATAAAACAAGTTCAAGAATAAATTTTAAAGATTTATAAGTTAATTTATCCACGAAATCAATTACGTCCAAATTGTCGACATGATCTTTTGTTTTGTAGAGTAAAATTCAAGAATGCTCGGAAGAATATTTCTATGAAAAGATCTTTGGATGAAGCTTGAAATATCCGGGATATTCTACTAATTTCATGGAGTATAAAGTCAAAACTTTAACCAATTTGAGTATAATAGAATATATGAAACTACAAATGGATTTTACTTGCGCCGTGCGGTAATCCACGTAGATAGATCATTTCCACTGATTTAATAAGGAATGAATACTGAAGGATCATTTACCATGCGTGTGGTAATCCACATAGACATGTTATTCCAATGAGAACAATAAAGAATGGAATAACGAAGAATTCACCGAGCATCACGATAGATCGCACGCACATATTATTCAATGTAATAATAAATAATGGAATAACGAAGAATTCACCGGCATGCGATAGATTGCATGCATGAGTTATTCCAATGAATAATAAATAATGGAACCAGGTCATGCGTAAACGCACAGACGGGATATTTCGACAGAATAATAAAGAATAGAATAATAGAAGAATTTCACCATGTATGCGGTACTTCGCATAGACAGGTTATTCCAACATAATAATAAAGAATGGAATAATAGAAGAATTTCACCATGTATACAGTACTTCGCATAGACAGGTTATTCCAACATACTAATAAGGAATGGAATAACAATAGCTCTCTTCATGAATATGAAAGAAATAATACCCCTTACCTCAAAAGAAGACTGGATACTGGAATAGTGAGGTAACAGACTTCTCTTCTTCTTTCTCTCTATAATTTCTCTCTATAATAATTGCTCTAAAGCTTTAGTGAATTGGTGAGAAATGAAGAAAGAACGAGCTTCTATTTATAGGAAAATATAGTTTTGATAATTGCACGCGTTTGGGGCTCAAAATATTACTGATCTGATACCTCCACTTTTCTTTCATTTTTAATTTAGTCCTGCAAATATTATCAAACTTACACCACCTCCCCTAATAGTAAATAATGTGAATCAATAGTTCAATCATGTGAATCAATAGTTATAATCATGTGAAAATCTGAAATTACGATATAGTGCCTCCATCATTACCTCCATTTTAACTTAGTCATTACAAGTATTATCAATCTTGCACCAACTCCCCTAATAGTACAAGAATGTGAATCAATAGTACACACATGTGAACAAATAGTTATAATCACATGAATTAATAGCAATTAATTCCTCATTTACCCGATTTATCAATATAACCCCCAGACGTCAATTATCATCGGAATAGATGTCAATTTCCACTAACACTAATAATCCCAACACAATGGAACTATCACATTCATCTTTAATCAACACGAAATTATTCATCATTAATATTATAACTCACGTTATTTAACAACGAGTGTCGTTCTAGGGAAGAGGGGCTTTCAGATGAAGGATTTCTCCTTATTGGCGGCCATGATTAGATAACCAAACCTCTCCTTGACAAAACTTCTAGACATTGTAAATATTGCAATTTAATAATATGAATAACTTTGTCGTCTCAACTATTGATTTAATAATATATCATATTATGCAGATGATATTGTGACAATAACTGAATCAATAATATGAGAGATATGATGCAGCAATTACTGTAGCAATAATTGAGTATAACTGAGTGACTTCTTACGTAAGCATCAATAATCAATACCGTGTGCTACTATGCAACCACGCGTATTACTATAATTTTACTACCGGGTAGTTCAACAATTTTAATGGTAACACTCGTCGTTATTTTAATAAAAGATAATTCTGTCATTTTCTTACTACGACAATACTTGGTTGTAGAGGTCCGCAATGATTATTGTCGTAAATGCGAATATTCCCTGTTAAAATGAATATTCTCTGACCAATCGAATATTATATAACAACTTTCATACTTTGCAAAATTTGTAAATATTACCCACAACTATAACATTATATCAAATCCACACCATAATATTCAAAAAAAATATTTCGAAAAATTTAAATCTTTATTCATAAAATCTGGGGTCTCACAATCTCCCCCTCCTTATGAAATTTCGCCCTCGAAATTTACGTACGTACCTAGTATGCCGAAGAGGTGAGGATACCTTAAATACCTTTATCGTCGAAAACATTACACGTTGCATACGTGCATGCCCGATGTCCTCCTATTACCTCTGAATGCACATCAGTCCCTAAAATAGACATTTTAGACCTTGATACCGACCTCAAATATTAAAACATAAAGAATGAAAGTTTTAGGTCTACTCATTATCTTTCCGAATCATCCTGAATCACCTCAATCGGAGTTCGTATGAAAACGTTATGCCCAATTACTAAAGGACGTCCGGACAGATTTTGGCTTAACACTTGACCAGCGCCTAGGCGCCCAAATTTGACCTTGGGCAAGCGCCTAGGCGCCCAAGAACAGAATCTAAGCGCCGAGCCTAGAGCCTAGGCGCTCGACCCTTGACACTTAACTCCAATTTTTCAGATTTTGCAACTTTTGAGGCACATACTTCAAATCTTCATAACTTCTTCATCCGTTATCGAAATTAGTCCATTTTCGAGGCTATAGAAAGCTTGTAACATGCTCTATAAAACCCCCATGATTCCAACATAATAATAAAGAATGGAATAATAAAAGAATTTCACCATGTATGCAGTACTTCGCATAGACAGGTTATTCCAACATAATAATAAGGAATGGAATAATAATAGCTCTCTTCATGAATACGAAAGAAATAATACCCCTTACCTCGAAAGAAGACCTGGATCTTTGGAATAGTGAGGTAGCAGACTTCTCTTCTTCTTTCTCTCTATAATTTCTCTCTATAATAATTCCTCTAAAGCTTTAGTGAATTGGTGAGAAATGAAGGAAGAATGAGCTTCTATTTATATGAAAATATAGTTTTGATAATTGCACGTTTTGGGACTCAAAATATTACAGTACAATACCTCCAACTTTTTTTTCATTTTTAATTTAGTCCTGCAAGTATTATCAAACTTGAACCACCTCCCCTAATAGTAAATAATGTGAATCAATAGTTCAATCATGTGAATCAATAGTTATAATCATGTGAAAATACGAATTACAGTATAGTACCTCCATCTATACCTCCATTTTTAACTTAGTCATGCAAGTATTATCAATCTTGCACTAACTCCCCTAATAGTACAAGAATGTGAATCAATAGTACACACATGTGAACAAATAGTTATAATCATGTGAATTAATAGCAATTAATTCCTCATTTACCCGATTAATTACTCGATTTATCAATATAACCCCCAGACATCAATTATCATCGGAATAGATGTCGATTTCCACTAACACTAATAATCCCAACACAATGGAACTATCACATTCATCTTTAATCAACACGAACTTATTCATCATTAATATTATAACTCACAATATTTAACAACAAGGTCGTTCCCAAGAAAGAGGGGGCTTTTCGATAAGGATTTCTCCTTATTAGCGCGCAATTAGATGACCAAACCTCTCCTTGACAGAACTTCTAGACATTGTAAATATTGCAATTTAATAATATGAATAACTTTGTCGACTCAACTATTGATTTAATAATATATCATATTATGCAGATGATACTGTGACAATAACTGAATCAATAATATGAGAGATATGATGCAGCAATTACTGTAGCAATAATTGAGTATAACTGAGTGACTTCTTACGTAAGCATCAATAATCAATACCGTGTGTTACTATGCAACCACGCGTATTACTGTACTTTTACTATCGGGTAGTTCAACTGTTTTAACGGTAACACTCGCCATTATTTTTAATAAAAGATAATTCTGTCATTTTCTTACTACGACAATGCTTCTGTTGTGTGGTCCACCAATGATTGTGTCGTTGTACGAATATTCCCTGTTAAAACAAATATTCCCCGACCAATCGAATATTATATAACAACTTGCATAGTTTGAAAAATTTGTTAATATTACCCGCAACTATAACATTATATCAAATCCACACTATAATATTCAAAAAAAATATTTTGAAAATTTTAAATCTTTATTCATAAAATCTGGGGTCTCACATATAGTCCATATAACAGACTACAATTTGGTTACAACAACATCATCAAACTACTTAAAATCGCGATTCTTGCCTTGAAAAACATTGTGAGACACTGATAAATAGCTTTCTGGGTTACCCAGAACTCTAGGTCATGCTTGGTCAACTAAGTTTGACTGCTTATAACATGAAATCTAGACATGATCTGAGCTTGATTCAAGTTCCAGATCAAAGCCCTTACAACATAGAATAGATCTATAACATTAAACACAACAAACAACTAACACATAATAATCTATAGGCTCGACATTAGGCTGTCAGAGCATAAATTAGGGTTCATGGTCAGCTTCTACAAACTAAATTTTGAGCATCTAGATGTTATGGATCTGGGATCCAACAACCCAGATCACTAAATGACACCCTCTAACACATATCTAAACAACAAACAACAACATTAACACCAATTTTTAAGAATTTCTAGAATTAGGGTTTATACCTCCTTTTTGAGCTTGATCTTGATTCTGACCTTGATGTTTGATCCTAGCAAGCTAACACATAATCTTGGCTTAGCTTATTACTTAATCTCACTCTAAAATTTTGGATGGGGAAGAGAGAGAAGGTTTGGCTAGGTTGAGTAGTAGTAAAGTAAGTGAATTTCCTTACTTGAATGCTTTCAATCCTTAGTCTGATGTATATAATCTAGCAAGTTGAATGATTAAAGTTGTTTACTAAACCATGTGGCTAGCTAGAGTTAGTTATCAACTCCTTACTAGAGCTAGATCTACAGTCCACCTTATTAAAATAATAAAAAGGGTAGTTTGGTCATTTGACTTATAAAGTGCATGACAACTTGGTAACTTCTCACAATCATTAGGTTTTGACTCTTAGGGTTTGACCCTAAGGTTACACAAACTTATATTCTAGCATTTACTAATTAGGTTTTAAAATAGAGATTAAGGTTTCTAATTTATAATTAGGATCTCCTAATTATATTAAGGTTCCCTAATCACATTAGGGCTTTTAAATAGGATTAATGTTTCCTAATTAATATTAAAATCATTGAATTACCAATTAGGTCTTCCCTAATTATACATTAGGGTTTCCAACATTAGAAATTAGGGCTTTCTAATTAATCAATTAGGGTTATCCCTAATTATACTTATAATTAATAACATAAAAACTTTATACTTATCTTCAAGCTTCCCAATTAGGGTTTTAATATTTTGAATTAGGGTTACGGACTCCCAGAACTGAAATTAGGGTTTCTATAGCTGGTAGTAGGGTTTCTTATCAATCGTTAGGGTTTTCTAACTGAACGTCGAGGTTCTAAAATATTATTAGGGTTTATGACTGATATAATTTATTCGGTCAACCCTTGACCCTTAACCACATACTGTACACATATATGACCATATATACAGATACTCTTAACATTGTAAACCTTCACTAAAGTTTTTAAATTCACAAAATTTATTCCCAAAAATGTCAAATACATTCACTTATTTTCTGTCTAGGTTTAATATTTAACCTCTATTCAATCTTTTAAGATTTTATTAAATTGTCTAAATTCTCGGGTTGTCACAGGCACCAAAGGTGATTATGGACAAAACAAAGTCGGTGATTCAAGGGAGGGCGTTTGCCGTGACTGGCTAAAACGCGAGAAACCCGAACGAGGTGATCACGGGTAAGTTAATCTTGAATTCTTGTGAAGTTTATACCTTATTAGATGTCGGTTCTACCCATTCTTTTATCTCTCCTACTTGTGCTCAACGTTTAAACTTGACTCCGGAGGAATTAGACTTTGACTTATCTGTGGAGACTCCGTTAGGAGAAACTTTCATTACATCCACTGTTTATAAATCTTGCTTGATCCAAGTTGGCACCATCACATTACTTGTTGATCTTATCTCTTTAAAGATACTTGCATTTGACGTGATTTTAGGGATTGATTGGTTAACTACTTATCATGCCAAAATTGATTATTTTAAATAAGGTTGTTAGTTTTCATATTCTAACCAACTTTGTTATGCGAATTCAAGCAACCAAACTATTAAAAGTCGATCAACTCATATCAAGCCATAAAAGCCGTTCATTTATTAAAAATGGATGTCGAAACTTTCTTAGCCCATGTTATGGACTTGAACAAAAACACTTGATTTGAATAATATTTACATTGTTAGTGAATTTTTACGGCGTATTTCTGAAGAACTTCTGGTCTACCCCGAGCGTGAAGTTGAATTCTTTATTGACCTTGAACCCGGTACAAAACCCATTTCTAAAACCCCATATCGAATGGCTCTATTGAATTTGGGAGTTAAAAGTCCACTACGAGGAATTGTTAGACATCGGTTTCATTCATCCTAGTACATCTCCTTGGGGTGCTCTGTTTTATTTGTAAAGAAGAAAGAAGGGGAGTATGCGACTTTGTATTGACTACAGGAATTGAACCATGTCACCATCAAGAATAGGTATCCCCTACCTCGCATTGATGACTTGTTTGACCCGATTCTGAGGAGCACAATTCTTTTCAAAGATCGATCTTAGTTACAGATATTATCAATTTGAAGATTAAAACTAAGGATATTCTAAAGGCGCCTTGAGAACTTCGGTATGGGCATTATGAATTCTTAGTCATGTCTTTTGGATTGACTAATGCTCCTATTTTGCTTTCATGGATATGATGAGCCAGGTGTATTTAAGGAATATTTGGATCGATTCGTTTGTTGTCTTTATTGATGACATCCTCATCTATTCAAAAGCCGTGAAGATCATGAGCACCATTTGAAAATTGGTATTTCAAAGGTTTACGTGACAACAAGCTATATAAGTTTGAAGAAATGCGAGTTACGGCTTAAGGAAGTAGCATTCCTTGAGCACGTGGTTTCAAAACATAGAGTATCTGTTGACCCGAAGATTGAAGCAATACAAAGTTGAAGAGCAATCAAAATCGGTGACCAAAGTCGTAGCTTTACGGGCTTAGCTAGTTATTATCGGAGATTCATGGAAGGATTTTCTCGAATCGCTACTCCGTTAACTTTCGGTGACTCGAAAGATATAAAATTCATATGGAAGCGAGGAATGTGAGAAGAGTTTCTAAGAGCTCGAGAGGAGACTCATTTTAAGCACTGTTACAACAATACCATCTGGTTCGGATGGATTTGTTATCTACAGCGATGCTTCAGGCAAAGGGTTAGGATGTGTTCTCATGCAACATGGGAAAGTCATAGCCTATGCCTTGCGACAACTCAAAGAATATGAGAGGAATTATCCTACTCGTGATGCAGAGTTAGCGTGATCGTTTTTAGCGTTAAAAATCTAGAGACACTACTGTATGGGGAGAAAGTGGAGATTTATACGGATCATAAAAGCCTCAAATATTTCTTCACCCAAAGGAACTCAACATGAGGCAATGGCGTTGGCTCGAGTATTGAAAGATTACGACCATAACATTCGATATCATCTGGAAAAGCAAACGTTGTAGGCGCGCGTTGAGTAGAAGATCGTATCTTGGGTATGAGTGCGATGTTGTTAACACAAAGACCCATTTTGTATGACTTACAAAAGATGGAGATAGAGTTAAAGGCTCCAAGTACCCATGTGATGATATCAAACATCTGAGTAGAATCGACTTTAATCGATAAAGTTAAAGTTACTCGAGCCACGACCCGGAGATGATACGTATGAAGAATAAAGTACAAGAAGGTGTTATTCGAAGCGAATCGATGAAGAAGGAATACTTTGAGTCAACTCCGGACTTTGTATTCCTAATGATTACGACTTGAAGCATAGAATCATGATGGAGGCACACAACACACCATTTGCAATCCATCTTGGAGTACCAAAATGTATCATGATCTTGACATACATTTTGGTGGAAGCAATATGAAGAGAGAGATCGCGGAGTTTATCTCGAGGTGTTTAACTTGTCAGCGTGTAAAGGCGGAGCATCAAGTGCCAAAGGGTCCATTGCAACCACTTGAGATTACGAAATGGAAATGGAACACATTACTATGGATTTCGTTATGGGTCTTCCCAAGGTTTCTCAAGGTATAGATGCGATTTGGGTTATTGTTGATAGATTAACCAAGTCTGCTCATTTCTTGCCTAGATGTGAGACTTATTCCCTTGAACGTCTTGCTCGTATGTACGTAAATGAGATTGTGAGATTGCATGGCATGCTAGTATCCATAGTTTCGGATCGTGACCCAAGATTTACTTCACGATTTTGGATTAGTTTTTGAAAAAGCTATGAGCGCATTTACGATTCGATTCGACATACCATCCTCAAATGGACGGGCAATCAGAAAGGACTATTCAAACTCTTGAAGATCTATTAAGACTATGTGTCCTAGATTTCAAAGGGAGTTGGGATAAGTACTTACCATTGGTGAAATTCTCCTACAACAACAGTTATCAAGCAAGTATAGGTATGGCTCCATTCGAGGCATTGTATGGACGAAAGTGTCATTCTCCATTATATTAGGACGAGGTGGGTGAAGCAACGTTGTTGGGACCAGAATTAGTACGCATGACTACAAAAAAGATTCAAATGATCCGGCAACGTATAAAGACCTCACAAGATCGACAAAAGAGTTATGTTGATCTTCATTGGAAGGACGTGAAATTTAATATTGGAGATCATGTACTGTTATGTATTTCTCCATGGAAGGGAGTTACAAGATTAGGGAAGAGAGAAAGCTCGATCCATGATTTGTTGGTCCATTTGAGATTCTTGACCGAATAGGAAATGTGGCCTATAGACTCGCATTACCTCCAAGCATGTCTCGTGTTCATAATGTTTTTCATATATCTATGCTTCGTAAATATGTTAAAGACCCGAACCACATTATTGCGTTAGAACCGAGACAGAGATAGCCAAAAGATTTAACGTCACGAGGAGGTACTATCAAGATCTTGGATAGGAAAGAGCATGTCCTACGAACAAAGTTTATACCACAATCGAGGTTTTGTGGAGGAACCATGCTATGGAGGAAATGACACAAGGAGTTGGAATCGAGAAATAAAAGTGAGGTACCCTCACCTTTTGAAACACCGAATACGTACACGTCGATTTGAGGATGAAATTTCATAAGGAGGGAGGTTGTAAGACCCCAACTTATTATAAATAAAATTGAATTTCCTCTATTCATTATCTTGAAATAATAAGGAGTTAATTTGATATAATGCTTTGGTTATGGGTGAAATGTGAAAATTTTATAAAATAAGCAAGTGGTTATAAAATATTCATTTTTGTTGGGGAATATTAGTTTGGTGGTGGAATATTCTTCTTTGTTGGGGAATATTAAATGCATGTGTAGCGACCATTTGTGGGCCCATAACAGAATAACTGTCGGATGAAGAAAATGACAAGTTTAAGTTTTTATAAATAACGGCGTAATTATTTTACCATTAACACTTTGTTGGATTACACGGTGGTTAAAATCTGATGTCTGGCGTGGTTGCCTGATAGCACACAATATTGCACGATATTTTTGAATTATTGATTCTTATGTGTAAGAAGGCACTACTCGATAATTATTACGATAATTCTTTGTTCAATATTTTATTTTATTGATTCAATAATTATTGCGTTGATATTTTATATTATTGTTGTTTGATAATTATCATTACACATATTTCTCATTATCGGATCGATAATTCATATTATTTGAATAATATTATTAGATAGCATTATTGGAAATGTCTAAGGAAGTTACTATCTAGAAAAGGGTTTGGTCACCTAATTACACGCCATAAGGAGAAATCCTTATCGAAAAGCCCCTCTCTTTCACGGGAGCGACACAATTGTCATAATTGTGATTTTGTAATATTATTTGTGAATAATTAATTATTGATTTATATGATAAGAAAATATTTATTTTATGTGGATGGATAGAAAAATATTTTATTTTGTGTGGATATAAATGAAGGAATTAATCTTTGAGGTGTTTTATCGGTATTTTGTCAAAATGGAAGTATTAAAAATCGTCCAGGTATGTGGATTTAGGGCATTTTTAGTTTTAAATTTGGAAAAACTTAAAGCTAAAAAGTTGTAGAAATTTAATTTCCTATGGAATGGATATAAAATTAGTATTTTTTACGATAAAAGGGCTATTTATTATGAATTATTGAAGTTTTGGAAATTAAATATTTTATTTAAAAACATGGTGGGCCCCACTTTTGGTTGGTGTGGAAATTCTTGATTTTGGTTTTTTCCCCATGTGATAGGTAAATTGGGTCAAAATAAATGTGCGTGAAAATTTTATTATTATTTTATTAATTAAATCTCCTTTGGCGTTCTAGCATTTTTCTATAAATAGGGTGTTTAGTTAGAATTGAAAATCACACGAGAAACAAATTTTTTCTCTCTATATATATTATCGGCGTATTTTGTTAGTATTTAGATACTTTGAGAGTTGTTATTCAGTCTGAAGTTTCCTTGACATTCGTCCAGATATTCCAATTAAAGTCTTTATTCTTTTGAGGTAAGGGATGTTATTTTCTTAAGTAAATGATATTATTTTTTCAATATCATTATCTTTGAAATATTGATATGAATTTTATTGTGGAATTTCTACCTTTTTAGTTACTATTCAAGGTTACTATTCACGTATCTGACACTTATTCACAATCTGACAATTCAAAAAATAAAAATTTTCTCTTCTTTGTCCTTGATGTCTATTATGGTTACTATCTTTGATTGTATCCATGTTTTGATCTTCATTCTTGAATTTTACTCCATTTATGGTTTATTATGGAGTATTTTTAAATTTGAATTATCTAAAGTACTGAATCTCTAATCTTTGTCCTTTTATCTCACCTTTGGATTCGTTTCTCTAAAATATTTTCATCATCCTCGGTCTTTATTTGTGATACTTGATGAATATCTTTTTTGGCACATGGTGGAAAGATGAATGATTACACGATGAATATCTTTGGCCCATAGTGCAAAGATGAGCAGTGTTGAAATGAACATGACCCATTTGGTGATCTGAAATGAATATCTTTGGCTCGTAGTGCAAAGATAAATATTTGATGCAAGATGTATATTGATTGATGTTCTGAGGATAAAATATTGATGATGGACTTTTAAATTCATAGATGATAGTAGATTTCATTCTCTACTTAACTCTTCTAATGAATTGTTATTTCCGCTTCTGAAATATTGATCTAAAACTTGTTGTCCATTATATTTTATCCGATTTATTGAAGGCTAACGATAATTTGTTGTTCATTATCTTAGTCGTAATATTCTTTCTTTGGGCTAGTTGAGCTCACCCTTTTCTTTTTTGTTCTATTTTCTTCTCGGGAAGCGAGAATATAGCGAGGAACTAGTTGGGGTGTGGAATGATGGTTCTAGAGCGGTTGTTTAGCGATCCTCACTTTTTTTGTAAAATAGTGTATCAATAATTGTAATGAGGACTTTATCTGAGTGTGGATATTGTCTAGAAGACAATATTTGTATTTAAACTCACAGTTTATGTGTTGTCGTATTTTGCACGATAATTGTATTAATAAAGTTGTAGTTGTTTCTGTACCATATTTTTGGGGACTCAGAATGGGTGATGTATACCTATTTTGGGGGCATCACAATAACCCAGAAGAGAAAATATACAATTTTTCTAATATGAGCTTCTGGCCTGATACTATTGAAGTAATATAAAGAAATTCTTCACTGCCTTCGTTATTGGTTTTAATATAATAACCATTATAACGTATATCCTTAAAGCTGAGCAAATTTTTGCTTGTCTCATAAGAATATAAAGAATTATCAATACAAAGTTTTGTGCTATTTGTGAACATTATAATCGCTCTTCCGGAGACTTTAATTAAGTTTGATGAATAATCGCTCTTCCGAGATCCTTTAATCAAGTTTGATCCCATACATCTTTAAATATACAAAAACATAAATTTAACTTTATTACTTGAAACTTAAATTAAATATATAATAAAAATACTTATTATAATGTCATAATACAATGAAATAAAAATAATTAATTGGTATGAACATTTCTATCAACATCATCAAGGAAATCATAGATATCAAAATTAGTTATTTTCACTCCATTTGAAAAGTCAAAATAATTCATGGGATCTTCAGGATCATTATGATCAATAAAGTTTATTTTAATTCCATTTTTTTTCTTTTATGGAGTCTTGGTACAAATTTTCCAAATGTTTAGAAGTACAACATGTACATTCTCTTTTCTATATTGATTGTTCCTTTCATGCCTACCACCCTGACCATAATTTTCTCTATGTTTATCAAATGAGGTTTCATTCACTTCAGGGAATGGAGTAGAACCAGTCAGACGAAATTGATAATTTTTTAGCAAAAACTAATTATTTGTTCAGCCACTAGAAGAAATGATATCACTTCTAGGAATATAATTTTCTTTATCGGTTCAAAGAATATATTATGAACTTATACTCACAATTTTGCTACTGCAGGAGCATTCGAGGCATGAAATATAGTAAATATTTTTCTAACATGTCTTTATAAATATTTTTTTAATGGAGATGATGGAGAATAAAATAATTGATTTTACATGATCCTGAGAGATCATGTTTGTCAATCTTAATTATATATCCAAAGTTGTCTTTATATGAATATCGATGCTCAAGAGTCCATGACAAGTAATTCTTTCTAGATATATATCAAGGACAACAAATTCAAATTAATAAGATTTGACATCTATATAAATATATAAATACGTAAGAAATTAAATAACTAAGTATAAATTTATAAGAAGACAATAAAAATATTTACCCTTCTCTAGTCACTTTCAAAGTAGGAGAATTGGAAGGTGGAATGATTATTTGTTTATACTAATACTACTACATCACAAAAATAGTGTACTTACGTAATTTGTATTCTCGAAAACTTGAGTTGTCCATTATCATTATTGTCTCATGCGTTTCATGTTAAACAAAATGTTTATATGTATATCAAATATAATTGTAATGAAACAATACTTACAGATGAGTTGAGAGAACCTTTTTTTTCTTCCCAAAATTAGGTAGAGAATCGTCTTGATAGCATGTTATAAAAGTTTACTAAAATTAAGAACAAAGAGATGATTAAAGGAAAAGAGCATTCTCATTATATTTTCATGTGTCTCACTATTCACTTTACAATGCTATTATTTATAGATATAAGAACATCAATATTTAGGAGGTTATAAAACTCATAGGTCATGAGTTTCATAACTCAAATGGTTATGGGAGTTTCAAAATCATTATAATCAAAGATAAAAAGAATGAATCTAGACATCCATTATAATTTTATAACATATATGTACATATTAATTAAGTAACCAATTTAGTATTGAGTGCATGGTTCAATTTTAAGTGAAATGGTTCATATTCGAAACTCAATTTGAAAGCTCATGAGTAACTCGCTTTATAAACGAATTGAGTACTTACGAGTCAAGTAAGTCCGAGTAATGATCCGAGTCGAATCTGGAGCAAAAATATATATCTCTTATCGAATCTGAATCGATTGAATCGAGCCGAATCTGAACATAAAAGTGTTCGCTAAGATTCGACTCGTTTACACCCCTAATGACCAAACCCCTCTTTACTCAATGATAAAATAACTATTCATAAGGTTTTGGGTCCAAAAAAAGATCCATTCTTGCCCAGGCATGAATGTTAAGATTTCAGTTAAACTTGCCGGAAAAAAAAGATATCACACTTCTCCTGAATTGTTTCCATTAAAAATAATAAGAAAAAAAGAAAAAGAAAAGTTTAATAAATGTGTCCTGCACAAGAAAGAGGGAAGAAAGTGCAAGGGGGATGACTGTGGGCCTCATCAAGAAAATTACTCTGCATACCACGATATTGCTACTAGTGTATATAATTTTAGAACGGAATACTTCCCATCTAAAAAAAGAGAAGGCACAAAGACCAAAAAAAAAAAAAAGACTGTCAATATAAACACGAGCTCTATTAAGATTATAACACATTATTAATAAAGTTATTGTGTTGAACTTATCTTTATTTTCATAATGTGTCCTTATCCTAACACCCTCTTGTATATGAAAAAACAGGGTAATTGAACCAGTAGTAGTTTTTCAGCTCTTACCATTAGCAATCAAATCTAAAATTATGCACATAGTAGTAGAGTGCAATATACAGGGGTCCTTTTGAAGACTGAATTCATTTGCAATAATTTCTTTCAGCAAATAAACTAAAAGCTACAATTGTCCCAAGCACTGCTGCAAACTAACAAGCCTTTGACAGACATGAGTTGGTACAAATTCCAGCCTACCCAGATTTTTTTTCTAAAAAATTCAGTCATCCTGTAAATGAGCAGAACTCGCAGCTTACCCTCGCTTCACAGGCCTTTGCACATAAGATTTGTTGGGGTCTTCTGTCTTGAGCTTCGGGGGTCGAATCTCTCCTTTTTTAACCTGAAGAAAATACAGTAAGAAACTTTTTTACCCATGAAATAATCACCAAAATTAATCTCTTTTACCTTCTTTCCGCCCTTCATAAAGTCACGCCAACTAGAAACCTGACGACAAATAGAAAAATAAAGATTATAACTCTTGCATAAACAATGAGCTTGATTAAGTCATAAAAATTTGACGATGGAATGTCAGGATCCACCATTGTTTTATGTTCAAAACTAATACATGGAACTACTTTAACATGCAAAAATACGTTCATTTGTATAATATAATCACTTCTATACATTTGAATAACGAAATGGAAAATTGTGCCAACTGCTGCCAACCAATATAAACTCCTACATAGATGTGCAACATGGAACACGCGTGCGCAGAGTCTTTAAATCCTTGTTTCTACTACTATTGATTGATTAGTACAATTATTATACAGGTTAAAACTTTTACATTTCCATTATGCACCAATTATTGTCTGCACAGTTACCTCAAGATCTTAACACCACAATGTTGTCTTATGGAGCTCAACATATCGAGCAGTCAAAAATCTGATTCAAGGCGAGGGATATTATTATCATCCCAAGCCTATGGTTCAGTCGCCCTATGTTCATAAAAGTTAAACTAATGATCTAATAAAATTACATCATTAAAGCAATAACATTCCAAAACGCAGTTAACCAAAGGAGCAACCAAATTCTTTTTAGCCATCTACGAGATGGCTGGATACTTACTAATTAATTGAACTTTAGCTCATACTGCTGGTAGAAAGAATGGACATTTCACTGCTGAAACATTTGGGTTGAACTGGACCAGACAGTATATATTAGGGAGTTGAACAAACTCAAACCATCACAAAATTTTTGTCCAAACAACTTTCTCCAGCAAAGAAAAAGAGGTTAATTTCACCAGATTTCCATGTATTACTTCTGCATACTGGTTTTATGTTAGATGGATTTCAACAGATGGAACTAATTATGCAAGACATATATTGGGTGGCTACACACAGATAATTAGACACCAACTTGGACACCCCAGGGGGGACATGTTACCCTTTTATTCAAAATTGTATTTATTTACATTTAAGTACTTGGCGGCTATCTACTGGAATTAGAAAATTCCAGTACTGAGATGTCACAGACCAGAGTTTAAAAAAATCTTAGGCTCCCGCTCAGACCACAATGCACAAGCATGACATGCATAAATCATAATAGATGGAAAGTGATAACAGAAAACAACAAACCCTCTTTTCTCTTGTTCCTTCCCACTGCTCCTCATGTTCCCTTTCTTTTCCACATCTCTTTTGTCTCTTCCTCATCCTTTTTCAGCCTACCCTCCTCTTCCGATATCTATACAGCATCCAAGGGGAGAAAGTTTATGGAAGTGTTTATGCAAGTACAAACAAGAATATCAATCAAAACATAAAAACAGTAAGCGTCCAACCTACCCGCATCTGCATTTTCCTTCGCCTCCATTCTTGGTCTGTTAAAAGTTCTCGAACCTTCAATTCTAGTTGATGCTGGAATTCCTCTGATCGTTCATATTCTTGCTCATATTTTCCCTGAAAAAAATTCAAGGGGCATAGTAATGAAAGCTTGCCTCAGGAGTAAAATATTATCTCTTAAACACTGGCCAAGAAACAATAAAATTACCAAGTGAATGGTTTGCTCCCGGGCTGGCACCCCGCCCCTCATTTGACACTTCAACAAAAAAAAAAAAAACTCCCTTCCCTCACTCTAAACCTAGCTTTTACTTAAATATCAGTATTTAATTTAAATTAAGTTAGGAGGTACGTTTATTTGTAATTTGACAACTATTTCTTAAAACATGATTTTTAAAATGGGCTCTAATTTTGCAGAGGAAGTATAATTAAGCAAGGCAAAACATAGCAGCACTATTTAGAGATGCAGTAATATTATGCATCCAGCTCCAGTTATGTATAAAATTTGTAATCTTAAAATAATTCTGGAAAATGATAAAAAGAAAAAGATTCTGATCCTCGTGGTTTCGAATAGTAAAGAGTAATTAATGAATTGCCATGTTCTAAAATTCCCTCGTAGGCGCTTAGGGCCCCTTGGCACCCCCGCCTAGGTGTTAGGCCCTTCATAGTCTCCTCGCTTTAGGCGCTAAACACCCACAATTCCTCTCACCTAGCCTAAAAGCGACAAAAAATAATTCAGAAATTAGGCGGGGCTAAAGCGAAGTTTAAGTAGGAGAATTTTTTATTTTAAAAACTATCCAAACCAGAGATCTTGATATATTTTTTTTTAATGATTTACCATATTCATAATCTGAGGTTGTAGCATATCAAATCACAACAAAAGTGAATAATATCAAGTCAAAATGGATAATTTTTTTATAGTTGTAATTTTTTGAATTTGTATCAACTTTAAATTATATAAATGATGATACATTTGTAATATTTAGTTTATTTCAATATAATTCTTAAATTTATGTTTAGTTTCTTAAGTTTTAATATTGAATTAAATTTTTGAAATTTGAAATTTTATTATTTAATAGCAATCTTGTTTATAAATAAAACTAATCGTTAAAAATATGTTTAAACTTTTGAACAATTGCATGTTTGTGTTTGAACTTTGATAATATGAATATGTGTGAACTTTAAGCAAATGCCTTTATTATAGATTATTTTCTTTATATTATTGTTTTATTTGGATAAATGTAAGATAAAATATTAAAATTGGCTTAAAATAAAAAATTACGCCTAGGCCCCTCCCAGACTGGCTCCCGGTCGCCCGCCTCCCGCCTAACATCTTTTAGAACATTAATGAATCGTAGCAATAGAACAGCTGTTGCATCCCTAAATTACCTCATCAACTAGTGACTTCAACTTAGAAGCTGTGTCCTTCTTCAGCTGCTTCTTCCTCTTTTGCTTTAAGTTCTTCTGCAATTCAGATTTAATGATGAGCTATTTGCTATTAATAAATGTATATAGGATGGGAAAGGCAAATTCAAAGGACTTGCCAAATAAATAAAAGTGTGTAAAGAACCTATTAACCTCTGTAATTTTATTCAGAATTTATAGAGCACAATTTTAAGAAATAACCATAAATTAGGTTTAGGTAAAGACAAGAATGTAGAACTATTCTGACACCAAACCTTTTGCAGACGATTCTGAATAAAGTGGCAGAAACATGAGTCCCAATAACAAAATGTATTTAACAAAGCAAGGGAGATGATAAATAGTCAAACCAAAAGAATATACTTAAACAATGATAAAGCTTCAAAATACAGAATTTACTCCTCTATACCAAAAGATACAATTTTAAAACAAATTTGAAGGAAAACTTTAAATATATCCTAATATTTGTTTGAATTGTAATAGTGGTTGCATAATAGTACTCGACCAAGAATAAAAAAGTAAGGCATCTTAGAAACTTCATGTCACTTTATAGTTTAATAATAGAAACCTATCTCTAATTATCTTAGAAATTTCATGTCACTTTATAGTTTAAAGAATAGAAATGTATCTCTAATTTTTTGAAATGGACAAAAGAAAAATGCATCTTCAGTTTTGGAATGGAGGAGTATCAAACAGTTGAGAACTCCTGTGGGGTCAAGTGACCACCACAAGTTCTGGATCTTTTTTTTTAAGTGTTGTGGTATCTTGGTAACTTAAGAACCTTCATTAGATAATTCTTTGTCACAGGTGGGGGGATCCAAACGAGCTAGGATAATATACTTGATTTTTTTGTTTGAGATTAAAGCTAAGTACTCCTCTTTCACAAAAAAATGTCTCATTTTGTTGTTTTTAAAGTGAATTTGTGAACTCCTAAAATCCAAAATTTATAAGAATTCTTGTGATTTTAGATAATATAATCATTATAAATGTAAAGTATGTAAAAGTATTATAAATTACAAAATTTGTTACTCAATCCATTCCAAATTAGAAATACATTCCTAAAACGACAACTTTTAAGAATAATTTATGTTTCCAAATGTAATTAATATCGAGTTAAGAATTTAGTAGTTGTGATGTGATGGTAGAAATATTAGTAAAACAATAATGGCCTATTAGGAATATGAACTCACTATATAATCCTAAAATATAAATATATCTCCATTTTCTTTCTTTTTTAACTTGCTAAAAAGGAAAACATATCTCTAAATTGGAAGGAAGGGGTATTAATAAAACTTTCATGAATCACACCAATCTACTATATAATTAAAAGCACAAACTTCTCATAGTCTTATTTGAATATACATTTACATTCAATTGATTATCTTAAGAATTAAACCAAAAACCTCTATCCATGTAGTCCGTACTTAGCATGGGGTTGGTGAGCTTGTTTTAAAGATACCATTGACTTTAAAATCAAAAGTTACTCTCTTTTGTGAAAGAGATGTCATATTTGTTTGGATATAAATTATACTCCCTCCATTCTAAAATATAAAATCATTACTGACTTTTTTGAAGTTAAATTGAGACACTTGTAAAATCTAAAATTAAAATAATTCATTCAATTTAAATCAATACAATGATTATTATTGTTAATTATTTAAAAAGTACTACTAATTATAAGATTTTAATGTTTCATAATTTTTAATGAATATTATCAATTTTGAGTTTTAAAATTGTCTAAAGTTGACTTTTAAAGTCAATACTAATCTTATAATTGAAATGGAGGGAGTATCTGATTATATCATTTTTATATGGGAATAGAAATGTCTCTTATTGAAGTCTTTGAAATGTATTAGTTTTGCCTTCTTTTTCCATTTATTTGCATATCAGTTAGCATCATAACCTTGGAAATTTTGATTGTTTCTATCTCATGAGCAAACATAATTTACATTATAAGTCTATGATGTCATATAAGAAGTTACCCTAATTATGTTAGTCAGTTGTAGTTCTCCTAGGATTGACAACTCAAATGATTATACATTTCATTGCAGATAGTTTACTATTTCCTAAGTTGTATTCTATTTTTTGTTCCCTAAACAGTAGGTTGCATTATATCAGCAAAAAGGTAAACAATTGATGTGGCCAAAAAAATGAAAAGTTAAGGAATATAAAAATAACAGTTAGTTTTCAATATTATTTACATCTAATTTTTTTCATGACAATGGTGACACCTCTCCAAAAATCATGGGTCCGCCTGCCAGCAAGACTAATTTTTCTTTTTCTTTAAAAAAGAGAGTAGAAAATAGGTATATTGAACGCGAATAAGACTTGTCAAATAAAAAAAACAAGGTGAATAGAAAACATCCAGTCCTTGAACTACAGAAGCTAACACAAACCTTTTGCTGAATTCACTTGGTTCAGAAGGTATTCTCGTTCTTGTGGATCAAGTAACAATTGTTGGGCTTTTGCTAATGCTGCAAAAAAGATGACAATATATTGTTAGTAAAGAACTGATTCAAAATTATGACCAAAAACCAAAGGGTCAGAATGAATAGGAGGGTATGATAGCAAAAGAAATTTGGAAAAGAGGAATACAACATTCAGAGGCACAATATAAAGATCTGGCACCGTAATTACCATCCATGACATTTGAAATACTCGAACTGATGTCATATTGCTTGTGCAAAGTTTAGAGTTAATCATGGAAGGTTAAACAAGAGGGTAATAGAGAGTCAAATTTTCCAAGAAACATTTACTCCATTTTTTAATTAATATAAAAGAATACTGGTGTAATTAGATAAGTGAAGTACAAAAGTACGACAAGAAGTCCTACAAAACAAAACTAGTGAAAAATAAATACCATGTCCTAAATGGAGGACAACCCACCAATATATGAATATCATAGAATGCTA
Organism: Panax quinquefolius; assembly: GCA_020205615.1. Lineage (NCBI taxonomy): Eukaryota > Viridiplantae > Streptophyta > Magnoliopsida > Apiales > Araliaceae > Panax > Panax quinquefolius. The sequence continues at coordinate 126,674,761 of CM035156.1, forward strand.
AGAGGAGTGACTGTAAACCTTTGGTATTAAGCCCGACTTTGAGAAGGCCATAGGATGTGTTGGTTCATTTTAGATAGGTCCTTTTCCTCCTTTCTAGATCAATATTGTGACGCATCCAAATTCGGGTAACTTTAAATCCTGAATAAGGTGCTACACAGTACTACAACATCCACATATATCTAGCTATATAAGCTTAATGACACGAATGTTATTACCATATTATTACATCATATCCGTTCAATCTCGTTCAATCTCAGATTCTATAACCATTACATGATTCATAATGTTATAATATTGCATATTACATAGTAATATTAAGCTCTACCAGATCATCCATTCCTTCCTCTTTATCCTTCCTTTAAACCAGAATAAAACTTGTCTTTCTCTTTAAAACATTTTCGAAACGACATAATGGTCATTTATAATAAGATGGTCGTCGGACCAAGAACTTTCTTATACTTTCATTGAAAAAGACTGCTAACATTAAAACCAGAACCGATATTACTTACGAGTGCACGTCTAGGTGATCAAATTATAGTACCATATGTTGTCTGACACTCATCCTGGATTAAAAGACTATGCGTTTAAGTTTGACCCCTGTATGTCGGTAAAAACTCGACTAAATACATTTGTTTGTTCTTTTTCTCCGACTTGCTTTAAATCGATACCAAAACAATTGGATTTGGACGACTTAACATATCATCAATAATATTTTGAAAGATTTTATAACAAATCAATAAAACATTTTAGCAATTGTCTAAGCCAAAACAAATGGCATTGACACTTCCTTAAACAGGTCATGTATATTGAACATTAAAACTTTAACAATTTATGTCATAACATAGCTTGAATACTTGTACAAATATTAAGATTTGCATAAGCATGGAATTCACAAAATAATATAAGAATTGTGTTCATTTTATTTTAAAACATCACATGGGCTTTATAAGAATATATTCAGATGAAGTTAGAAAACTTGCTCAATAAAATCAGAGTAAGTTTAAGAAACTTGCATAACACATAAGTTATTCTTTACACAGAAACTTGGATAACATAAAGTCAATACAAGAGTTAGAAACTTGTCACAAGTAAAACTTGTACAAGATTAGGTACTTGCCTTTAGCGTTCTTTATAATCTTGACGATATTCGTCCTTCAAATGTCCTACATATTTACATTAACCATAATACATCAATTAGGTACATAACGACACCAAGTTTGATTTACTTCTACTTATTACTTTTCATATCCGTGTCATTAGACTCGGAGAACTTTTTAAGTTTGTTATTACTTGCTATAGCGTTTTGGCGTTCACTTGCCGTACGCCCATCACATCCTTCCCAAACACTCAAGCCATATGCCTTTGCATATGCTTTGCACGATCTCACACCCTTTCATAACACTCTTTGTTTTATATTAAGTGTTTTACGTTAACTTCTCTTGCTATCGCATTATATTCGAATCATCAAACCCAATTATTCTTTAAGTTCCGCTTTACGCGTTTTACACGCCATACTCCCAATTCTCACAATGCTAACGTCTAAGCCATACACTCTCTCATGTATCTTAAGCATGTCCATCCTAAGCGTATACTAAACATTTACATACATTTACATTGTTTAAAGTATTTTACGTTTACAATGTTTTACTTCCTTGTTACTTAACATTCAACCATTACTTATGGTTTCAATCACTTGCTATGTGATATTTTAGCTTATCATTCATTTTCATAATTACTTTAACAATCACCCAAGCTTGAAGTTCAAAATAACTCTTCACTGGGCTTGAAACTAGCTTTAAGCGTTAAATGACTCAACGCTTATCACCTGTATGGTTCTAGTATTTGTGGCAATCGCTTTCCTCGACAATTTGGCCCAATCTTTGAGGGCAAAGTCATACACGACCTATTATAATTGGATTTCGGTTTGCCATTTGTGGGCACCACCTCTATAACTTCATAACTTTCACATACAATCTTGGATCAAGTCTGCTCTTGAGTCTAACGACTCAATTATACTACAATCTTCATTGTTTCCATGAAACCTTAACCATTCGGAAACATTAGCTCACATTATAAACTCGTTCACAAATCCTACCGAACTAGGATTTCAATGTTTAACGTTTTTTACTTAAATTTTCGCAATAACTTCGTTATAGCACGTTTTTAATCCGTTCCACTTGGAACTTTTCAATAATTCATACATGTCTATTTCATTCTTCTCGGATATTAAAACTAACTTAGGAATGATGATTTTAAACTTGTCCATCAACAACATACAAAAGATGGTTTTAAATTTGTCCATCAACAATATTTCCTACGTTCTTCGTTCGTTCTTCATTCCTTCTTCATTTTAAATCGTTATTTTGATTACGATTCCACTTTGCATACATATATTAGTGTTTTAAGTCCACTAATTCTTCCTTATTTATCCGGAACACTTGTATGATTCACACGAATCATCCAACCACCAACAAAACACTTTGTTATCAATCTACAAAGCGTTTAAATAGATAAAAAGTTAAGAGTTCTCGTTCTTACCTTTTGATTCTCTTCGCGTTCTTAATTAACAGATGGCTTGATCTTACGTTTTCTTCCTCCAAGACTTGAAATTTCCGATCCTCTCACTTCTTAAATTATCGAGAGTTTCTTTTCTTGTTTTGGTGAATTCGTAGGAAACGAAGAGAAATGGCTTGCTATTTATAAGTAGAGCAAGACTTGGGGCATTTTGGTCATTAGTCGGCTTATTACACTTTGCACCCAAGTATATTCTTGGAATATTCCTTTTAATATCTTCCAAGACTTAGCTCCTAAAGTTTCCTTCTTAGCTTCTCCTAAAAGCTTGATGTTCCGTTTTTCGTAAATTCATCCCAAATAAAAACGCATTTCTAAATTTTTTTTAGATATTCCGTCTATCGTCTTTCATATTAACAATAACGCATTCTTTGAAAAATCGAAAAACACAAAAGCATTTTCGGTGAATAGTGTTTTCGACGACCATTTCTCAGAAAATGTAGACGATCAAAAAGCCGATAAAATATTTTTCGTCTTTTTCACTATTTCATCTTATTATCTTGCACGTTTTTTAGAAACACTTTATTGGATAATACGTGTTTTCACAACATATTACCGATAGATCTTGAAACGGAATATCATTACGACATACGCATCTCTCTAAGAAGCTTAGGTTTTTCTAGCCCTTAGGGTCTAACCTTAAATTTCTTCGGGTGATTAGTGTTTTTACATCTTTTTCTCGAATTTTTTTTATTTTTTATACGAACTCAAATTCGTAAACCCTAACATGTAAACACATTCGAGGTCATAGAATCGACTTTTCAATACAAATAATATTCATAAAATATTATTTTATTCAATAATATTATACAAAACTTAATTATAAGTTAAGTAAAATTTCTCGATCGTTACAAATATGGTATCAAACAAGTGCAGCTGTGTGAAGAAGACATCTCTCCGGTTATATTCAATTCCAACCTAACCCAACCCAGCTAAGTTTATCTGGAACCATATTCTTATACCTAGCTTACTTGATCAATCTAAGAAAACCATCAATTCAAGTTGCTTCAGACCATATCTTTAGTATAGCTGCAAGTTTTTCTGACGCAGTGCGGGAAATGAGTCTCAGATTCAATCCGCTTCTTATCATAAACCCACCCTTGATCTCCTCCAAACCAGGCTAAAACTGTAACAAGTAAACCCCAAAACACAACCTTTTGAAAGAGACTGACAAAGTAAAAAATTAAACAAGAAGACGGAAAAATAATAATATAAAAATAAAAGGAAGAAACCCTTCAAAAGCTAGAAGTCTTATTTCATTCTTCTTTCAAAAAATTTACACCTATTTCACAACTTGCAGAAGAAATACAAGTTATATTTGATCGCATAACAGCAATATTACAGAAGAGCAGGAGCAAGAGAAGCACGACACTGAGACAAAAAACACAACCTATGTCAACCATAAAATTTGAAGCTCATGTTCCCAAGAAATCTGTGAATGGCTCACATTTGCAGTGATTCAACAATTGGATTTCATTATTTGGAACAGCTTCATGATACAACTGACAAAAATAGTTGTTGTTTGTTAAAAGGACCCATTCCTAGAAAACAAGATTGGAAGAAAACTCAAATCTTGTGGTTCCTCCTTCATCCTCACTTCAAACTCAGAGGTCAATTTTTTCTCATCTCAATATTTGGGAGAACGATGCAGGACGCTTGAATTTTGAAAAGCTTTGGAGTATTTGGATTATATTTTAATTCTTCTATAATTAAAATTAGTATTAAATTCGGACTCATTTGTTGTAATATTTGTATACCAGGGATATATATAGTCTACATAAGTATGTTGTTTAGATGTGTTGGCGTAGGCCTTATAAATCTTTATCCCAAACACGTGTTTTATGTGTTTGTAGGATAGTGAGTCTTATTCTTTCATTTATTTCTTCATTGTTTGACAGCTTGGTGGCTGTGGTGTTGTTTGTTTATTGTGATGGGTGAAAGTTGGATATGTCCTTTGGTGGAAGATCTTTACTTTTGCAAATTCAGGGAGTTTGGCCACACAAATGATAGGAGGATTCTTGGAGATGTGCTTGTTTTGCTATTTTGTGGGGAATTTGGATCGAGAGGAATGTTAGAATTTTTTGCAATCGGACAACGAATTTGATTTGCTTTGGGATAGAATGTTTTTCTCTGCTTCTCTTTGAACTCATGCAATGGGAGTGTTTGGAGGAATTTCTTTGTTGAAGAGATTGGCAGGTGGTGCTTGATTAATTTTATGTTTTCCTATTACTTTCTTTCAATTTTTTTTTGGAGTACTCCTTGTCCTCCTGATGCATTGTAATCTCCTAATCAATAAAATATTCATCTTTTATCAAAACAAAAAGGGTTAAGTCTATTTTGCCCACTAAACTAGACACCAATTTACATTTACTTGGTGATTCTTTTCCAATCAACTCATCAAACTCTTAAATTTTTACAAAATTGAAAAACCGTCTAAGAATGTTAAATTTTGACAGCATCTACTTGAACAAAGGAGGTGCATGTCAATTTTCTCTCTCAAATGTGTCATGCATATGCAACTTTCCGTCAAAAGTCAAATGAGTTGGACGAATTTTGTAACGTTTTATAAAGTTATTAGTCTAGTGAGTTGATTGTAAAAAAAATCAATTCAATGATGTAAGTATAAATTGGGGTTCAGTTCAGTGGGAAAAAGTGATTTAACCCCAAAAAAAGAGTGCATTGTTTAGATAATTTACATTACTTGTTTATGGTTTAGATACAAGAGTTATTTACATATTAAAATTACTCGACTCCTATACAAATGGTGTAATACCCTACAATGGTAGTGGGGGTGAGAATTATTTGTGGGTTTTGTGCATGCAACCTAAGGACAACACCAATTTCTAAGAATAAGAAAATCGTAGTCAGTGAACTTGTGGCTTTGGAGGTTACACCAATAATCTTTTTCTCCTGCTAATCCTATGCACACTTTGCTCTACATTAAATTAAATATAATCTGTTGGTAGCAGGGCATCGCCACTAATCATGATAACTAATGTGACTCCCACTACCACACACCATAACAATTTGAGACCCTCATAACATTATTTGGCACCAAGTGACAGTCATCCCAAAGTATTGCTACACAGAAGAAATATTTAGAGGAAATTTTGACACAATATATTAAAGGAGCTAGAGAAAGAAGTCCATAGCAGCAAGATCCATTAGATTGCACAATTTTACACATGGAAGAAAATTAAGTCTAAGAGCAAAACATTTCTCTTTCTAAATAACACAAAAGTAAGTACAAATGCTATATGCACAAAACTGACTTATGCTAAACATGTACACAGAAATGCTAAAGAATGCTAATAATATCATTTTTCCAACCAACAAAATATATAGTATTGGTCTACTTACCACCAAATGCCTCCTTTGCTTGTGGATGCTTGCACTTGTCAGGATGTACCATCAAAGATAACTACAAAGAAATAAATTATACTAAACAAGTCAATACAAAGCCAAAATGCAAGATATCCAAAATGTCAACATACAATAAATCCACTTGATCTTCAAAGGAATTACCTTACGATATTGCTTTTTAACATCCTCAGGGGATGAATCAAAAGGCAGGTTAAGATACTCGAATGCATTTAATTTGAAGCACGAAAGAATCCTACAAGTTTTGGAGATTTTATCCCCCAAAAGACAAGATAGATTAGCACATGGTAAAACAACAATTAGTTGAGCACCAGTATATAAACGCAGTATGTGATTTCGACACAAAAAGACAGAACAAATTTAGGGGACAAATAACGTAAAAGTCTAATTAAAGCATTAAACAAATTCAGGGACAAACAACGCAAAAGATTAATTAAAGCACTAAAATACACAATAAAAAACATACAACACAAAATGGTTTTCAATGTATACTGTAAGTCACTATAGAGAACCTATGTTGTAAGTCACTATAGAGAACCTATGTTACAGGCTTCACTTTGCCCTAAAATACCCATGTTCGACACTTGAGATTTAGACAAGGGGTAGTATGGGTATTGGACACTTCAATTCGGTGTAAAAATTGGCAAAATTGAAGAGTACTTGTGTCGTACTCTTCAAAACAACGTGTCTAACCAAACACTCCATGAGTCCGTGTAACATAGTAGAGAACAGTCCTGCAATTTCTATGTAAGCCAAACAAAGACATCCCATGTAAATCACCAATTGTGGAGACTCGCGGAGAAGCAAAGAAAGAAACTCTCTCCCAATGAACAGTCACCGATGAAAATGCTAGAACTCCATCCAAATACCCTAAAGAATTGCAAAGAAAATGCAGGTCCACAAAGATCTTGTCATCCTTATACCAAACCAAAAAATCTACACAGGAGACTCTCCACACTAGAAGGACAAAAGCAACTCTCCATGGTTCAAAGTAGCGGCTGCGTTGCCAAAATATCAATAATGACTTGGTTTGGTTTCTTTAGTCATCGCCCCGATAACGATACACGAATCATAATTTCTTTAGCTTCCACCTCTATTGCATGTTATTAGAAGACAGCATGAAAGCCTTAATATTTTTGGGCTCTTTCTTCCAACTGTTGAATGAGGCCGACTACCCTGAAGATAAGAAAAGGAATAACTATAAATATTCCCCAACAGTTCCAGAAGCCAAATGAATTTATCCAAAGAATGAGAATGGTGCAATAATCAAGTGTTTTGATGGTGATACCACCTTCTCCGTCACTCTGTAAAAATAGAAAATTATAGACGCAAATTTGGAAGTGATCTTGGACTCTTAATTTGTCTCGAAACTTCAGAAGCAAATCTTTTTCTCTTACATTGTAGGAACCAATCCTTCTGATCGATCTCCTTTGCTAATTTAATTAAAGGCCAAAAGCTCTTTCTAGAATTAAAACATTTTTTGATCTTTGGCTTCATAGACTCGATAGTTAATACTAATGACTTGCGAAATAACGCAGTTTCGTGTAGTTATCATCATAGTTGTCACTGCACCACGGCAAGGCGTAGCGTGGCGGTAGCTGACGACCAGGACGCCTTAGGCGTTAAGGCACCCACTTAGGCTGTTAGGCATCCATAAAGTGATAAGTCGTAAACAATGTATAATTTATACATTTATAATTATGAAGTTGTTCTCATATATATTAAGACTATTAAATACCATTAAAATCACAAAATACATTTTAATAATTTAATAAAAAGTATATATGTATGAATTTGTATATTTATTATTAAAAACAAACAAAAGAAAAAGAAGAAACAAAGATACTAATAAGCAATAGAGATAAATATTATTACTCTTTTTAAGTTTTTAAAGGCCATTGCCAAATAGCCAAACAGACCTAAAGATAAGTAAGTGGCAACTAGTTGTCCTCCATTGGAAGTCATTTGCTAAAGTGACCCAGCCTAATTAACATACAAGGCACCACAATCCAAAACTTCATCACCCACATGTGATATTAGTGTTAGTCACAACTTACCAGACATCCAAGTACAAAGTTAAATAAAAAGGCACACAAATCTCTCTCACACACGTTAGCACGGAAGTGGTATCACTTAGAAATAAAAACCAAGCTAGATGTTGGATGAATATGCTACAAGGATCGTCTTCACTAGGTGAGCTCGGTAGTTGATTCGCCGACGTGAAAGAACCTCTCACGCGCCGACGTGCAACATCATAAAGAGGCGCGTGAGATCTCTGATCACCGGACTTCTTCTACTACACTCGGAATTCTTCGATCTATCCACTTTTGAGTTTCGTGCTTCTTATTGACTTAGTTGGTGGTGTTTTTGGACAGTTCTCCTGTTTTAAGCTGATTGTCACTAAGGCGTGACCTCGCCTTGCAACATATCCAATGCCTTGATGACAAGTTGTCGCCTACTATGGTTCTCACTTGTTTCTCCAATGTCCTATGGCATGGCAGTTGTGTTCATTATTTTGAAGAGTGTTGGGCTTCTCCTAGGGAGTAAAGGTGTTGCTACTTACTAGGTTTCAAGGCTTTGTAGGAAATAGGGGAAGGTTGATTGGAGATGCTATTGTTTTGCTATTCTTCAGTCTTTCATTGTAGAGGAATGTGTGGATTTTCATTTATCACATCATGCCTTTTCATCTTCTATGGGACAGTGTCAGTGTCACTTTACTAGCCTCAATCTGGGTTTCTGCAATGGATTTTTTTTGGGGTTTTTAGAGTTGCCAAGGGATTAGAAAACTTCCCTGTTATAAGGGTGTTGAAAATTTTCAATTTTTCTATTATGGAGGATTTCTAGTTTTTCATACTTCTCTACTTTTGTATGTTCTCCTCTATTCTAATAAAATCTCCTTTAATCAAAAAAAAATAATAATAATTGTCTCCAATGTTTCCTCTGCTGGTGCAAGATATTCCATTAAGTATCCTTTAAGCAAAACACAATCTTTCACCATTTGACATTTTATGTCTGAGTCGATCAAATTAACTATCTGCCCAATCATAATTATTTCCATCTCTTGATTTGTCTCAACTTTAATAACAAATAGTAAACCATTATGATCTAAGATACAGCCCTTTCTAAGTTTTCTGATTTAATATTCCACAAGATTATGTGTTAATGTTGGTTCTAAGACATGTAAGTTATGAGTCTTACAAATCTTGTAGACATCTCATTGTAGAATTCAATAAGGGTTGTTTGGAACTTGGATAACGTGGAGGAAAGAAATAAAAAGGAAAACAAAAAAAATGTAGAAAAAGCAATCTCAATGAAAATAAATCAAATCATCTTGTAACAAGAACACTGTTAAAATAGTGTATTAGTTGGTTAAAAAGCTCCAATTAATTTTCAGATTTCCTTTACCTTCCTTTTCCTTCAAGTTTTCCAAGTTCCAAATAGACCATAAAGAATTATTTTAATTCTTACATCCTAGAGGAATTTTTTGTTAATCGAAACTTTGTGGATATATTGTTATCATTTTGGTGTTAGTCAAATGCTGTAAGAACTAACAAATTATACAAAACAGCCTCATTAGTAGATGTTTCCTCCCACCATATAACTTTATCAGACTGTAGAGAGTGTAGAGTTAATGAGCTTTTTTTAGGAGGAAGTGTTTATAAAGAAGGAATACAGCCTACAAGAGGTGGGACAAGAGGCTGATCTTCGAAGAAGCAAACCCTAGCAGATACTCATAAACCCGACAGGAGTACATATAAAGGCTAAATCTCACTTCTAAAATAAATACCCATCAAATTTCCCTCCTATATCTAGAGGAAGATTAATAACAAAATTCAAGGTACCACCCTTGCCGAATTCAAGGTCAGTGAAGACCTCGAAATTTCGTTTTCCTGTTACTAACTATATAGGAGGGCAAAAACGTCTTTTTTACACTCCACAGATAACTCTGGAGGACCACAACATCAAATATAACCAGTGAGACATCCCCGTGGAACATCAAATCAACCTTGAAGATCAACACTAAAGAAAAGAAAAGTTGACAGCAATTAAACCCTGGAGACATCCGAAGAACAGCCAAAAGCCCCGTCAACCCTTGGGACAACCCCAAGAAGGGCAAAACGGTCTAGTTTAAGCATCCTTAAGAGATGTGCTGAATCAGAAGGTGATCAAGTTATGGCAGTGATTGAAGATATTCATGACCAAGAAGTAACCTCTATCATGAGCCTCAAGGCAACATAACCCACGACAACCGGACTATCGAGGCCTCACTAGCCAAAAAAGAAGTAGATCTAGAGGATAAAGTTGTGAGTTCGAGGAAGATGTTGGGGTCAGATCACTTTCTTAGCATTATGCCTTTTATTTTCCATACATGTAAATATTGGAAAAATCAAAAATAAAAAAAAGTCGAAATCAAAAAAGTCAAAACATCCCGATCTCCCCCACCCCCCACCCCCCACCCCCAATCAATGGAAGTGCGTAGCTCGTTCTAAAAATCCCGCCAGCGCTAAAGCCCCCTCTTGGCGCCCACTTGGGACCTAGGCCCCCCTGGCACCTCTAAGCCCCAGGCGCCTCACATTAGGCCCAATCGACAAAAAAAATTCCTCTGAAAATTAAGCGGGTTCTAGGTGGAGAAATTTTATTTTAATAATTACCCAAACCAAATCTTGATATATTTATTTTTCTAATGATTACCATATTCATAATACGAGGTTGTAGCATATCAAATCACAACAAGAAGTGAACAATACCAAGTCGAATGAATAATTTTATTATAGTTGTAATTTTTGAACTTGTACCAACTTCAAATTATATAAATGAGGATACATTTGTAATATTTAGTTTAATTCTATTTTATAATTCTTAAATTTATGTTTAGTTTACGAAGTTTTATTATTGAATTAAATTCTTGAAATTTTAAAATTTATTATTTAATAGCAATCTTATTTATAAATAAAACTAATACATTAAAAATATGTTTATACTTTGAACAATTGCATGTTTGTGTTTGAACTTTGACATTAGCAATATGGATGTGTTTAAACTATAAGAAAAGACCTTTATTATCTTTATTATAGATTGTTATGCTTTATATTATTATTTTGTTTGGATAAATGTAAGATAAAATATTAAAATTATCTTAAAATAAAAATCCGCTTAGGCCCCGCTTTAAACCCCTCTCCTCAGCCTTAGCTCCCACTTTAGCGCCTTTTAGAACATTGGTACGTAGGTAGCTATCTATGGTGCAGTCAAACCAAAAAAAAATCCAAAAACCCACTCAAACCAATCAAAACAATCACCTTTCAAATCCCCAAAATACTCCACCCGAATACGATTTTTCAATTGTTCAAAGCCAAGCTCAATTACGAAAGACTGATCTCCCCATCAATGGGAGTACGTGGCGACCATCTACTCAAAAGCGTCGAACCCTCAAAAGAAACATCAAAAATTCCAACCCCAAATATAAACCCAAACATCAATCTCATAACACCAAAGTCCACATCTAATAAAAACCCTCAAAGTCTGTGACCCATGTTGAGAATACCCAACGGTACCTTAAGGTCATTCCATCAAATCCGGAGCAAGTCTCGAAAGGAAGAGATAGTGATACATCAAGATAGCCAGTCACAAGGATGAATGTTATTTCATCCTAAGATGCAACCCTTCAGCAAATCAAGCTCAGTTGAAGCCATCACATCACAAAGCAAAATGAGCTCTTAGGTCCAATTCAGTGGAATCCGAAGGCATCTAGACTGAAGTAATGTCATAGTGATATATCAAGCATGATCATCAGCAAGGACTTTCAAATAGCCGACACCCTCAATCACAAGTCTTCATCAAATAAGAAGAAAATCATCAAAGCCAATTGCGCCAACAAGTCAAAAACAATGGTTGAGGACATCCAAGCATCAAAGCCCAAATCCACTACTTGTTCACCATATGGGTCTAGAGGTAAAAGACTCTTGCAATCTCGACATCTTATCAGCCCATCTGTCAAAACAACTATCCCATATGACAAACAAGACTGGGGTAATCTCGGAAACAGCGACAACTCAACACTGGGGCATTCATCAACCATCCTAAAAAGAAAAATGCACCAGTCAACACCATCAGCATGGTTCATCACCATCAGAGAGTATATAAGAGAGAAATAAGCTTTTCTTGAAAGTGAATTGGCAAAATAAATCAAAGAAAGGCCTCCTATTTATAGATTTTTGAAGTCAAGGGTAAAATGGTAATTTTTGAAATCTGATTTGAAATTAATGGTTTGGATGAAGATAATTTGAAATTAACGGACCAGATTGGATCAAAATTTTACGCGTAGGAGCTTGTGATTCCGCCCGGTCCAAATGTCATCTTCTTAGCATTTATTGTTAAAACTGACCAACACATGCCTTAATGCCAGCACATGCTTCACGCGGTTTAGTCCCACAAAAAGTGACACACGGTTCTTAATAAGCATTGTGCCAGCATATGCATATAAGCTTAATGTATGATTTATGTAATGCATGCATAATTACTAACTATATATATATATATATATATATATATATATATATATATATATATATATATATAGAAAGGATCAAGAGTAGAATTCTTAAATAGCGGAATGCCTTAAATAATAGAATTTTATTAAAAGCAGCGTAGTTTTGATAAGACGCGGTGGCATTTTTATAAATCTGGCGGTGGCATGGTATTTACAAAATGCCATCAAGTCTTATCAAAAAACTACGTCGTTTTGATAAAGTTCTATTATTTAAGAAAGTTCTACTACTTAAGAGGTCTACTCTTGATCCTGTCTCTCTCTCTATATATATATAAAATAAATGCATATTAAACAACTTTGATGCAATTAATGCTTTTAATTCATTTATCATTTAATACACAATTTGACTAACACTTTGTTTGAAGCCTATATACTCGATTTTTTTAAGTCCTAAAAAGAATGTCCCATTAGCTTATTTCAAACATTTAGTGCACGGATCACATGCATGCAAATTATTATATATTACATTTATAACACTTTATATATATGAGTCGCATGGATATATATATATATATATATAAGCAATAAAATAATTTTGCCCAATAAAAATAATTTTTGAATAAAATTAATTATTGAATAAATAGAAAAATATCCACATGTCAAAAAATGATTTAATCAAAATCTCCATCTTCTTTTCAAATACGGTCAAACAATCATTTGATGATCAACATATGATTTTTGTCTCACAATGCATGACCCAATTGATTTAACACATTAAAAGATCAAGAAAATCAATTAAATAAGATTTAGAAAATATTTTTGGTCAAAATAAATAAGATAAATAAAACAATTATAATAAAAATCCTATGGAGAGGATTCTACCCTTTTAATTAATTTATTAACTAATTATTGTTATCATCAAAATAAAACTAAAAGTTGGAGACCCAACACCAGGAAAAACCCAATGGGAAAAAAAATCTTGATTAAGGAAAAAAGAGTGCATCGTGTATTAGCTCCCCCTCATGAATGTATCCTTAAGTCCTTCAACTGTCGCATTCCAATATTGCGATGCAATCCTTCAAATATTGTAGTTGGTAATGCTTTAGTGAACAAATCTACTAGATTATCTTTTGATCGAATTTGTTAAACATCGATGTCACCACACTTATCAAAGTCATGTGTGAAAAATAATTTCAGTGATATGTGCTTTCTTCTATCTCCTTTGATGTATCATCCCTTTAATTGAGCTATACATGCAAAGATTATCTTCATATGAGAATAGATGGAGTTCTTTTGTAGCAATTTTCTAAGAACATGCATCGTTAAAAACCTTACAAAATAAAAACTCAATGGAAAAATTTTGGCCAAGGAAAATAGTACAATATTCTTGTATATCTTCTACTGCCTTGGGATTGCCTTATTAAAACCTTACAAAGAAAAACCCAATGGGAAAAAAACCTTAGCGAAGGAAAAAGAGTACAATCAGCACATATCATTTTTACTACCTTTCATAAGTAAATAAAATTTTTATTGTTCATGGTAAAAATATCATTAAGTCAAAGCATGCCAATATTGTGCATCATCTTCTTCAAAATCATAGTTGGTAATGACTTAATGAATATATCAACCAAATTATCACATAATCATATATGTTTGATATCAATATCGCCATTTTTCTAGGGCTCATGTGTATAAAATAATTTTATTGCAATATGCTTGGTTCTATCACCCTTTGGATAAAATAATCCCAAATCAATAGTCTCACAAAGATAACGTAAAATATGTTTAATTTCATTATAATGTCTTCGAGTTGGTGCATAACTATACATTTCTAGTAAGTTAACTGCAAATGCTATATCAGGTCTTGTCAAGTTTGCAAGATACATCAAAATACCAATTACATTAAGATATAGTACTTCATGACCAAAACACCAATTGCACGAAGATATGGTACTTCAAGACCAAAAGTTTCTTCATCATTTTCTTGTGATCAAAACAAATATTTCTTGATATCAAATGACCAACCCATAATTGGAGTACTCAAAGGATTAACATTATTCATGTAAAGTTACTTCAACACTTTTTCTGTGTATGTTGATTGATGAATAAGAATTCCATAGTTCAATTTGTAGGCCAAGACAAAAATTTGTCTTACCAATATCTTTCATCTCAAATTTGTTATTTTTGTTGACTCTTCTGGAGCAAGATCTTTCATCAATAAATACAGTAATAATAACAAATCCAAATTATGATCTTTTGATAAAAATGCATGAACAAATTGGATTATTCTCAAATCCTTCTTTCGAAAGATATCCACTCAGGCGATTATACCACAATATGCATCTAGATTGTTTTAACTCATATAAGAATCTTTGTAGCTTGATAGAATATATATTTCAAGATATAGAATTTATGCTTGGGCATTTTATATCCTTCGTGATTTTCATATAGATATAATTATATAATGATTCATACAGATATGATGTAACAACATCCATTATTTTCTCTTGCTACCAAGCTAATTATTAAAAATCAATTGTAATTGTATCCATTACATAAGCATATGTTTCTTCATAATCAATATTAGGTCTTTCATGAGAAACCTTGTGCTACAAGTTGTGTTCGCATGCATATAACTTCATTTTTTTATTTCATACAAATACCCATTTGTATTCAATGGTGCATCACACCTTTAGGTGTTCGTATTATAGGTCCAAAACTTCATGTTTACTTTGTGAATTTAGTTCTACTTGAATCGCCTCTTTTCACATTGGCCAAATATTTCTACATTCATCAACGATTTGTGGTTCATATACATGATCATTACTTACGGTAATATCAAGAATAATATTATACAAAAATATGTTGTCGACAACAATTTTATTTCTATCCAATATATCATCTCCTCAGATATATACATAATGTATCAAGATCTCGTTATTTTCGTGTACTTGATCCTCTTCAGAGATAACTCATCCTCTTCGTGGATAACTCTTCAAGAGTTTTATTTACAAGAGATTTTTGTTCATAAATTTTGGATAGTTCAATAATTTTTTATAGCATGTTTCATTTGTATAGTCTCTTTATAAGTTTGACTTGTTTTTCTTGTACTTTCTTCTTACGGGTAATTTTATCTTTAACAACGATCATTCTTTCACGTTTTAGGTGTGACTTTAATTCAATTTCTCTTTGTATTTGAAAGTAGTATGCACACAAACCAATCATGTTTGATGATAAAGTATATACTTTGTAACAATCTTATTCATTTATTAATAAAAAGTATTAATTTATTAAAGGCTTTTAATTATCTACATGATGCTGTTTTATAATATGTGATAAACCCATATTTTTAAGCAATGCTTTTAGAATAATGATGATGATCATTCTAATGAGATCTAAATTCTTAGAAAGCTTAAAACTAAAATAGTTCCCAATCATTGGATTACTAAATTGGGGATTAGTGAATCCGGATAGATTGGTACATACGTTGCTTACTCATCGGATGAGGATGATTGATCTCATGATCATTTGTGTGGAGACACTAAAGCAAGTATGTAGGTGCTTATTAGAGAATAAGTTCATCGAACGCGGCTCGCTAAGGAATACCTAATGGAGTTTTATTTGCTCATAATAGAATTCTCAGTAGTGATAGTAAGACAAGTAATCCTTGGACTTTAGATCATCATAGTATTCTGTGTATGATGAGTTATACTTTGACTTATTCCTTAAGACCCTTAGGGTATATCAAAGGGTATGCTTGGGTATAATAAGTTGTATATGGAGATAATGTATGATCAATAAAGAATCTACCACTTCTAATAAAAGAAGAGAAATGTCCTATGTGATTCGATAAATGACAACCCAAGAGTCCTCGCGGTAAGGCGTAATGAAATTAGAAAGGAGTTTCTAATTTGCATTATTTGAGTTGTGCATTTAAGGATCGAAATACATATAATTAAATAAAATAAGACTTGACAAAGAAATTCCACGTCTTATATTTAATTGGGACATCAGATGGTGGAAGGATTGAATTGTATTTAGAACTATTTACTCAAAGGTTCTTTTTATGATTAATGTTGAAATCTATATTATCTGAAAGTCGCCGATCGCTAGGGGAGGCTTATCCCTATCAGAATAAATATTATTTATTTAAATAAATTAATTATTTAATTTATTTATTTAAATAAGATTAGAATTGTTCTAATTGATTTATTCACAACCTGCTTAATATGGAGAACCTAAAGGGTCACACCATAAAAGGAAGAATAATTATTTAAGAAGTTAATGGCATAATCGTAATAATATAGTTAAGTATATTTAATTTAATCTACTATGATAGAATAAATTAAATAGCTTAATATTTATTATTTAATATTTTAGAAATATTAAATATAAATTAATAAGAGGAGTCTTATTAATATTATTACAATTATTATTATTTTAATTTCTAAAAGAGTTTAGAAATTAATTTAATATAAGTACTCTCATTTATTCCTAATTGGATTAGGAAGGAAAATTAGTTAAAAGAGTTTAATTAATTATCCCTAATAAGATTAGGGAGCTTAATTAATTAAAAGAATTTAATTAATTAAATAAATCCCAATTCCTTAATTGTTAAGCTGGGTTGCCCACATCTATAAATAAGAGGAGTCTTATTATGGGTGGTGGGGGTTGTTGACTTTTACAACATACGTAATAATTCCAATTAGTTGGAGAGTACGCTTTTTCTATAGAGATAGAAAAACTAGGGTTTAGCCAACCACCCTTTTTTTGAATCATTATTATTCCTCGGTGGATCACCTCTGAGGCCAAACATATGGGTGGCTAACGTTGATCAAAGGAAGGAACAAAACCCCGTGATTCAAGTTGAACGCGAAAAGGATTTGGAGGTGAACTTGTACCGAGGAAGCTCGATCTTCAAGGGTATGATTTTATTCTTTATCTTTTTCGCTTAATTAATAATTATGCATAAAGGTGATCCGTATATGTTTTGTAAATTTTTAAACTCGATTTTTACTCGCTTCTCGCTTTATTTATGCAATTTGATTAAGCACATGAATATTATTAAAAACCTAATAAAGGGCATCGAGCCAAATTTTTATGCAAATTATTAATTGTTTTAATTTAATATCTATATTGATATGTGTTTAGAATAATTTAATTGGGCATAATTTTATTATAAAATTAAATTAAAAAAAAAAAAAAAGAATGCTTTTTTTTTTCTCTCATGGGATTTCATAATTCACGTTGAAACAAAAAAAAAAAAAAAAAAAAAAAAAATCAAGCAAATAGCAACCATGTTAATGGGAACATTACAGAACTTTGTTTCAATCATATTGAGTCAATCATTATGAAATTTATTAGTGGAATATTCAAGGGAGCTTGGATTCAAAAAAAAAAAAAAGGTGACCCACGTGACTCTTAAAAAAAGGAGCAGAATTTCATGGAATATAATTCACGGAAATCAAGGCAACAATTAATGGGTTTGATTGCACGGATTTCAAGCGGTATATGTTGTAGAATAATCCTAGCATACTGGATTTGCTAAAGGGCCGGAAAATTAAAATTAAAATTCATGCCTTCCTTGATTCGCGTGATGTATTAATATAATATATATATAAATATCATGAAATCATTTCGCATGGTTCGGTTCAGGTAAAACATGGAGCATATATATATATATGATACGGTTTTTGGTATCTTTTATTATATATATATATATATATATTCTTGATATATATATATATATTATAATATTCGGTATTATTATTATTATATATATATATTCATTTATTTTATAATTAAAATAAAAGTTTAGTTTAATTTTAAAATAAAAGGTTTATTTTAATTTTAAAATTAAATTTCATGCTAACTAATTAGAGTTAGAATTGGATTCCATGATAACTAATTGGAGTTGAAATTGATCTTTCCTTAAATAAAGGAGTTTATTTAGATATGAAATAAGATTTCATATTATTCAAAATAAAGGAGTTTATTTGTGAATAGGAAAAGAAAATCCGTGTTTCCTTAAATAAAGGAGTTTATTTAGATATGAAATAAGATTTCATATTATTCAAAATAAAGGAGTTTATTTGTGAATAGAAAGAAAATCCGTGTTTCTTTAAATAAAGGAGTTTATTTAAATATGAAATAAGATTTCATATTATTCAAAATAAATGAGTTTATTTGTGAATAGAAAAAAAAGATAATCCATGTTTCCTTTAATAATTTTTTTTTTTTTACTTGAATCGATTCCATAATTAATTAAAATAAAGGAGTTTATTTTGATTAAAATTTTGATTAAAATAAAATAGTTTATTTTATTCAAAATTAGATAAATTAAAATAAAATAGTTTTATTTTGATTTAAATTTGATTAAAATAAAGGAGTTTATTTTGATTCAAAATAGATTTTATACTAACTAAATTTGCCCATTAAATGATATCAATATATATATTAAATGTTTATTATTCATAAGATGAATGTTATTTATCGATGCATATGGTGATGTGTATGATAATAAATGGGATTGATTATGGACTATCGACTAATATGATTGGATTTTATTTTAGTTGGATGCATGAATGTATGGGTTTTATTAAATGAGGTCTCATGCACTCGCCTTCTCTAATTTTTTCTCGAATGTAAATTCTATCTCTCTCCTATGTATTTCCCTCGATCACGATCAAGGTTTCTATTTATTTTAAAATAGTTATGTAATAGGAATAGTTAGAATTAATTTTTGAAGAATTAGAGATCAAGGAGCAAGGAGCGCTTGAAAACCCGCTTTGTAATGGAGCCCAAGTTTAAATGTAATAGTTATATTTAAATATTATTTCTCGCACCCTTTGGGGAGTTCAATTTTGGTTCACTTGGTGGCTCTAGTGAACCAAACTAGAATAAAAGTCCATAATCAATTCGGTAGAATATAGTATTCTATATGTGCATGCTTATACTATATATATTATATATTATGCAAACATGCTTCAGCATGTTCATTAATACGACGCGTATTTTATATATATATATATAATGCATGCTAAACAAACAAGATGAGACAAATTAATAACAAACCCCTCAATTTTTATATTAAGTCCTAAGCGCTCAAAGATATTTGGAATATCGAACGTCGCTTTTTCTAGCATGATAAAATTAATAGAGTATTAAATATTTAATATGAGTTTGTTGTGTCACCACAAGGCAAGTATTAAGTATTTAAGATGTTAATTTATCACATTTGATGCTTATAAAGAAAATTGAACAATATTGTTTTGTTGTGTCACCACAAGGATGATATTTTTTCTTTTTGAATATATGGAGTGCTAGGTTGACTTAACTTGATAATTTTGATTCGGATGTGCCACCACTGATCAAAATAATCTAAGAGGCAAAAGAAAAGGAGTTGCATAGTTGATGTAATTGACAAAAGTTGTCTACCTATTTATTTATATATAGTTTGTTGTGTCACCACAAGGCTATATACATTTGAAATGGGATCCTTATTCTCACTAGCAAATCTTTAATTAGATTTTGCCGAACTATGTAAGTGAGGGTAATATAGTTTGAAGAAAATAGTGGGAGATACCAATTTAAAACAAGACCTAATTTATTTTGGTAATTAATAAAAGAATGTATGTTAAAATGTTGTTAATTACAAATTCATTTACGTAATTTTACAATGTCTAAAATTACTATCATCATGCAAGCATATTAGATGCTAAATTAACCGCATCAATTAAACTGATTGGTTAAGGAATTTGAGAATAGTTCTCATAGTCGAAAAGCTATCTTATGTCCTTAATACGCCTATCCTCGCAATGGTTGCGCATAATGCCTCCGAGGAAGAGATTGCTACTTTTAGAAAGTGGCAAGATGATGCACATTGGCTCAATGCATTATGCTCGCATCCACGAGTAACGAGCTTCAACACAAGATGAAACTATGGATGCTCCTACTATATTCCCCGCACATCAAGTAGTTGATGGTGAGGAAAGTAGGACCGATAGATATCGAGATATCTAAGGAGCTCTTCCGATCTAGAATGGCCAATGGCACTATAGTATGTATAAAAAGTTCTTAACATAATCAATTTGATTGATCAATTAAGACAACCGGTTTTGTCATGGATGGAGAGTTGAGCCAAGATTTGATCTTGCACTCACTCCCTAACTCCTTTCACAATTGTTGTGAATTTTCATATGAACAAGCTAGATATCGCCTTTACGATTTGCTTAACATGTTGAAAAATGTTGAGAGTCACTTTCCAACCAAGAAAGATCAATTCTTCATCGGTAGGGCCAAAGGATCTTCCTCGAAAGAAGAACGATTCAAAGAAGGTAAATTGAAAGACGTAAACAAAGGATAATAAGAACAAAACTGATACGGATAGCAAAGGAGTTTGCTTCTACTGCAATAAGCCTGGACACTGGAAAGAAACTGCAAGGAGCATCTTGCTGAGGCTAACCAAAAGAAGCTTAGTGAAGTTTCAAATATAAATACAATTTTGTTCATGATTGAAATAAATTTTTCTTTAAGTTAAGGTTCTACTTGGGTATTGGATACCGACTTTGGTTATTATAAATATAGATTTATGAAGGGACCAAGAAGAAGTAGAAAGCTAAACAAAGATAAATAATCTTATGTGTGGGAAATGAAGCAAAGGTTGCTACATTAGCCATAGGAACTTATAGTTTAGCAAACCCTACGCAAATCTATTAAGTCAATAAGATGTTATTGTATTCCAAAGATTTGTTAGAAATTATTATTTCCATTTTATTGTTGGACAATAAAATTTTTGGTATTATAATTAAGAACAAATTGTTGTTCTATTTATAATAATAATGTTTCAGATAGAACCCAAGATTACTTAATGGATTTTGTATACTGACTTACATGAAAAAAATTATTTTGCAAATTGAAGAAACTAGTACAAGAAAATGGAGATGATCATTCAAAGAGTCGAATGTGTGTATTTGTTTGAATACAAGTGTGAATTATTTGAAAGGTACAAAGAATTCGTAAGTGAAACAAATTGACAATGTATTAAGATTCTTTGATTAGATCAAGGAATAAATACTTGTGAAATAAGTTTCTAGATCATCTTAAATGGTTTTCTCATATTGGACGCCTCTCGATACATAATAATTGATTGATGTATCCGAAAGGAAAAATCGCACCTATTTGAACATGGTGCGATCCATAATGATTTTACCGACATTCCAAAGATCCTTCCGTGGTCATGTCCTAGAAATGGTCAGATATCTACGAAAAAGGTAACCTCAAAATCCTACCCCAAGACTCCATAAAAGTTATGGATAGGAGGATTCCTAATCTTAAGTATGTTAAGATAAGGGGTTGTCCAACTTATGTGAAAAGGTTTCAAAGGATAAGCTTGGGACAAGATTTGACAAGTACAATTTGTGGGACATCCTAAAGTAAGTTTAGGTATATGTTCTATAATCCTACTTAGCAAAAGGTGTTTGTTGCGAAAACATGTTGCCTTCTAAGATAAATGTGTTTATTATTGAAGGGGCTAGTGGGAGGATAATAGATCTTGAAGAGTTCAAGAACCACAAAATACTATAAGTCAAATAAGAGGAACCTCAGAGATGTAACCTATTATACCACAACCTAATCGTAAATCTGAATAGTACCAAGATACCTAGGAGGTATAGATTCATCATAGATGATGATGATGAGGTACACATCATAGAAGATGATGATCCAGCTTACATTCGATGAGGTAAGACTTCTAGTGTGTACAAAAGGGTCAACCAATGGGGCGCCGTGACATTTCTAGTATTATATGTTGATATACTACTTGATAAGGAATGACATACTAATGCTACAATCAAGAAAGATAAAGTTGTTTAAAACATTCCTCCATGAATGGTTTGGGAAGAGTATCTTAATTGGGGATAAAATCTATATAGATAGATACAACAGGATGCTCGACTTAACCCAAGGAACGTATATTCATTTGATGCTAAAGTCGTTTAGCATGGCAAACTCCAAGAGATGTCTCATGTTGATGAGCTATGGAGTGTATTTCTCTTAATAGTCCCCACAGACTCCTAAAAAGAGAGGTCGCATGAGTGACAATCATGCATGCAATGAAATGTACGAGACCTGATGTTGATCAGTCATATTATGGAGAAGTTCACTATGAGTCAGTGAAAAACATCTTAAAGCTTAACCGGCACTAAGGATGTAATCATATTCATGGTGGGTCTAAATTAAAACTAGAGGGCTTAATGCACTCAAGTTTTTCGATGACATACCAAGACGACGTAAAATCCACTTTAAGGTAAAGTGTTACCTTGAATCGGTGGTGCAAAGAATTGAAAGGTTCCAAACAACAAAAGAGTTGCCGGTTTAGTGATAAAGACAAAGTATATAGCTATAAATGATGCTTGCAAGTTGATTGTTTGGATTAAAAGTTCATTACGTAACTAGAATAGTTCCTAAGTCTCATCTTGGATCTAAACATGTGTTGTGGCACTTTCATTTGATTATTAGAATCATTGAAAGATGGGAAATCACTATAGAGATAGTGGATTCTCAAGAACAACATTACATATCCATTAACTAAAGCTTATCCAACAAAGCAGGATAATCGCCACTTAGAGAAGAAGAGTATAAGATACCACGACGATCGGCTTTAGTGCAAGTGGGAGATTGAAAGTAGTATGCACACAAGCCAATCATGTTTGATGATAAAGCATATACTTTGTAACAATCTTATTCATTTATTAATAAAAAGTATTAATTTATTAAAGGCTTTTAATTATCTACATGATGTCGTTTTTATAATATGTGATAAACCCATAGTTTTAAGCAATTCTTTTAGAATAATGATGATGATCATTCTAATGAGATCTAAATTCTTAGAAAGCTTAAAACTAAAATAGTTCCCAATCATCGATTACTAAATTGGGGATTAGTGAATCCGGATAGATTGGTACATACGCTGCTTACTCATCGGATGAGGATGATTGATCTCATGATCATTTGTGTGGAGACACTAAAGCAAGTATGTAGGTGCTTATTAGAGAATAAGTTCACCGAACGTGGCTCGCTAAGGAATACCTAATGGAGTTTTATTTGCACTCGTAATAGGAATTCTCAGTTGTGATAGTAGTACAAGTAATCCTTGACTTGAGATCATCATAGTATCTTGTGTATGATGAGTTATACTTTGACTTATTCCTTAAGACCCTTAGGGTATATCAAAGGGTATGCTTGGGTATAATAAGTTGTACATGGAGATAATGTATGATCAATAAAGAATCTACCACTTCTAATAAAAGAAGAGAAATGTCCTATGTGATTCGATAAATGACAACCCAAGAATCCTTGGTTAAGGCGTAATGAAATTAGAAAGGAGTTTCTAATTTGCATTATTTGAGTCAGGCATTTAAGGATCGAAATACATATAATTAAATAAAATAAGACTTTGACAAAAATTCCATGCCTTATATTTAATCGGGACATCAGATGGTGGAAGGATTGAATTGTATTTGTAACTATTTACTCAAAGGTTCTTTAATGATTAATGTTGAAATCTATATTATCCTGAAAAGTCGCTGATCGCTAGGAGGCTTATCCCTATCAGAGAATAAATATTATTTATTTAAATAAATTAATTGTTTAATTTATTTATTTAAATTAGATTAGAATTGTTCTAATTGATTTATTCACAACCGGCTTAATATGGAGAACCTAAAGGGTCACACCATAAAAGGAAGAATAATTATTTAAGAAGTTAATGGCATAATCGTAATAATATGTTAAGTATATTTAATTTAATCTATGGTGATAGAATAAATTAAATAGCTTAATATTTATTATTTAATATTTTAGAAATATTAAATATAAATTAATAAGAGGAGTCTTATTAATATTATTACAATTATTATTATTTTAATTTCTAAAAGAGTTTAGAAATTAATTTAATATAAGTACTCTCATTTATTCCCAATTGGATTAGGAAAGAAAATTAGTTAAAAGAGTTTAATTAATTATCCCTAATAAGATTAGGGAGCTTAATTAATTAAAAGAATTTAATTAATTAAATAAATCCCAATTCCTTAATTGTTAAGGTGGGTTGCCCACATCTATAAATAAGAGGAGTCTTATTATGGGTGGTGGGGGTTGTTGACTTTTTTACAACATACGTAATAATTCCAATTAGTTGAGAGTACGCTTTTTCTATAGAGATAGAAAAACTAGTGGTTTAGCCAACCACCCTTTTTCTTGAATCATTATTATTCCTTGGTGGATCACCCCAGAGGCCAAACATATGGGTGGCTAACGCCGATCAAAGGAAGGAACAAAACCCCTGTGATTCAAGTTGAACGCGAAAGGATTTGAGGTGAACTTGTACCGAGGAAGCTCGATCTTCAAGGGTATGATTTTATTCTTTATCTTTTCGTTTAATTAATAATTATGCATAAAGGGTGATCCGGGTATATGGTTTGTAAATTTTTTAAACTCTGATTTTTACTCGCTTCCGCTTATTTATGCAATTTGATTGCGCACATGAATATTACAAACCTAACAGTATTAACTGATTGTCCTACAGGGACTTCGATCCCTGCTAGAGTATTAGCAGCTAGAATATTCAGCTATACCATTTTGAGTATGTGTATCTGCAACATGATGTTTAACATAAATTCTAATTAACATGCAATATTCATAAAAAACTTGAGATGTGAATTTTACCAGCATTATCTAAATAAAATTTTCTAGTTATATAATCAGAAAATTGTACTCGCTACCTAATTATTTGAGCTAGAAGCATAGGAAATGCAATATTTATAGTTAAAAGTAAACATACATGTGATCATCTAGTTAATGCATCAATTAAAACCATAAAATACTTGAATGAACCATATATAGTGGGTATATTGGTTCAAATAGATCACTTTGATTCTTTCTAAGAAATATGAACATTAAATAACAATAATTAAATGTGTTAGTTTGGTAATTAATTTACTTTGATATAAACAATAGGTAAAGGAATCTTTTGGTTCTTTAAGGGATGTTCGTGGGAGTTTTCAATAATTTAACACATCATTATTTATCCTAGATGATAATGCCAAATCATAAAAATATTTGGATCCAAACACTTCTGGTGTATTGCAATATTCATTTCAACTATTCTCATTTTAGTATAATATAACTGTAAGACCCCAACTTATTATAAATAAAATTGAATTTTTTCTATTCATTATCTTGAAATAATAAGGAGTTAATTTGATATAATGCTTTGGTTATGGGTGAAATGTGTAAATTTTATAAAATAAGTAAGTGGTTATAAAATATTCATTTTATCGGGGAATATTTGTTTGGTCGTGGAATATTCTTGCTGTCGGGGAATATTCATACGACGGCGCATCCATTTGTGGGCCCCATAACGGAGTAACTGTCGGATGAAGAAAATGACAAGTTTGAGTATTTATAAATAACGGCGTAATTACTACCGTTAACACTGTTGGATTACCTGGTGGTTAAAATATAGTAATATGTGTGGTTGCACAAAGAGAAACATTACCTGCGATATTACAAAGATTTTTTGAATTATTGATTCTTACGTAAGAAAGCACTACTCAATAATTATTACAATAATTATCGCTCAATATTTTATTTTATTGATTCAATAATTATCATATTGATATTTTATATTATTGTTGTTTCAATAATTATCATTACACAAAGATTTCTCATTATCGATCAATAATTCATATTATTTGAATAATATTATTAGATAGCATTATTGGCAATGTCTAAGGAATTTCGCCTACAGAAAGGGGTTTGGTCACCTAATCATGCGCTGTTAAGAAAGGAGAAATCCTTATCTAAAGCCTCCTCTTCTTGGGAACGAATTCGATCATCATAATTGTGATTTTGTAATATTATTTGTGAATAATTAATTATTGATTTATATGATAAGAAAATATTTATTTTATGTGGATGGATAGAAAAATATTTATGTTGTGTGGATATAAATGAAGGAATTAATGCTGAGGTGTTTTATCAGTATTTTGTCAAAATGGAAGTATTAAAAATCGTCCGTATGTGGATTTCGGGCATTTTTCATTTAGAATTTGGAAAAACTTAAAGCTACAAAGTTATAGAGAATTTAATTTCCTATGGAATGGATATAAAATTCGTATTTTTCTGATAAAAGGGCTATTTATTATGAATTATTGAAGTTTCGGAAATTAAATATTTTTATTTAAAAACACGGTGGGCCCCACTTTTGGTTGGTGTGGAAATTCTGATTTCTGGTGGGCCCCACTTGTGATAGCTGATAAATTGGGTCAAATAAATGTGCGTAGAAAATTTTATTATTATTTTATTAATTAAGTCTCCTTTGCTGTTCTAGCATTTTTCTATAAATAGGGTGTTTAGTTAGAATTGAAAATCACACCGTAAAAGTTTTTTCTCTCTATATATATTATCGAGCGTTTTATGAGTATTTAGATACTTTGAGAGTTTCTATTCAAAGTCTAAGTTTCCTTCTACTTTTACATCCCATATTCCAAATGTAAGTAATGTTCTTTTTCGAGGTAAGGATGTTATTTTCTTCAGAAATGATATTATTTTCTTCAATATCATTATGTCAAATATTGATATGAATTTTATCAGGAATTTCTACCTTTTTGTATCGGGGTTACTATTCACGATACTAAGATTATTCACAAATACTAAAGACTATTCACCAAAAAAAAAAATTTTCTTCTTCTTTGTCCTGTGATGTCTATTATGGTTACTATCTTTGATTGTATCCATATTTTGATCTTCATTCTAGAATTTTACTCCATTATGGTTTATTATGGAGTATTTTTAAATTTGAATTATCTAAAGTATGAATCTCTAATCTTTGTATTTTTATCTCAATCGAATTCGTTTCTCTAAAATATTTTTATCATCCTCGGTCTTTAATGGTGATATTTCATGAATATCTTTGGCTGTAGTGCAAAAGATGAATGATTACTCGATGAATAGCTTTGGCCCAGAGTGCAAAGATGAACAGTGTTGAGATGAACATGACCAACCGGGTGATACAAATGAATATTTTTGGCCCGTAGTGCAAAGATGAATATTTGATGCAAGATGTATATTGATTGATGTTACAGGGATAAAATATTGATGATGAACTTTTAAATTCATAGATGATAGTAGATTTCATTCTCTACTTAACTCTTCTAATGAATTGTTATTTTCGCTGCGAATATTGATCTAAAACTTGTTGTCCATTATATTTTATCTGTTTTGTTGAAGGCTAACAATAATTTGTTGTTCATTATCTTAGTCATAATATTCTTTACTGGGCTAGTTGAGCTCACTCTTTTTCTTTTTGTTCCATTTTTCTTTTCAGGAAGCGAGAATATAGCGGGAAGTAGTCGGGGTGTGGAATGATGGTTCTAGACAGTTGTTTAGCAGTCCTCACTATTTTATAAAATAGTGTATCAGTAATTATAATGAGGACTTTATCTGAGTGTGGATATTGTCTAGAAGATAATATTTGTATTTAAACTCACAATTTATGTGCTGTCGTATTTTGCATGAAAATTGTATTAATAAAGTTATAGTTATTTTTGTACCATGTTTTTGGCGACTCAGAACGGGTGATGTATACCTATTTTGGGGGCGTCACAGTTGGTATCAGAGCTTAGGGATATGGTATCTGGCAGAGATCGGGGAATAAAATTAGGAGGAAAGAGACGAGTAAATCCTTCACTAGTGTGTCCTACCTAAGCTTATTTGTAGGTCGGTCATAATATAGGGATATTATATGATATATTAATTTATTTAATTAACCCTTGTTTATGGCAGTTTTTAAGAATGGCAGCTGATAACGTTAACAATGGAGTGTATGAGACCGTGGAACAACCTCTAATCACCAACCAGGAGAATGTGCAACAGGAAGGCAATATTCCTCCTGTAAACAACACTACCGAACAAACGATGAATGATGGGATGTTTAGAAGCTTGTTGCAGTTCATGCAAAATTAGACGAGGGAGACTCGTGTACAAAATATGGGTGGAAATGATAGCAACGCGCGCGTAATTTGTCACAGCCAAGTAGTTCAAGGAGTTGGGACCACCAGATTTCTGGGGAAAGCTGGATCCGATTAAGGCGAAAATATGGGTCAAGCAAATTACCAAGATATTCGATGTCTTGGGATGCACGGAAGAACAGAAGGTTCCATTCGCCACCTTTATGTTCCGTGGTGAGGCGATTCATCGGTGGGAATATGTGAAGCGCATCTAATGACCAAGCACTCAACATGTCTTGGGAAAGATTATAGAAATTGTTCAATGATAAGTACTTTCCTGAAAGTATTCGTCATATGAAGGAGGTAGAGTTTATTAGACTGGAACAAAACAACATGACGGTGTCCCAAAGACGAGGCGAAAGTTTATGAGTTATCCAGTTTTGCACCTCATTTGGTAGAGAATGAAGAACATATGATGCTGATGTTTCTGAGAGGTCTAAAACTCGAGATTCGTCAATACCTTATCTCTCACAAATTTTCTCTGTATTCATATGTTGTTAATAAGGCTCAATTATTAGAGCGAGATAATGAGTATGTTCAACCGAGGGACCACAACTGTGGTCATACCTAAGTGGATGCAGCTCATCGAGCGATGATAATCACGAGGAGGAGGAAAATACGGACAAAAGCGGTAAACCACTCCTGGGGTGGTAATCGTGGCCATGATAATAGGAGAGGTGAGTCAAGTGGAAATTTCAAAAAGAGGAGATTCAATAATGAAGGGAAGACATCAGCAGCAGCACCAGTACCAACAACAAATTCTAGGGGAGGAGAACGACCGCCAGTTAGATGCTACAGATGCGGAGAGGAGGGACATATAAGTCCAAACTGTTCACAGCCTTCCAAGGTGTGTTTCTATTGTGGAAAAGACGGTCATATAGCCCAATTTTTTTCTCGATAGAGAAGTCAAGTCCAACTGGACTACGGGAAGATCAGAAGACCCCCAAATTCGGGTCCTAAATTACCACTTAACTGGTACACTAGTTCTAACTAATCATGAAAGATATAAACATAAATTGTTTATACATTAAACATTATATACTAATTCCAAGGTAGAGTAACCATAACTTATACACAATTCATTATCCTATCCGACATACAAAGATTTTATCATACATTATTGTTACCAATCTATCTCGCATACGTAAACTAAAGTCGAACTGCCTTTTAACCTTTCCTCAGATCCGACGATTCGCCTTTAATCGCAAGTGTGAGCATGAAGGTTGCCCAACAAGTTTAAATTTTATTTAAGGATATATCATGATTGAAAGAGTCCTGAATAATAAGTCAAGCTATAATTTAACAATGTAGTTGTGAATTAAAGACAAACAAACTTTTGAATCAAGCAGTATTAAAACATGAACAAATATATCCGAACCGAATTCAGAATGAAGATGATCACCTTTTCATACCGACTTTATACATGCAATATGTATGATTACAATTCTACAAATGGCAATCAAAGAATGATTAACCATAAGCATATCTCGAATGAAACAACTCTTAATAGAGTTAAGAAAAACTTGCCTGTTTCGTTGATTACCGTTACAAAATATAACTTAGCTTTATCCGAAGACCTAATATAGATAATACCGATCTCCAAATATTAGAATAATATTATCACAACATAAAATAACCTAAACACATTACCACATAATCCTATCAGTCTATACAGCACATAAGACTTGGTATCAGGTCAAACTATTTCAGTCTGACTTGAATCCGACACAATTCTAACATCCCGGCGGTCTAGTCGGACAATTATCGAGTTTGAGTTTAATTAAACTCTGCCTAACACTTAACAATTATCTTAGGTAATTTATTAATCAGTCAAAATAATTTTCATAGACCCATAATAATTTTTAGATAATTATTACCATTTATTATGATTTTTCAATCAATAATATCATATTAAATACTACTTAATTCCATTATCATTAATATTTATTTAATATTAAATATTAATGAAATCCTTAACATAATATTATAATATATTTATAATATCTCAAAGTATTTTTAATACTTTATTATTACCATTAAATGATTTTAAAGTAATTAAAACCATTGTTAATTATCTCGCCATTAATATTAAAATATTAATATTTTTATGACAAAATATCAAAATTATATTTTATAACTTAAAATATTTTTATAACACTTCAATTATTTTTATATAATTTTTAAAGCGTTAATTCTATTTTTCCATAATTTATTTAATACATTTATTAAATAAATTAATTACCATTAATATTAATTTATTAATGAAATTTATCACAAAATATTAAGTCATTAAAAATAACTTAAAATATTTTCTTATACATAATATAATTTTAAATGATTTTTCAAGTATTAAAATCATTTTTAAATAATTTATTTAATATTATAATTAAATAAATTAAATACCACTTATATTCCAAAAATATTAAATATTTACGAAATATACTCAAAATAATTAAAAACTAATTTTTAAGTTTTAAAATAATTTTTAGGAATTTATTATGTATTTTTAATAATTAAAAACCATTTAATACTAATTATTTAATAAAATACTAATTTTATAATTGATCTGTCGCTAAAGGGCCCTATAGTGACGAAACTGTCGCTATAGGTTTTCTTGGGCTGTTCTTGAGGAAACCCAGAACATCAAGTCAGTTAACAGGGTAGGTAGTTTAACCGGTGATAGATCCTTGTTCATTATGTTTCTGGACTGGCTAATGTTTTATGATTATAGTACTTATGTAGTATTACAACTACAAACAACTTTCATGGCCATTCTACATCTCAACATCAAGTTATAGGCCATCAAAGTCCTTGTCAGGCATGTTCTTCATTTTCTGGGTTACCCAGAAAATGAAGAACAGTCGAGGTAGCTACTTTGGATCTTTATAGATTGCAGTATAGGTCTAGTTTGTGTGATCTAAGAGTTCCAACATGTAGTAGTGATGTCAAGGAACATATCTAACACACTAAATCAGTCTAACAACATCACAGTGGAGAGATCAAGGCCGGTTAACTGTTGTCAGAAATACGGGTCTTGAAGGTTTCTGGGTTTTCCAGAAATTTGGCAAAACAGACGGTCAATACTATTTTGACCAGAAATATCTTTGATCATGTTATGGATCTAAGTGTTATAAAGGCTTGTATGTGTAGTACACATACCAGTCTACAAGCTAAACACAACAATATAGACTAAACACTAACACACAACAAGATCTGAAGCACAGAAAATCTTGTCAGAAATTTTGAAAATCAGGGAATTTTTGGGTTTTCTGTAGAATCGACTTTCAGGCTCAAATACCACTTTGACCATCCACTATATTCAATCTAGTTGTGATTTAAGGAATCTAAAGGCATGTATCTATAGTGTGATGCCCCCAAAATAGGTATACATCACCCATCTTGAGTCGCCAAATACATGGTACATAAATCAAATACAAACTTAATTATACAACTGTCGTGTAAAATACGAAAAAACATAATCTAAGAGTTTTAACACGAACATTGTCATCTAGAAAATATCCACACTCAAAATCAAACTTATTACATTTATTGTCACACTATTTCACAGAATAGTGAGGACTACTAAAACAACCATCTGGACCGTCAATCCATTCCCCGACTCGTCCCAGCTATATTCTCATTTCTCAAGAGAACAAAGGAAAGAAAGGGTGAGCTCAACTAGCCCAAGAAGAAATATTATGACTAAGATAATACGTAATAAATTATCATTAGTCTTCAACAATATTAAACTAATAAAATATAATGACATCAAGTTTAATCACAGTGAATAAGCAATCCATTAGAAGAGTCAAGAGAGCATGATATCTACTATCTTCTATGATTTAAAATGTTTTCATCAATTTTTATCGCTGAGACTCAGCTTAATAAATAAACCACATCATCGAATCATCCCTGCACTACGGGCCAAGGATATTCATTAAATGATCAATGGTCATGACTATTCCGAATAATCCCTGGTCATAATCAAACCAAAAACTGTCCATCAATGCACTACACGCCACTGAGGACTCTTACCACATCATTTATAACATTATAGGTCATGATTATACTGAATGATCCCTGGTCATAATCATACCAAGTCCATCTATGCACGTAAGCCAAAGATGACTTTCATCACAATATAAGCATGAGGATGATGACAATGACATAATAATTCAATAAAACAAGTTCAAGAATAAATTTTAAAGATTTATAAGTTAATTTATCCTGAAATCAATTACGTCCAAATTGTCAACATGATAATCGCTTTTTGTAGAGTAAAATTCAAGAATGCTCGTAAGAATATTTCTATGAAAAGATATCGGATGAAGCGCAAATATCCGTGATATTCTACTAATTTCATGGAGTATAGAAGTCAAAACTTTAACCAACCTGAGTATAATAGAATATATGAAACTACAAATGGATTTTCGCCGCCATGCAGAATCCACGTAGATAGATCATTTCCACAATTTAATAAGGAATGAATACGAAGGATCATTTACCATGCATGTGGTAATCCACATGTATATGTTATTCCAACGTAACAATAAAGAATGGAATAATGTAAGAATTCACCGTGCATGCGATAGATCCGCATGACATGTTATTCCAATGTAATAATAAATAATGGAATAATGTAAGAATTCACCAGCATGCGATAGATCAAGATGCATGTGTTATTCCAATGTAATAATAAATAATGGAACCAGTGTCATGCGAAAACGCATTGCATTTTGGGATATTTTCGACGTAATAATAAAGAATAGAATAATAGAAGAATTTCACCATGTATGCAGATTTCGTGATGTACAAAGTTATTCCAACATAATAATAAAGAATGGAATAATAGAAGAATTTCACCATGTATACAAGATTGCGATGTATAAAAGTTATTCCAACATACTAATAAGGAATGGAATAACAATAGCTCTCTTCATGAATATGAAAGAAATAATACCCCTTACCTCAAAAGAAGACTGGATACTGGAATAGTGAGGTAACAGACTTCTCTTCTTCTTTCTCTCTATAATTTCTCTCTATAATAATTGCTCTAAAGCTTTAGTGAATTGGTGAGAAATGAAGAAAGAACGAGCTTCTATTTATAGGAAAATATAGTTTTGATAATTGCACGTTTTGGGGCTCAAAATATTACAGTACAATACCTCCAACTTTTCTTTCATTTTTAATTTAGTCCTGCAAATATTATCAAACTTACACCACCTCCCCTAATAGTAAATAATGTGAATCAATAGTTCAATCATGTGAATCAATAGTTATAATCATGTGAAAATACGAATTACAGTATAGTGCCTCCATCTGTACCTCCATTTTTAACTTAGTCATGCAAGTATTATCAATCTTGCACCAACTCCCCTAATAGTACAAGAATGTGAATCAATAGTACACACATGTGAACAAATAGTTATAATCACATGAATTAATAGCAATTAATTCCTCATTTACCCGATTTATCAATATAACCCCCAGACGTCAATTATCATCGGAATAGATGTCAATTTCCACTAACACTAATAATCCCAACACAATGGAACTATCACATTCATCTTTAATCAACACGAAATTATTCATCATTAATATTATAACTCACAGTATTTAACAACCAGGTCGTTCCTAGGAAAGAGGGGGCTTTCCGATAAGGATTTCTCCTTATTGGCGCGCAATTAGATAACCAAACCTCTCCTTGACAAAACTTCTAGACATTGTAAATATTGCAATTTAATAATATGAATAACTTTGTCGTCTCAACTATTGATTTAATAATATATCATATTATGCGTATGATATTGTGACAATAATCGAATCAATAATATAGAGATATGATGCAAAGAATTATCAGAGTAATAATTGAGTATAACCGAGTGACTTCTTCACGTAAGCATCAATAATCAATACTGTAGTGCTACTATGCAACCACGCCAGACATTATAATTTTACTACCGGGTAGTTCAACAATTTTAATGGTAACACTCGTCGTTATTTTAATAAAAGATAATTCTGTCATTTTCTTACTACGACAATACTTCCGTTGTGGGGTCCAAAGAATGATTGTCTTGGTCGCATTTAATATTCCCTCGTTAAAATGAATATTCTCTGACCAATCGAATATTATATAACAACTTTCATACTTTGCAAAATTTGTAAATATTACCCACAACTATAACATTATATCAAATCCACACCATAATATTCAAAAAAAATATTTCGAAAAATTTAAATCTTTATTCATAAAATCTGGGGTCTCACAATCTCCCCCTCCTTATGAAATTTCGCCCTCGAAATTTACGTACGTACCTAGTATGCCGAAGAGGTGAGGATACCTTAAATACCTTTATCGTCGAAAACATTACACGTTGCATACGCAGCATGCCCGATGTCCTCCTATTACCTCTGAATGCACATCAGTCCCTAAAATAGACATTTTAGACCTTGATACCGACCTCAAATATTAAAACATAAAGAATGAAAGTTTTAGGTCTACTCATTATCTTTCCGAATCATCCTGAATCACCTCAATCGGAGTTCGTATGAAAACGTTATGCCCAATTACTAAAGGACGTCCGGACAGATTTTGGCTTAACACTTGACCAGCGCTTTAGCGCCCAAATTTGACTTGGGCAAGCGCCTAGCGCCTCAAGAATGAATCTAAGCCCGAGCCTAGAGCCTAGGCGCCACCCTTGACACTTAACTCCAATTTTTCAGATTTTGCAACTTTTGAGGCACATACTTCAAATCTTCATAACTTCTTCATCCGTTATCGAAATTAGTCCATTTTCGAGGCTATAGAAAGCTTGTAACATGCTCTATAAAACCCCCATGATTCCAACATAATAATAAAGAATGGAATAATAAAAGAATTTCACCATGTATGCAGTACTTCGCATAGACAGGTTATTCCAACATAATAATAAGGAATGGAATAATAATAGCTCTCTTCATGAATACGAAAAGAAATAATACCCCTTACCTCAAAAGAAGATCGGATACCGGAATAAGGAGGTAGCGACTTCTCTTCTTCTTTCTCTCTATAATTTCTCTCTATAATAATTCCTCTAAAGCTTTAGTGAATTGGTGAGAAATGAAGGAAGAATGAGCTTCTATTTATATGAAAATATAGTTTTGATAATTGCACGCTTTTGGGACTCAAAATATTACAAAGACAATACCTCCAACTTTTTTTCATTTTTAATTTAGTCCTCGCAAGTATTATCAAACTTGAACCACCTCCCCAATAGTAAATAATGTGAATCAATAGTTCAATCATGTGAATCAATAGTTATAATCATGTGAAAATACGAATTACAGTATAGTACCTCCATCTATACCTCCATTTTTAACTTAGTCATGCAAGTATTATCAATCTTGCACTAACTCCCTAATAGTACAAGAATGTGAATCAATAGTACACACATGTGAACAAATAGTTATAATCATGTGAATTAATAGCAATTAATTCCTCATTTACCCGATTAATTACTCGATTTATCAATATAACCCCTGACATCAATTATCACCTAATAGATGTCGATTTCCACTAACACTAATAATCCCAACACAATGGAACTATCACATTCATCTTTAATCAACACGAACTTATTCATCATTAATATTATAACTCACAATATTTAACAACAAGGTCGCTCCCAAGAAAGAGGGGCTTTTCGATAAGGATTTCTCCTTATTAGCAACAAGCAATTAGATGACCAAACCTCTCCTCGATGTAACTTCTAGACATTGTAAATATTGCAATTTAATAATATGAATAACTTTGTCGACTCAACTATTGATTTAATAATATATCATATTATGCATGATGATCTTGTGACAATAATCAATCAATAATACGAGAGATATGATGCGTAATTATCGTAGCAATAATTGAGTATAACCGAGTGACTTCTTACGTAAGCATCAATAATCAATACCGTGTGTTACTATGCAACCACGCCAGACATCGCATTTTTACTATCTGGGTAGTTCAACCTGCTTTTAACTGTAACACTCGCCATTATTTTTAATAAAAGATAATTACATCATTTTCTTACTACGATAATGCTTCATTGTGT
The DNA here is from genome assembly GCA_020205615.1 of Panax quinquefolius. Taxonomy (NCBI): domain Eukaryota; kingdom Viridiplantae; phylum Streptophyta; class Magnoliopsida; order Apiales; family Araliaceae; genus Panax; species Panax quinquefolius. Next base: position 126,711,354 of record CM035156.1, read on the forward strand.
GGTCCACCAATGATTGTGTCGTTGTATTTAATATTCCCTCGTTAAAACAAATATTCCCCACCAATCGAATATTATATAACAACTTGCATAGTTTGAAAAATTTGTTAATATTACCCGCAACTATAACATTATATCAAATCCACACTATAATATTCAAAAAAAATATTTTGAAAATTTTAAATCTTTATTCATAAAATCTGGGGTCTCACATATAGTCCATATAACAGACTACAATTTGGTTACAACAACATCATCAAACTACTTAAAATCTGCCAGATTCTTGCCTTGAAAAACATTGTCAGACACTGATAAATAGCTTTCTGGGTTACCCAGAACTCTAGGTCATGCTTGGTCAACTAAGTTTGACTGCTTATAACATGAAATCTAGACATGATCTGAGCTTGATTCAAGTTCCAGATCAAAGCCCTTACAACATAGAATAGATCTATAACATTAAACACAACAAACAACTAACACATAATAATCTATAGGCTCTGACATTAGGCTGTCAGAGCATAAATTAGGGTTCATGGTCAGCTTCTACAAACTAAATTTTGAGCATCTAGATGTTATGGATCTGGGATCCAACAACCCAGATCACTAAATGACACCCTCTAACACATATCTAAACAACAAACAACAACATTAACACCAATTTTTAAGAATTTCTAGAATTAGGGTTTATACCTCCTTTTTGAGCTTGATCTTGATTCTGACCTTGATGTTTGATCCTAGCAAGCTAACACATAATCTTGGCTTAGCTTATTACTTAATCTCACTCTAAAATTTTGGATGGGGAAGAGAGAGAAGGTTTGGCTAGGTTGAGTAGTAAAGTAAGTGAATTTCCTTACTTGAATGCTTTCAATCCTTAGTGCAATGTATATAATCTAGCAAGTTGAATGATTAAAGTTGTTTACTAAACCATGTGGCTAGCTAGAGTTAGTTATCAACTCCTTACTAGAGCTAGATCTACAGTCCACCTTATTAAAATAATAAAAAGGGTAGTTTGGTCATTTGACTTATAAAGTGCATGACAACTTGGTAACTTCTCACAATCATTAGGTTTTGACTCTTAGGGTTTGACCCTAAGGTTACACAAACTTATATTCTAGCATTTACTAATTAGGTTTTAAAATAGAGATTAAGGTTTCTAATTTATAATTAGGATCTCCTAATTATATTAAGGTTCCCTAATCACATTAGGGCTTTTAAATAGGATTAATGTTTCCTAATTAATATTAAAATCATTGAATTACTAATTAGGTCTTCCTAATTATACATTAGGGTTTCCAACATTAGAAATTAGGGCTTTCTAATTAATCAATTAGGGTTATCCTAATTATACTTATAATTAATAACATAAAACTTTATACTTATCTTCAAGCTTCCCAATTAGGGTTTTAATATTTTGAATTAGGTTACTAACTCCTTAATCGAAATTAGGGTTTCTATAAATTTGGTAAGAGGGTTTCTTATCAATCGTTAGGGTTTTCTAACCTAACGCCGAGGTTCTAAAATATTATTAGGTTTATGATCGATATAATTTATTCTATTAACCTCGACCCTTTAACCACATAATCGCATACATATATACGACCATATATACATACTCTTAACATTGTAAACCTTCACTAAAGTTTTTAAATTCACAAAATTTATTCCCAAAATGTCAAATACATTCACTTATTTTCCTGCTCAGGTTTAATATTTAACCTCTATTCAATCTTTTAAGATTTTATTAAATTGTCTAAATTCTCGGGTTGTCACAGTACCAAAGGTGATTATGGACAAAACAAAGCTCATGATTCAAGGGAGGCGCGTTTGTCGTGATCGGCTAAAACGCGAGAAACCCTAACGAGGTGATCACGTAAAGTTAATCTTGAATTCTTGTGAAGTTTATACCTTATTAGATGCTCTGCTTCTACCCATTCTTTTATCTCTCCTACTTGTGCTCAACGCTTAAACTTGACTCCGGAGGAATTAGACTTTGACTTATCTCATGGAGACTCTGCTTAGAAAAACTTTCATTACATCCACTGTTTATAAATCTTGCTTGATCCAAGTTGGCACCATCACATTACTTGTTGATCTTATCTCTTTAAAGATACTTGCATTTGACGTGATTTTAGGGATTGATTGGTTAACTACTTATCATGCCAAAATTGATTATTTTCGTAAGGTTGTTAGTTTTCATATTCCTAACCAACCTGTTATGCGAATTCAAGCAACCAAACTATTAAAGTCAATCACTGTCATATCAAGCCATAAAGCCATTCATTTATTAAAAAATGGATGTCAAGCTTTCTTAGCCCATGTTATGGACTTGAACAAAAACACTTCAGATTTGAATAATATTTCTGTTGTTAGTGAATTTTTTCGACGATTTCAAGAACTTCCTGGTCTACCCCCAGAACGTGAAGTTGAATTCTTTATTGACCTTGAACCCGGTACAAAACCCATTTCTAAAACCCCATATCGAATGGCTCCTATTGAATTTCAGGAGTTAAAAGTCCAACTACAGGAATTGTTAGACATCGGTTTCATTCATCCTAGTACATCTCCTTAGGGTGCTCCTGTTTTATTTGTAAAGAAGAAAGAAGGGAGTATGCGACTTTGTATTTACTACCGGGAATTGAACCATGTCACCATCAAGAATAGGTATCCCCTACCTCGCATTGATGACCTGTTCGACCAGTTGCAAGGAGCACAATTCTTTTCAAAGATCGATCTTCGTTCTAGATATTATCAGCTGAAGATTAAAACTAAGGATATTCTAAAGACCGCCTTGTAACTCCCCAGATGGGCATTATGAATTCTTAGTCATGTCTTTTGGATTGACTAATGCTCCTGCTGCTTTCATGGATATGATGAACCGTGTATTTAAGGAATATTTGGATCAATTCGTTGTCGTCTTTATTGATGACATCCTCATCTATTCCAAAAGCCGTGAAGATCATGAGCACCATTTGAAGCTGGTATTTCAAAGGTTTCGTGACAACAAGCTATATGCCAAGCTGAAGAAATGCGAGTTCTGGCTTAAGGAAGTAGCATTCCTTGGGCACGTGGTTTCAAAACATAGAGTATCCGCTGACCTTGGCCAAGATCAAGCAATAAAGTTGGGAGCAACCGAAGTCGGTGACCAAAGTGCGTAGCTTTCTGGGCTTAGCTAGTTATTATCGGAGATTCATGGAAGGATTTTCTCGAATTGCTACTCCGTTAACTCAGCTGACTCAGAAAGATATAAAATTCATATGGAGCGAGGAATGTGAGAAGAGTTTCTAAGAGCTCAAGAGGAGACTCATTTCGGCACCTGTTCTAACAATACCATCTGGTTCGGATAGATTTGTTATCTACAGCGATGCTTCAGGCAAAGGGTTAGGATGTGTTCTCATGCAACATGGGAAAGTCATAGCCTATGCCTTGCGACAACTCAAAGAATATGAGAGGAATTATCCTACTCATGATCCGAGTTAGCGCAGCAATGCTTTTATGTTAAAAATCTAGAGACACTACCTGTATGGGGAGAAAGTGGAGATTTATACGGATCATAAAAGCCTCAAGTATTTCTTCACCCAAAAGGAACTCAACATGAGGCAATGACGTTGGCTCGAGCTGTTGAAAGATTACGACCATAACATTCAATATCATCCTGGAAAAGCAAACGTTAGAATGACGCATTTATCGAGTAAAAGATCGATGCGGTATGAAAAGCGATGTTGTTAACACAAAGACCCATTTTGTATGACTTACAAAAGATGGAGATAGAGTTAAAGGCTCCAAGTACCCATGTGATGATATTAAACATACGAATAGAACTGACTTTAATCGATAAAGTTAAAGTTACTCAAGCCACAGACCCAGAGATGATACGTATGAAGAATAAAGTACAAGAAGGTGTTATTCCAGAAGCAAGAATCGATGAAGAAGGAATACTTTGAGTCAACTCCAGACTTTGTATTCCTAATGATTCTAACTTGAAGCATAGAATCATGATGGAGGCGCACAACACACCATTTGCAATCCATCCTGGGAGTACCAAAATGTATCATGATCTTCGACATACATTTTGGTGGAGCAATATGAAGAGAGAGATCGCGGAGTTTATCTCGAGGTGTTTAACTTGTCAACGTGTAAAGGCAGAGCATCAAGTGCCAAAGGGTCCATTGCAACCACTTGAGATTCTGAAATGGAAATGGTTACACATTACTATGGATTTCGTTATGGGTCTTCACAAGGTTTCTCAAGGTATAGATGCGATTTGGGTTATTGTTGATAGATTAACCAAGTCTGCTCATTTCTTGCCTAGATGTGAGACTTATTACCTTGAACGTCTTGCTCGTATGTACGTAAATGAGATTGTGAGATTGCATGGCATGCTAGTATCCATAGTTTCGGATCGTGACCCAAGATTTACTTCACGATTTTGGATTAGTTTGCAGAAAGCTATGAGCACGGATTTACGATTCAGTTCGGCATACCATCCTCAAATGGACGGGCAATCAGAAAGGACTATTCAAACTCTTGAAGATCTATTAAGACTATGTGTCCTAGATTTCAAAGGGAGTTGGGATAAGTACTTACCATTGGTGAAATTCTCCTACAACAACAGTTATCAAGCAAGTATAGGTATGGCTCCATTCGAGGCATTGTATGGACGAAAGTGTCATTCTCCATTATATTAGGACGAGGTGGGTGAAGCAACGTTGTTGGGACCAGAATTAGTACGCATGACTACAAAAAAGATTCAAATGATCCGGCAACGTATAAAGACCTCACAAGATCGACAAAAGAGTTATGTTGATCTTCATTGGAAGGACGTGAAATTTAATATTGGAGATCATGTACTGTTATGTATTTCTCCATGGAAGGGAGTTACAAGATTCGGGAAGAGAGGAAAGCTCAATCCATGATTTGTTGGTCCATTTGAGATTCTTGACCGAATAGGAAATGTGGCCTATAGACTCGCATTACCTCCAAGCATGTCTCGTGTTCATAATGTTTTTCATATATCTATGCTTCGTAAATATGTTAAAGACCCAATCCACATTATTGCGTTAGAACCAGACAAGATAGCCAAAGATTTAACGTACGAGGAGGTACCTATCAAGATCTTGGATAGGAAAGAGCATGTTCTACGAACAAAGTTTATACCACAAGTCAAGGTTTTGTGGAGGAACCATGCTATGGAGGAAATGACCTAAGAGTTGGAATCAGAAATAAAAGTGAGGTACCCTCACCTTTTCGAAACACCAGGTACGTACGTCAATTTGAGGATGAAATTTCATAAGGAGGGGAGGTTGTAAGACCCCAACTTATTATAAATAAAATTGAATTTCCTCTATTCATTATCTTTAAATAATAAGGAGTTAATTTGATATAATGCTTTGGTTATGGGTGAAATGTGAAAATTTTATAAAATAAGCAAGTGGTTATAAAAGATTCATTTTGTTGGGAAATATTCGTTTAGTCGTGGAATATTCTTCATTGCCGTTTGGGAATATTCGCATGCGACTGGCAAGCAATGCCATTATGGGTCCCATAACTAATAACTATCGGATGAAGAAAACGACAAGTTTAAGTTTTTATAAATAACGGCGTAATTGTTACCATTAACACTGTTGGATTACCTGGTGGTTAAAATACAGTGATACGTCTGGCGTGGTCGCATAAAGAAGCACACAATATCGCATAAAGATTTTTGAATTATTGATTCTTATGTAAGAAGGCACTACTCAATAATTGTTACGAAGAATTATCGCTCAATATTTTATTTTATTGATTCAATAATTATTGCGTTGATATTTTATATTATTGTTGTTTCAATAATTATCATTACACAGTATTTCTCATTATCAGATCAATAATTCATATTATTTGAATAATATTATTAGATAGCATTATTGGAAATGTCTAAGGAAGTTCTATCTAGAAAAGGGGTTTGGTCACCTAATTACACGCCAATAAGGAGAAATCCTTATCGAAAAGCCTCCTCTTTCCTGGGAACGACCTGGTTGTCATAATTGTGATTTTGTAATATTATTTGTGAATAATTAATTATTGATTTATATGATAAGAAAATATTTATTTTATGTGGATGGATAGAAAAATATTTATTTTGTGTGGATATAAATGAAGGAATTAATGCTGAGGTGTTTTATCAGTATTTTGTCAAAATGGAAGTATTAAAAATCGTCCGTATGTGGATTTCGGGCATATTTCGTTTAGAATTTGGAAAAACTTAAAGCTAAAAAATTGTAGAGAATTTAATTTCCTATGGAATGGATATAAAATTCGTATTTTTCTGATAAAAGGGCTATTTATTATGAATTATTGAAGGTTCGGAAATTAAATATTTTTATTTAAAAACATGGTGGGCCCCACTTTTGGTTGGTGTGGAAATTCTGATTTCTGGTGGGCCCCACTTGTGATAGCTGATAAATTGGGTCAAATAAATGTGCGTAGAAAATTTTATTATTATTTTATTAATTAAATCTCCTTTCTTGCTCTAAAGATTTTTTCTATAAATAGGGTGTTTAGTTAGAATTGAAAATCACACCAGAAACAAATTTTTTCTCTCTATATATATATTATCGAGCGTATTTTATTAGTATTTAGATACTTTGAGAGTTGTTATTCAGTGCAAGTTTCCTTCGGTTTTACGTCCGATATTCCAGTCAGAAGTACTGTTCTTTTGAGGTAAGGGATGTTATTTTCTTCGTAAATGATATTATTTTTTTCAATATCATTATGCTGAAATATTGATATGAATTTTATTGTGGAATTTCTACCTTTTAGTGTCGGGGTTACTATTCACGTATACGACACTATTCACCGAAAAATAAAATTTTCTCTTCTTTGTCCTTGATGTCTATTATGGTTACTATCTTTGATTGTATCCATGTTTTGATCTTCATTCTAGAATTTTACTCTATTATGGTTTATTATGGAGTATTTTTAAATTTGAATTATCTAAAGTACGAATCTCTAATCTTTGTCCTTTTATCTCACTGGATTCGTTCTCTAAAATATTTTTCATCATCCTCAGTCTTTATTTGTGATACTTGATGAATATCTTTGGCCTGTAGTGGAAAGATGAATGATTACCTGATGAATATCTTTGGCCCATAGTGCAAAGATGAACAGGTGTTGAAATGAACATGACCAACTGGTGATACAAATGAATATCTTTGGCTCGTAGTGCAATGATAAATATTTGATGCAAGATGTATATTGATTGATGTTACAGGGATAAAATATTGATAATGGACTTTTAAATTCATAGATGATAGTAGATTTCATTCTTTACTTAACTCTTCTAATGAATTGTTATTTCCGCTACGAATATTGATCTAAAACTTGTTGTCCATTATATTTTATCTGATTTATTGAAGGCTAACGATAATTTGTTGTTCATTATCTTAGTCATAATATTCTTTACTGGGCTAGTTGAGCTCACCCTTTTCTTTTTTGTTCTATTTTTCTTCTCAAGAAGCGAGAATATAGCGAGAAGTAGTTGGGGTGTGGAATGATGGTTCTAGACAGTTGTTTAGCAGTCCTCACTGTTTTGTAAAATAGTGTATCAATAATTGTAATGAGGACTTTATCTGAGTGTGGATATTGTCTAGAAGACAATATTTGTATTTAAACTCACAGTTTATGTGTTGTCGTATTTTGCACGATAATTGTATTAATAAAGTTGTAGTTGTTTCTGTACCATATTTTTGGGGACTCAGAATGGGTGATGTATACCTATTTTGGGGGCATCACAATAACCCAGAAGAGAAAATATACAATTTTTCTAATATGAGCTTCTGGCCTGATACTATTGAAGTAATATAAAGAAATTCTTCACTGCCTTCGTTATTGGTTTTAATATAATAACCATTATAACGTATATCCTTAAAGCTGAGCAAATTTTTGCTTGTCTCATAAGAATATAAAGAATTATCAATACAAAGTTTTGTGCTATTTGACAACATTATAATCGCTCTTCCAGAGACTTTAATTAAGTTTGATGAATAATCGCTCTTCCAGATCCTTTAATCAAGTTTGATAAGCTTTTGGCCCATACATCTTTAAATATACAAAAACATAAATTTAACTTTATTACTTGAAACTTAAATTAAATATATAATAAAAATACTTATTATAATGTCATAATACAATGAAATAAAAATAATTAATTGGTATGAACATTTCTATCAACATCATCAAGGAAATCATAGATATCAAAATTAGTTATTTTCACTCCATTTGAAAAGTCAAAATAATTCATGGGATCTTCAGGATCATTATGATCAATAAAGTTTATTTTAATTCCATTTTTTTTCTTTTATGGAGTCTTGGTACAAATTTTCCAAATGTTTAGAAGTACAACATGTACATTCTCTTTTCTATATTGATTGTTCCTTTCATGCCCACGACCACAACCATAATTTTCTCTATGTTTATCAAATGAGGTTTCATTCACTTCAGGGAATGGAGTAGAACCAGTCAGACGAAATTGATAATTTTTTAGCAAAAACTAATTATTTGTTCAGCCACTAGAAGAAATGATATCACTTCTAGGAATATAATTTTCTTTATCGGTTCAAAGAATATATTATGAACTTATACTCACAATTTTGCTACTGCAGGAGCATTCGAGGCATGAAATATAGTAAATATTTTTTCTAACATGTCTTTATAAATATTTTTTTTAATGGAGATGATGGAGAATAAAAATAATTGATTTTACATGATCCTGCAGAGATGCATGTTTGTCAATCTTAATTATATATCCAAAGTTGTCTTTATATGAATATCAGTATCAAGAGTCCATGACAAGTAATTCTTTCTAGATATATATCAAGGACAACAAATTCAAATTAATAAGATTTGACATCTATATAAATATATAAATACGTAAGAAATTAAATAACTAAGTATAAATTTATAAGAAGACAATAAAAATATTTACCCTTCTCTAGTCACTTTCAAAGTAGGAGAATTGGAAGGTGGAATGATTATTTGTTTATACTAATACTACTACATCACAAAAATAGTGTACTTACGTAATTTGTATTCTCAGAAACTTCAGAGTTGTCCATTATCATTATTGTCTCATGCGTTTCATGTTAAACAAAATGTTTATATGTATATCAAATATAATTGTAATGAAACAATACTTACAGTGAGTTGAGAGAACCTTTTTTTTTTCTTCCCAAAATTAGGTAGAGAATCGTACTGATAGCATGTTATAAAAGTTTACTAAAATTAAGAACAAAGATGATTAAAGGAAAAAGAGCATTCTCATTATATTTTCATGTGTCTCGCTCACTTTACAATGCTATTATTTATAGATATAAGAACATCAATACTAGGAGGTTATAAAACTCATAGGTCATGAGTTTCATAACTCAAATGGTTATGGGAGTTTCAAAATCATTATAATCAAAGATAAAAAGAATGAATCTAGACATCCATTATAATTTTATAACATATATGTACATATTAATTAAGTAACCAATTTAGTATTGAGTGCATGGTTCAATTTTAAGTGAAATGGTTCATATTCGAAACTCAATTTGAAAGCTCATGAGTAACTCGCTTTATAAACGAATTGAGTACTTACGAGTCAAGTAAGTCCGAGTAATGATCCGAGTCGAATCTGGAAGCAAAATATATATCTCTTTATCGAATCTGAATCGATTGAATCGAGTTTAATCTGAACATAAAAGTGTTCACAAGATTCACTTTTATTCTACCCCTAATGACCAAACCCTCTTTACTCAATGATAAAATAACTATTCATAAGGTTTTGGGTCCAAAAAGATCCATTCTTGCCCAGGCATGAATGTTAAGATTTCAGTTAAACTTGCCGGAAAAAAAAGATATCACACTTCTCCTGAATTGTTTCCATTAAAAATAATAAGAAAAAAAGAAAAAGAAAAGTTTAATAAATGTGTCCTGCACAAGAAAGAGGGAAGAAAGTGCAAGGGGGATGACTGTGGGCCTCATCAAGAAAATTACTCTGCATACCACGATATTGCTACTAGTGTATATAATTTTAGAACGGAATACTTCCCATCTAAAAAAAGAGAAGGCACAAAGACCAAAAAAAAAAAAAAGACTGTCAATATAAACACGAGCTCTATTAAGATTATAACACATTATTAATAAAGTTATTGTGTTGAACTTATCTTTATTTTCATAATGTGTCCTTATCCTAACACCCTCTTGTATATGAAAACAGGGTAATTGAACCAGTAGTAGTTTTTCAGCTCTTACCATTAGCAATCAAATCTAAAATTATGCACATAGTAGTAGAGTGCAATATACAGGGGTCCTTTTGAAGACTGAATTCATTTGCAATAATTTCTTTCAGCAAATAAACTAAAAGCTACAATTGTCCCAAGCACTGCTGCAAACTAACAAGCCTTTGACAGACATGAGTTGGTACAAATTCCAGCCTACCCAGATTTTTTTTCTAAAAAATTCAGTCATCCTGTAAATGAGCAGAACTCGCAGCTTACCCTCGCTTCACAGGCCTTTGCACATAAGATTTGTTGGGGTCTTCTGTCTTGAGCTTCGGGGGTCGAATCTCTCCTTTTTTAACCTGAAGAAAATACAGTAAGAAACTTTTTTACCCATGAAATAATCACCAAAATTAATCTCTTTTACCTTCTTTCCGCCCTTCATAAAGTCACGCCAACTAGAAACCTGACGACAAATAGAAAAATAAAGATTATAACTCTTGCATAAACAATGAGCTTGATTAAGTCATAAAAATTTGACGATGGAATGTCAGGATCCACCATTGTTTTATGTTCAAAACTAATACATGGAACTACTTTAACATGCAAAAATACGTTCATTTGTATAATATAATCACTTCTATACATTTGAATAACGAAATGGAAAATTGTGCCAACTGCTGCCAACCAATATAAACTCCTACATAGATGTGCAACATGGAACACGCGTGCGGCGCAGAGTCTTTAAATCCTTGTTTCTACTACTATTGATTGATTAGTACAATTATTATACAGGTTAAAACTTTTACATTTCCATTATGCACCAATTATTGTCTGCACAGTTACCTCAAGATCTTAACACCACAATGTTGTCTTATGGAGCTCAACATATCGAGCAGTCAAAAATCTGATTCAAGGCGAGGGATATTATTATCATCCCAAGCCTATGGTTCAGTCGCCCTATGTTCATAAAAGTTAAACTAATGATCTAATAAAATTACATCATTAAAGCAATAACATTCCAAAACGCAGTTAACCAAAGGAGCAACCAAATTCTTTTTAGCCATCTACGAGATGGCTGGATACTTACTAATTAATTGAACTTTAGCTCATACTGCTGGTAGAAAGAATGGACATTTCACTGCTGAAACATTTGGGTTGAACTGGACCAGACAGTATATATTAGGGAGTTGAACAAACTCAAACCATCACAAAATTTTTGTCCAAACAACTTTCTCCAGCAAAGAAAAAGAGGTTAATTTCACCAGATTTCCATGTATTACTTCTGCATACTGGTTTTATGTTAGATGGATTTCAACAGATGGAACTAATTATGCAAGACATATATTGGGTGGCTACAACACAGATAATTAGACACCAACTTGGACACCCCAGGGGGGACATGTTACCCTTTTATTCAAAATTGTATTTATTTACATTTAAGTACTTGGCGGCTATCTACTGGAATTAGAAAATTCCAGTACTGAGATGTCACAGACCAGAGTTTAAAAAAATCTTAGGCTCCCGCTCAGACCACAATGCACAAGCATGACATGCATAAATCATAATAGATGGAAAGTGATAACAGAAAACAACAAACCCTCTTTTCTCTTGTTCCTTCCCACTGCTCCTCATGTTCCCGCTTTCTTTTCCACATCTCTTTTGTCTCTTCCTCATCCTTTTTCAGCCTACCCTCCTCTTCCGATATCTATACAGCATCCAAGGGGAGAAAGTTTATGGAAGTGTTTATGCAAGTACAAACAAGAATATCAATCAAAACATAAAACAGTAAGCGTCCAACCTACCCAAGATCTGCATTTTCCTTCGCCTCCATTCTTGGTCTGTTAAAAGTTCTCGAACCTTCAATTCTAGTTGATGCTGGAATTCCTCTGATCGTTCATATTCTTGCTCATATTTTCCCTGAAAAAAAATTCAAGGGGCATAGTAATGAAAGCTTGCCTCAGGAGTAAAATATTATCTCTTAAACACTGGCCAAGAAACAATAAAATTACCAAGTGAATGGTTTGCTCCTGGCTGGCACCCCCCCTCATTTGACACTTCAACAAAAAAAAAACTCCCTTCCCTCACTCTAAACCTAGCTTTTACTTAAATATCAGTATTTAATTTAAATTAAGTTAGGAGGTACGTTTATTTGTAATTTGACAACTATTTCTTAAAACATGATTTTTAAAATGGGCTCTAATTTTGCAGAGGAAGTATAATTAAGCAAGGCAAAACATAGCAGCACTATTTAGAGATGCAGTAATATTATGCATCCAGCTCCAGTTATGTATAAAATTTGTAATCTTAAAATAATTCTGGAAAATGATAAAAAGAAAAAGATTCTGATCCTCGTGGTTTCGAATAGTAAAGAGTAATTAATGAATTGCCATGTTCTAAAAATTCCCTCGTAGGCGCTAGGCCCCCCTTGGCACCCCGCCTAGGTGTTAGGCCCCCCTTAGTGCCTCGCCTAGGCGCTAGGCACCCCCTGGTGCCTCACCTAGGCCTAAGGCGACAAAAAATAATTCCAGGAAATTAGGCGGGGCCTAGGCGGAGTTTAGGCGGAGAATTTTTTTTATTTTAAAAACTATCCAAACCAGATCTTGATATATTTTTTTTTTTTAATGATTTACCATATTCATAATACAGGTTGTAGCATATCAAATCACAACAAGAAGTGAATAATATCAAGTCAAAATGGATAATTTTTTTATAGTTGTAATTTTTTGAATTTGTATCAACTTTAAATTATATAAATGATGATACATTTGTAATATTTAGTTTATTTCAATATAATTCTTAAATTTATGTTTAGTTTCTTAAGTTTTAATATTGAATTAAATTTTTGAAATTTGAAATTTTATTATTTAATAGCAATCTTGTTTATAAATAAAACTAATACGTTAAAAATATGTTTAAACTTTGAACAATTGCATGTTTGTGTTTGAACTTTGATAATATGAATATGTGTGAACTTTAAGCAAATGCCTTTATTATAGATTATTTTGCTTTATATTATTGTTTTATTTGGATAAATGTAAGATAAAATATTAAAATTGGCTTAAAATAAAAAATTACGCCTAGGCCCCTCCCAGACTGGCTCCCGGTCGCCCGCCTCCCGCCTAACATCTTTTAGAACATTAATGAATCGTAGCAATAGAACAGCTGTTGCATCCCTAAATTACCTCATCAACTAGTGACTTCAACTTAGAAGCTGTGTCCTTCTTCAGCTGCTTCTTCCTCTTTGCTTTAAGTTCTTCTGCAATTCAGATTTAATGATGAGCTATTTGCTATTAATAAATGTATATAGGATGGGAAAGGCAAATTCCAAGGACTTGCCAAATAAATAAAAGTGTGTAAAGAACCTATTAACCTCTGTAATTTTATTCAGAATTTATAGAGCACAATTTTAAGAAATAACCATAAATTAGGTTTAGGTAAAGACAAGAATGTAGAACTATTCTGACACCAAACCTTTTGCAGATGATTCCTGAATAAAGTGGCAGAAACATGAGTCCCAATAACAAAATGTATTTAACAAAGCAAGGGAGATGATAAATAGTCAAACCAAAAGAATATACTTAAACAATGATAAAGCTTCAAAAATACAGAATTTACTCCCTCTATACCAAAAGATACAATTTTAAAACAAATTTGAAGGAAAACTTTAAATATATCCCTAATATTTGTTTGAATTGTAATAGTGGTTGCATAATAGTACTCGACCAAGAATAAAAGTAAGGCATCTTAGAAACTTCATGTCACTTTATAGTTTAATAATAGAAACCTATCTCTAATTATCTTAGAAATTTCATGTCACTTTATAGTTTAAGAATAGAAATGTATCTCTAATTTTGAAATGGACAAAAGAAAAATGCATCTTCAGTTTTGGAATGGAGGGAGTATCAAACAGTTGAGAACTCCTGTGGGGTCAAGTGACCACCACAAGTTCTGGATCTTTTTTTTTAAGTGTTGTGGTATCTTGGTAACTTAAGAACCTTCATTAGATAATTCTTTGTCACAGGTGGGGGGATCCAAACGAGCTAGGATAATATACTTGATTTTTTTGTTTGAGATTAAAGCTAAGTACTCCTCTTTCACAAAAAAATGTCTCATTTTGTTGTTTTTAAAGTGAATTTGTGAACTCCTAAAATCCAAAATTTATAAGAATTCTTGTGATTTTAGATAATATAATCATTATAAATGTAAAGTATGTAAAAGTATTATAAATTACAAAATTTGTTACTCTGTCCATTCCAAAATTAGAAATACATTCCTAAAACGACAACTTTTAAGAATAATTTATGTTTCCAAATGTAATTAATATCAGTTAAGAATTTAGTAGTTGTGATGTGATGGTAGAAATATTAGTAAAACAATAATGGCCTATTAGGAATATGAACTCACTATATAATCCTAAAATATAAATATATCTCCATTTTTCTTTTCTTTTTTTAACTTGCTAAAAAGGAAAACATATCTCTAAATTGGAAGGAAGGGGGTATTAATAAAACTTTCATGAATCACACCAATCTACTATATAATTAAAAGCACAAACTTCTCATAGTCTTATTTGAATATACATTTACATTCAATTGATTATCTTAAGAATTAAACCAAAAAACCTCTATCCATGTAGTCCGTACTTAGCATGGGGTTGGTGAGCTTGTTTTAAAGATACCATTGACTTTAAAAATCAAAAGTTACTCTCTTTTTGTGAAAGAGATGTCATATTTGTTTGGATATAAATTATACTCCCTCCATTCTAAAATATAAAATCATTACCGACTTTTTGAAGTTAAATTGAGACACTTGTAAAATCTAAAATTAAAATAATTCATTCAATTTAAATCAATACAATGATTATTATTGTTAATTATTTAAAAAGTACTACTAATTATAAGATTTTAATGTTTCATAATTTTTAATGAATATTATCAATTTTGAGTTTTAAAATTGTCTAAAGTTGACTTTTAAAGTCAATACTAATCTTATAATTGAAATGGAGGGAGTATCTGATTATATCATTTTTATATGGGAATAGAAATGTCTCTTATTGAAGTCTTTGAAATGTATTAGTTTTGCCTTCTTTTTCCATTTATTTGCATATCAGTTAGCATCATAACCTTGGAAATTTTGATTGTTTCTATCTCATGAGCAAACATAATTTACATTATAAGTCTATGATGTCATATAAGAAGTTACCCTAATTATGTTAGTCAGTTGTAGTTCTCCTAGGATTGACAACTCAAATGATTATACATTTCATTGCAGATAGTTTACTATTTCCTAAGTTGTATTCTATTTTTTGTTCCCTAAACAGTAGGTTGCATTATATCAGCAAAAAGGTAAACAATTGATGTGGCCAAAAAAATGAAAAGTTAAGGAATATAAAAATAACAGTTAGTTTTCAATATTATTTACATCTAATTTTTTTCATGACAATGGTGACACCTCTCCAAAAATCATGGGTCCGCCTGCCAGCAAGACTAATTTTTCTTTTTCTTTAAAAAAGAGAGTAGAAAATAGGTATATTGAACGCGAATAAGACTTGTCAAATAAAAAAAACAAGGTGAATAGAAAACATCCAGTCCTTGAACTACAGAAGCTAACACAAACCTTTTGCTGAATTCACTTGGTTCAGAAGGTATTCTCGTTCTTGTGGATCAAGTAACAATTGTTGGGCTTTTGCTAATGCTGCAAAAAAGATGACAATATATTGTTAGTAAAGAACTGATTCAAAATTATGACCAAAAACCAAAGGGTCAGAATGAATAGGAGGGTATGATAGCAAAAGAAATTTGGAAAAGAGGAATACAACATTCAGAGGCACAATATAAAGATCTGGCACCGTAATTACCATCCATGACATTTGAAATACTCGAACTGATGTCATATTGCTTGTGCAAAGTTTAGAGTTAATCATGGAAGGTTAAACAAGAGGGTAATAGAGAGTCAAATTTTCCAAGAAACATTTACTCCATTTTTAATTAATATAAAAGAATACTGGTGTAATTAGATAAGTGAAGTACAAAAGTACGACAAGAAGTCCTACAAAACAAAACTAGTGAAAAATAAATACCATGTCCTAAATGGAGGACAACCCACCAATATATGAATATCATAGAATGCTAAGAGGAGTGACTGTAAACCTTTGGTATTAAGCCCGACTTTGAGAAGGCCATAGGATGTGTTGGTTCATTTTAGATAGGTCCTTTTCCTCCTTTCTAGATCAATATTGTGACGCATCCAAATTCGGGTAACTTTAAATCCTGAATAAGGTGCTACATGCTACAACATCCACATATATCTAGCTATATAAGCTTAATGACACGAATGTTATTACCATATTATTACATCATATCCGTTCAATCTCGTTCAATCTCAGATTCTATAACCATTACATGATTCATAATGTTATAATATTGCATATTACATAGTAATATTAAGCTCTACCAGATCATCCATTCCTTCCTCTTTATCCTTCCTTTAAACCAGAATAAAACTTGTCTTTCTCTTTAAAACATTTTCGAAACGACATAATGGTCATTTATAATAAGATGGTCGTCAGACCAAGAACTTTCTTATACTTTCATTGAAAAAGACTACCCGACATTAAAACCGTAAATCCGATATTACTTACGAGTACGTCTAGGTGATCAGCTTATAGTACCATATGTTGTACAACACTCATCCGGTTAAAAGACTATGCGTTTAAGTTTGACCCCTGCATGTCAGCCGAAAACTCGACTAAATACATTTGTTTGTTCTTTCTCTGACTTGCCTTTAAATCGATACCAAAACAATTGGATTTGGACAGCTTAACATATCATCAATAATATTTTGAAAGATTTTATAACAAATCAATAAAACATTTTAGCAATTGTCTAGCCAAAACAAATGGCATTGACACTTCCTTAAACAGTTCATGTATATTGAACATTAAAACTTTAACAATTTATGTCATAACATAGCTTGAATACTTGTACAAATATTAAGATTTGCATAAGCATGGAATTCACAAAATAATATAAGAATTGTGTTCATTTTATTTTAAAACATCACATAGGCTTTATAAGAATATATTCAGATGAAGTTAGAAAACTTGCTCAATAAAATCAGAGTAAGTTTAAGAAACTTGCATAACACATAAGTTATTCTTTACACAGAAACTTGGATAACATAAAGTCAATACAAGAGTTAGAAACTTGTCACAAGTAAAACTTGTACAAGATTAGGTACTTGCCTTTAGCGTTCTTTATAATCTTGACGATATTCGTCCTTCAAATGTCCTACATATTTACATTAACCATAATACATCAATTAGGTACATAACGACACCAAGTTTGATTTACTTCTACTTATTACTTTTCATATCCGTGTCATTAGACTCGGAGAACTTTTTAAGTTTGTTATTACTTGCTATAGCGTTTTGGCGTTCACTTGCCGTACGCCCATCACATCCTTCCCAAACACTCAAGCCATATGCCTTTGCATATGCTTTGCACGATCTCACACCCTTTCATAACACTCTTTGTTTTATATTAAGTGTTTTACGTTAACTTCTCTTGCTATCGCATTATATTCGAATCATCAAACCCGAATTATTCTTTAAGTTCCGCTTTCTGACGTTTACACGTCATACTCCCAATTTCACAATGCTAACGTCTAAGCCATACACTCTCATGTATGCTAAGCATGTCCATCCTAAGCGTATACTAAACATTTACATACATTTACATTGTTTAAAGTATTTTACGTTTACAATGTTTTACTTCCCTTGTTACTTAACATTCAACCATTACTTATGGTTTCAATCACTTGCTATGTGATATTTTAGCTTATCATTCATTTTCATAATTACTCTTAACAATCACCCAAGCTTCGAGTTCAAAATAACTCTTCACTGGGCTTGAAACTAGCCTAGCGTTGCGGCGCTGGCTCAACGCTATCACCCTGTATGGTTCATGTCAGGCAATCGCCTGCCTCGACAATTTGGCCCGATCTTTGCGAGGCAAAAGTCTATGTGTGACCTATTATAATTGGATTTCAGTTTTGCCATTTGTGGGCACCACCTCTATAACTTCATAACTTTCACATACAATCTCGGATCAAGTCCGTTCTTGAGTCTACGACTCAATTATACTACAATCTTCATTGTTTCCATGAAACCTTAACCATTCGGAAACATTAGCTCACATTATAAACTCGTTCACAAATCCTACCGAACTAGGATTTCAATGTTTAACGTTTTTTACTTAAATTTTCGCAATAACTTCGTTATAGCACGTTTTTAATCCGTTCCACTTGGAACTTTTCAATAATTCATACATGTCTATTTCATTCTTCTCGGATATTAAAACTAACTTAGGAATGATGATTTTAAACTTGTCCATCAACAACATACAAAAGATGGTTTTAAATTTGTCCATCAACAATATTTCCTACGTTCTTCGTTCGTTCTTCATTCCTTCTTCATTTTAAATCGTTATTTTGATTACGATTCCACTTTCATACATATATTATTAGTGTTTTAAGTCCACTAATTCTTCCTTATTTATCCGGAACACTTGTATGATTCACACGAATCATCCAACCACCAACAAAACACTTTGTTATCAATCTACAAAGCGTTTAAATAGATAAAAAGTTAAGAGTTCTCGTTCTTACCTTTTGATTCTCTTCGCGTTCTTAATTAACAGATGGCTTGATCTTACGTTTTCTTCCTCCAAGACTTGAAATTTCCGATCCTCTCACTTCTTAAATTATCGAGAGTTTCTTTTCTTGTTTTGGTGAATTAAGTAGGAAACGAAGAGAAATAAACTATATTTATAAGTAGAGCAAGACTTGGGGCATTTTGGTCATTAGTCGGCTTATTACACTTTGCACCCAAGTATATTCTTGGAATATTCCTTTTAATATCTTCCAAGACTTAGCTCCTAAGTTTCCTTCTTAGCTTCTCCTAAAAGCTTCGATGTTCCGTTTTCAGAATTCATCCGGCAGTCAAAAAACGCATTTCTAAATTTTTTTTAGATATTCCGTCTATCGTCTTTCATATTAACAATAACGCATTCTTTGAAAAATCGAAAAACACAAAAGCATTTTCGGTGAATAGTGTTTTCGACGACCATTTCTCAGAAAATGTAGACGATCAAAAAGCCGATAAAAATATTTTTCGTCTTTTCACTATTTCATCTTATTATCTTGCACGTTTTTCGAGAAACACTTTTATTGGATAATACGTGTTTTCACAACATATTACCGATAGATCTTGAAACGGAATATCATTACGACATACGCATCTCTCTAAGAAGCTTAGGTTTTTCTAGCCCTTAGGGTCTAACCTTAAATTTCTTCGGGTGATTAGTGTTTTTACATCTTTTTCTCGAATTTTTTTTATTTTTTATACGAACTCAAATTCGTAAACCCTAACATGTAAACACATTCGAGGTCATAGAATCGACTTTTCAATACAAATAATATTCATAAAATATTATTTTATTCAATAATATTATACAAAACTTAATTATAAGTTAAGTAAAATTTCTCGATCGTTACAAATATGGTATCAAACAAGTGCAGCTGTGTGAAGAAGACATCTCTCCGGTTATATTCAATTCCAACCTAACCCAACCCAGCTAAGTTTATCTGGAACCATATTCTTATACCTAGCTTACTTGATCAATCTAAGAAAACCATCAATTCAAGTTGCTTCAGACCATATCTTTAGTATAGCTGCAAGTTTTTCTGACGCAGTGCGGGAAATGAGTCTCAGATTCAATCCGCTTCTTATCATAAACCCACCCTTGATCTCCTCCAAACCAGGCTAAAAACTGTAACAAGTAAACCCCAAAAACACAACCTTTTTGAAAGAGACTGACAAAGTAAAAATTAAACAAGAAGACGGAAAAATAATAATATAAAAATAAAAGGAAGAAACCCTTCAAAAGCTAGAAGTCTTATTTCATTCTTCTTTCAAAAAATTTACACCTATTTCACAACTTGCAGAAGAAATACAAGTTATATTTGATCGCATAACAGCAATATTACAGAAGAGCAGGAGCAAGAGAAGCACGACACTGAGACAAAAAACACAACCTATGTCAACCATAAAATTTGAAGCTCATGTTCCCAAGAAATCTGTGAATGGCTCACATTTGCAGTGATTCAACAATTGGATTTCATTATTTGGAACAGCTTCATGATACAACTGACAAAAATAGTTGTTGTTTGTTAAAAGGACCCATTCCTAGAAAACAAGATTGGAAGAAAACTCAAATCTTGTGGTTCCTCCTTCATCCTCACTTCAAACTCAGAGGTCAATTTTTTCTCATCTCAATATTTGGGAGAACGATGCAGGACGCTTGAATTTTGAAAAGCTTTGGAGTATTTGGATTATATTTTAATTCTTCTATAATTAAAATTAGTATTAAATTCGGACTCATTTGTTGTAATATTTGTATACCAGGGATATATATAGTCTACATAAGTATGTTGTTTAGATGTGTTGGCGTAGGCCTTATAAATCTTTATCCCAAACACGTGTTTTATGTGTTTGTAGGATAGTGAGTCTTATTCTTTCATTTATTTCTTCATTGTTTGACAGCTTGGTGGCTGTGGTGTTGTTTGTTTATTGTGATGGGTGAAAGTTGGATATGTCCTTTGGTGGAAGATCTTTACTTTTGCAAATTCAGGGAGTTTGGCCACACAAATGATAGGAGGATTCTTGGAGATGTGCTTGTTTTGCTATTTTGTGGGGAATTTGGATCGAGAGGAATGTTAGAATTTTTTGCAATCGGACAACGAATTTGATTTGCTTTGGGATAGAATGTTTTTCTCTGCTTCTCTTTGAACTCATGCAATGGGAGTGTTTGGAGGAATTTCTTTGTTGAAGAGATTGGCAGGTGGTGCTTGATTAATTTTATGTTTTCCTATTACTTTCTTTCAATTTTTTTTTGGAGTACTCCTTGTCCTCCTGATGCATTGTAATCTCCTAATCAATAAAATATTCATCTTTTATCAAAACAAAAAGGGTTAAGTCTATTTTGCCCACTAAACTAGACACCAATTTACATTTACTTGGTGATTCTTTTCCAATCAACTCATCAAACTCTTAAATTTTTACAAAAATTGAAAAAACCGTCTAAGAATGTTAAATTTTGACAGCACATCTACTTGAACAAAGGAGGTGCATGTCAATTTTCTCTCTCAAATGTGTCATGCATATGCAACTTTCCGTCAAAAGTCAAATGAGTTGGACGAATTTTGTAACGTTTTATAAAGTTATTAGTCTAGTGAGTTGATTGTAAAAAAAATCAATTCAATGATGTAAGTATAAATTGGGGTTCAGTTCAGTGGGAAAAAGTGATTTAACCCCAAAAAAAGAGTGCATTGTTTAGATAATTTACATTACTTGTTTATGGTTTAGATACAAGAGTTATTTACATATTAAAATTACTAAACTCCTATACAAATGGTGTAATACCCTACAATGGTAGTGGGGGTGAGAATTATTTGTGGGTTTTGTGCATGCAACCTAAGGACAACACCAATTTCTAAGAATAAGAAAATCGTAGTCAGTGAACTTGTGGCTTTGGAGGTTACACCAATAATCTTTTTCTCCTGCTAATCCTATGCACACTTTGCTCTACATTAAATTAAATATAATCTGTTGGTAGCAGGGCATCGCCACTAATCATGATAACTAATGTGACTCCCACTACCACACACCATAACAATTTGAGACCCTCATAACATTATTTGGCACCAAGTGACAGTCATCCCAAAGTATTGCTACACAGAAGAAATATTTAGAGGAAATTTTGACACAATATATTAAAGGAGCTAGAGAAAGAAGTCCATAGCAGCAAGATCCATTAGATTGCACAATTTTACACATGGAAGAAAATTAAGTCTAAGAGCAAAACATTTCTCTTTCTAAATAACACAAAAGTAAGTACAAATGCTATATGCACAAAACTGACTTATGCTAAACATGTACACAGAAATGCTAAAGAATGCTAATAATATCATTTTTTTCCAACCAACAAAATATATAGTATTGGTCTACTTACCACCAAATGCCTCCTTTGCTTGTGGATGCTTGCACTTGTCAGGATGTACCATCAAAGATAACTACAAAGAAATAAATTATACTAAACAAGTCAATACAAAGCCAAAATGCAAGATATCCAAAATGTCAACATACAATAAATCCACTTGATCTTCAAAGGAATTACCTTACGATATTGCTTTTTAACATCCTCAGGGGATGAATCAAAAGGCAGGTTAAGATACTCGAATGCATTTAATTTGAAGCACGAAAAGATCCTACAAGTTTTGGAGATTTTATCCCCCAAAAGACAAGATAGATTAGCACATGGTAAAACAACAATTAGTTGAGCACCAGTATATAAACGCAGTATGTGATTTCGACACAAAAAGACAGAACAAATTTAGGGGACAAATAACGTAAAAGTCTAATTAAAGCATTAAACAAATTCAGGGACAAACAACGCAAAAAGATTAATTAAAGCACTAAAATACACAATAAAAACATACAACACAAAATGGTTTTCAATGTATACTGTAAGTCACTATAGAGAACCTATGTTGTAAGTCACTATAGAGAACCTATGTTACAGGCTTCACTTTGCCCTAAAATACCCATGTTCGACACTTGAGATTTAGACAAGGGGTAGTATGGGTATTGGACACTTCAATTCGGTGTAAAAATTGGCAAAATTGAAGAGTACTTGTGTCGTACTCTTCAAAACAACGTGTCTAACCAAACACTCCATGAGTCCGTGTAACATAGTAGAGAACAGTCCTGCAATTTCTATGTAAGCCAAACAAAGACATCCCATGTAAATCACCAATTGTGGAGACTCATGGAGAAGCAAAGAAAGAAACTCTCTCCCAATGAACAGTCACCGATGAAAATGCTAGAACTCCATCCAAATACCCTAAAAAAATTGCAAAGAAAATGCAGGTCCACAAAGATCTTGTCATCCTTATACCAAACCAAAAAATCTACACAGGAGACTCTCCACACTAGAAGGACAAAAGCAACTCTCCATGGTTCAAAGTAGCGGCTGCGTTGCCAAAATATCAATAATGACTTGGTTTGGTTTCTTTAGTCATCGCCCCGATAACGATACACGAATCATAATTTCTTTAGCTTCCACCTCTATTGCATGTTATTAGAAGACAGCATGAAAGCCTTAATATTTTTGGGCTCTTTCTTCCAACTGTTGAATGAGGCCGACTACCCTGAAGATAAGAAAAGGAATAACTATAAATATTCCCCAACAGTTCCAGAAGCCAAATGAATTTATCCAAAGAATGAGAATGGTGCAATAATCAAGTGTTTTGATGGTGATACCACCTTCTCCGTCACTCTGTAAAAAATAGAAAAATTATAGACGCAAATTTGGAAGTGATCTTGGACTCTTAATTTGTCTCGAAACTTCAGAAGCAAATCTTTTTTCTCTTACATTGTGGGAACCAATCCTTCTGATCGATCTCCTTTGCTAATTTAATTAAAGGCCAAAAGCTCTTTCTAGAATTAAAACATTTTTTTGATCTTTGGCTTCATAGACTCGATAGTTAATACTAATGACTTGCGAAATAACGCAGTTTCGTGTAGTTATCATCATAGTTGTCACTGCACCACGGCAAGGCGTAGCGTGGCGGTAGCTGACGACCAGGACGCCTAGGCGTTAAGGCACCCACTTAGGCTGTTAGGCATCCATAAAGTGATAAGTCGTAAACAATGTATAATTTATACATTTATAATTATGAAGTTGTTCTCATATATATTAAGACTATTAAATACCATTAAAATCACAAAATACATTTTAATAATTTAATAAAAAGTATATATGTATGAATTTGTATATTTATTATTAAAAACAAACAAAAGAAAAAGAAGAAACAAAGATACTAATAAGCAATAGAGATAAATATTATTACTCTTTTTAAGTTTTTAAAGGCCATTGCCAAATAGCCAAACAGACCTAAAGATAAGTAAGTGGCAACTAGTT
This sequence comes from Panax quinquefolius, assembly GCA_020205615.1. NCBI lineage: Eukaryota > Viridiplantae > Streptophyta > Magnoliopsida > Apiales > Araliaceae > Panax > Panax quinquefolius. The sequence goes on from CM035156.1 coordinate 126,735,634, forward strand.
GTCCTCCATTGGAAGTCATTTGCTAAAGTGACCCAACCTAATTAACATACAAGGCACCACAATCCAAAACTTCATCACCCACATGTGATATTAGTGTTAGTCACAACTTACCAGACATCCAAGTACAAAGTTAAATAAAAAGGCACACAAATCTCTCTCACACACGTTAGCACGGAAGTGGTATCACTTAGAAATAAAAACCAAGCTAGATGTTGGATGAATATGCTACAAGGATCGTCTTCACTAGGTGAGCTCGGTAGTTGATTCGCCGACGTGAAAGAACCTCTCACGCGTGCGACGTGCAACATCATAAAGAGGCGCGTGAGATCTCTCGATCACCGGACTTCTTCTACTACACTCGAATTCTTGATCTATCCACTTTTGAGTTTCGTGCTTCTTATTGACTTAGTTGGTGGTGTTTTGGACAGTTCTCCTGTTTTAAGCTGATTGTCACTAAGGCGTGACCTCGCCTTGCAACATATCCAATGCCTTGATGACAAGTTGTCGCCTACTATGGTTCTCACTTGTTTCTCCAATGTCCTATGGCATGGCAGTTGTGTTCATTATTTTGAAGAGTGTTGGGCTTCTCCTAGGGAGTAAAGGTGTTGCTACTTACTAGGTTTCAAGGCTTTGTAGGAAATAGGGGAAGGTTGATTGGAGATGCTATTGTTTTGCTATTCTTCAGTCTTTCATTGTAGAGGAATGTGTGGATTTTCATTTATCACATCATGCCTTTTCATCTTCTATGGGACAGTGTCAGTGTCACTTTACTAGCCTCAATCTGGGTTTCTGCAATGGATTTTTTTTGGGGTTTTTAGAGTTGCCAAGGGATTAGAAAACTTCCCTGTTATAAGGGTGTTGAAAATTTTCAATTTTTCTATTATGGAGGATTTCTAGTTTTTTCATACTTCTCTACTTTTGTATGTTCTCCCTCTATTCTAATAAAATCTCCCTTTAATCAAAAAAAAGTAATAATAATTGTCTCCAATGTTTCCTCTGCTGGTGCAAGATATTCCATTAAGTATCCTTTAAGCAAAACACAATCTTTCACCATTTGACATTTTATGTCTGAGTCGATCAAATTAACTATCTGCCCAATCATAATTATTTCCATCTCTTGATTTGTCTCAACTTTAATAACAAATAGTAAACCATTATGATCTAAGATACAGCCCTTTCTAAGTTTTCTGATTTAATATTCCACAAGATTATGTGTTAATGTTGGTTCTAAGACATGTAAGTTATGAGTCTTACAAATCTTGTAGACATCTCATTGTAGAATTCAATAAGGGTTGTTTGGAACTTGGATAACGTGGAGGAAAGAAATAAAAAGGAAAACAAAAAAAATGTAGAAAAAGCAATCTCAATGAAAATAAATCAAATCATCTTGTAACAAGAACACTGTTAAAATAGTGTATTAGTTGGTTAAAAAAGCTCCAATTAATTTTCAGATTTCCTTTACCTTCCTTTTCCTTCAAGTTTTCCAAGTTCCAAATAGACCATAAAGAATTATTTTAATTCTTACATCCTAGAGGAATTTTTTGTTAATCGAAACTTTGTGGATATATTGTTATCATTTTGGTGTTAGTCAAATGCTGTAAGAACTAACAAATTATACAAAACAGCCTCATTAGTAGATGTTTCCTCCCACCATATAACTTTATCAGACTGTAGAGAGTGTAGAGTTAATGAGCTTTTTTTAGGAGGAAGTGTTTATAAAGAAGGAATACAGCCTACAAGAGGTGGGACAAGAGGCTGATCTTCGAAGAAGCAAACCCTAGCAGATACTCATAAACCCGACAGGAGTACATATAAAGGCTAAATCTCACTTCTAAAATAAATACCCATCAAATTTCCCTCCTATATCTAGAGGAAGATTAATAACAAAATTCAAGGTACCACCCTTGCCGAATTCAAGGTCAGTGAAGACCTCGAAATTTCGTTTTCCTGTTACTAACTATATAGGAGGGCAAAAACGTCTTTTTTACACTCCACAGATAACTCTGGAGGACCACAACATCAAATATAACCAGTGAGACATCCCCGTGGAACATCAAATCAACCTTGAAGATCAACACTAAAGAAAAGAAAAGTTGACAGCAATTAAACCCTGGAGACATCCGAAGAACAGCCAAAAGCCCCGTCAACCCTTGGGACAACCCCAAGAAGGGCAAAACGGTCTAGTTTAAGCATCCTTAAGAGATGTGCTGAATCAGAAGGTGATCAAGTTATGGCAGTGATTGAAGATATTCATGACCAAGAAGTAACCTCTATCGCGAGCCTCGAAGGCAACATAACCCCTGACAACTGGACTATCAGGCCTCAGCTAGCCAAAAAGAAGTAGATCTAGAGGATAAAGTTGTGAGTTCCAGAAGATGTTGGGACTGTATCACTTTCTTAGCATTATGCCTTTTATTTTCCATACATGTAAATATTGGAAAAAATCAAAAAATAAAAAAAAAGTCAGAAATCAAAAAAGTCAAAAACATCCTGATCTCCCCCCCCCCCCCCCACCCCCCACCCCCAATCAATGGAAGTACGTAGCTCATTCTAAAATCCCGCTTTAGCGCGCTAGGCCCCTCTTGGCGCCCACTTTAGACCTAGGCCCCCCCTTGGCACCTCTAAGCCCCAGGCGCCTCACCTAGGCCAATCGACAAAAAATTCCTCTAGAAAATTAAGCGGGTTCTAGGTGGAGAAATTTTTTTATTTTAATAATTACCCAAACCAAATCTTGATATATTTATTTTTCTAATGATTACCATATTCATAATACTGAGGTTGTAGCATATCAAATCACAACAAAAGTGAACAATACCAAGTCAAATGAATAATTTTATTATAGTTGTAATTTTTTGAACTTGTACCAACTTCAAATTATATAAATGAGGATACATTTGTAATATTTAGTTTAATTCTATTTTATAATTCTTAAATTTATGTTTAGTTTACAAGTTTTATTATTGAATTAAATTCTTGAAATTTTAAAATTTATTATTTAATAGCAATCTTATTTATAAATAAAACTAATACATTAAAAATATGTTTATACTTTGAACAATTGCATGTTTGTGTTTGAACTTTGACATTAGCAATATGGATGTGTTTAAACTATAAGAAAAGACCTTTATTATCTTTATTATAGATTGTTATGCTTTATATTATTATTTTGTTTGGATAAATGTAAGATAAAATATTAAAATTATCTTAAAATAAAAAATCCCGCTTAGGCCCGCTTTAGGCTTCCTTTAAACCCCCCCCATTACTTAGCCTCACTTTAGCGCCTTTTTAGAACATTGGTACGTAGGTAGCTATCTATGGTGCAGTCAAACCAAAAAAAAATCCAAAAACCCACTCAAACCAATCAAAACAATCACCTTTCAAATCCCCAAAATACTCCACTCCAGAATACCAATTTTCAATTGTTCAGGCCAAGCCTGAATTACGAAAGACCTGATCTCCCCCATCAATGGGAGTACGTAGGCAGCCATCTCTGGTGCGGTCGAACCCTCAAAAGAAACATCAAAAATTCCAACCCCAAATATAAACCCAAACATCAATCTCATAACACCAAAGTCCACATCTAATAAAAACCCTCAAAGTGCATGACCCGTGTTGAGAATACCAATCGGTACCTTAAGGTCGTTCCATCAAATCCGGAGCAAGTCTCGAAGGAAGAGATAGTGATACATCAAGATAGCCAGATCGCGAGGATGAATGTTATTTCATCCTAAGATCTGACCCTTCAAAGAAATCAAGCTCGGTTGAAGCCATCACATCACAAAGCAAAATGAGCTCTTAGGTCCATTCGATGGAATCAAGAAGGCATCTAGATCAAGTAATGTCGTAGTGATATATCAAGCGTGATCATCGACGGACTTTCAAATAGCCGACACCCTCGATCACAAGTCTTCATCAAATAAGAAGAAAATCATCAAAGCGATTCATACCACAAGTCAAAAACAATGGTTGAGGACATCCAAGCATCAAAGCCCAAATCCACTACTTGTTCACCATATGGGTCTAGAGGTAAAAGACTCTTGCAATCTCGACATCTTATCAGCCCATCTGTCAAAACAACTATCCCATATGACAAACAAGACTGGGGTAATCTCGGAAACAGCGACAACTCAACACTGGGGCATTCATCAACCATCCTAAAAAGAAAAATGCACCAGTCAACACCATCAGCATGGTTCATCATCATCAGAGTTTCCCTCGTATCATCTCACTGGCGACTCGTTATTCGATATGATCATTTGGTCTTTTTCAAACAAAATTTGCTTAATCCACATGTGATGTACGACTCTTTCATTTCTTTATGTGCCTTCGGTCTTTATTTACATGCATTAGCATCCGTGGAGCAAGAATCACGGGAACGATTAGAGAATTAAGACTATTCAACCTTTTTAATTAGGCACGACATCCTAGTTCAAAGCGCTTTTGGAACAGACTTGACTTCATATGAATGTCTGCACTTTGCGATTGCCCTGACTCTTAGTTGTGGGGTATAAAGCTATGACAAAAATAATGGCAATTAATGAAAAGATAAAAGATAAGTCGTCAGCCTAATGTCTCGAATCGTGACCTAGGTTACTCGAGTTATTAAGCCTGAGGGATGTCTTTACACCTGGTGATCTAAAGCTATCTGGTTTGAGAGTCATCGGTCCAACACTCGTTACATGGGTAACTTAGCTCCTAAGAAGACGAGCATTACGAGGAAGAAGAAGGCAAAACCTGAGCATATCCGAATCGTGACTTAGGTTGCTCGAGTAATTATGCCTGAGAGGTGTCTTCACACCTGGTGCCCTAAAGTCGTCTGGTTTGGGAGTCACTGACCCAACACTCGCTACATGGGTAATTTAGAGCCTAAGAAAACGGACCTTACACAAGCTCAGGCGATGAGCAAATAGACTGACCGCTTGACTTAGCTCGAAGTGTGGCCTTTGTTACTCGAGCCAGTAAACCAAAAGGGGTGTCTTAACACCTAGTGCCCTAAAGCCGTCAGGTTTGGAAGTCATTGGTCCAAAACTCGTTAAACGGGTAACTCTGAATAGCCTAAGAAACGAGACAAGTTAAGCGAAAGAAAAAATAAATAAAATTTAAAATCTTAAAAGTCATGGAAATGAAACCCCTGCTAAGAGTTGCGTCACTCATAGTACACGTGTCATATGAAATCAAGTCTGCGAAGAACGTCTAGAGCGAAGATGAAGTATCTCTGATCAAGTCTGCCTAAGTCTTTTGAATAGAATCCTACCCATGAATAATGACCATGGATGCTTCAAAATTTTCTTGCGATTTCATAACTCATTCAATTTCATAAACTTTTACTTCAAATGCCTTATTCACAAGAGTGTACTAATCGTAACGCCAATGTGACGCCCCCAAATTCGGACCGCCACTTAGTCATTCGAATTTGGTTCATCACGTACTCATGGTAATATAATAACTAAAATCACACATTCACAGCTGAAGATCTAATTTAGAATAATATACAATATTTTATTATAATTATTTCCCCAAGTCTCGCAACCTACAGTACTTAATAGATTATATAATAATATGAAGACTTATTACATAATCCTACTTAAGCTTAACATAGTTTGAGAACAGTCTTGATACAACATAATAATTTTAATCCATAAAGGAACAAACTAGTCGGTAGCCTTGCCCTTGCCCTTGTCTTTCCCAGAGACACTTCCATGTTCTGCCTTAACTGAAAGGTTTTAAATAAGTAAGAATGAGCACAAATTGCATAGCAAGTAATATACAACAAGGGTGATGAGTAGTAAATCACGAGTTATATATATCAAGGTATAGTCTCAGAGTCTTAGAACAATATCATGAACAATGAGTATCAACAATTCTCGAATCAAATCTTTAGGATATGAAATGATAATTCAATATAGATCAACAGATATATATGAATTCAAATGCTATCAACGTATCCAACTGGATAAAACAATTTATACTGAGCAGTCACTAAGGACTATTGAACATCTACTAGAATTACCAATATTAAATTGATAACCCAAAAGAAATAAGTACTATAGATGATCAATCTACAATACTCTATGTTAGGCATAACACCACAGTAATATCCACTCATGTGTTGGGGTTTTCAACAACATACACTCCCCTTACCATAAGGGTTGTTCAACTCAGTTTTCAAGATTTCCGCACCAGTTAATTGGTTTGGACAGTTTTTATAAACATGCATATAGTCTAGCCGAATCATAGACCCTTTCACAATATTCAAGAACAATACTAAGTTCAACATGAATAATAGTTTTCTCAAGAGTTTAAACATACTTGTTCAATTGAACGAATAAGTAGGATCACTTGCATTCAAAGAGATAAGGTTTAGATACTTGCTTACGATATCCGTTAAATAAAGTAATGCAAGGGTTTAGGATACTTGCACAATGAAAAGAATAGTTCAGATACTTGCCTTAAGCGTAGTCTATCCACGTAATTTAACCAACACTTCTGAATCCTATTACAGTGTATTATATGTATAGGATGCCCATTAGTTATATAAACTCATATAGGTAAGTTCAATGCACACATAAACGTCTAACTTAGTTGTAACGCCATACACATCACTTATCCTATATTTTCATAGCACAAATCAGTTTGTAAGACATCACAAATTCAAACAACGTATCATTGCTTTATATCATGTAAACATTCTTTTGGGACTTAACATTTGAAAGTCATGATTAACATTCATCTCTATCTCATAACATGCTTCTTAACAAATCACATAGCATATTGATTATATATTACAAGTTAAAGTAATCATATAAGCATGCTTTGAACTTCAGATCAAAAATAGAAACTATTCTTGATCGCGGGGATGGCATTGTTGCGTCTGTCTGAAGCTTAGGGACTGACGCAATGTGCGATGTCCCCCTGCCGAACCAAGGTGAGCTTTGCTTTTCCTGTTTTTGTCCAATTATTATACACCTATGTACTAATACTCAATCATATATACATGTCAGAGGTGCTCACATAAGCATATGACCATTCTTGAGTTCACTTGAACAAGTTTGAACTTATAACTTACATGGTACTAAAGCATAACAAGATCAAATGGTTACCATATCTTATAACTTGGATATATGTCCACATTACACGATCTGTCAATACTCATGCTTATAGTATTCATATTGCTTATTCACCATTATCATTGTTTAACACTTTAAATCATGCTTTAAACTCATGTTTGGTTTAGTTATCATCATGTTCAATACATATAAATCATATCTAGAGATATTATAGACATAACATGACATATTAATCCTTTAGAATCTAGATATTCATGTGATGCAACTAGATTTTGAAAATATGTTCAAGTTTGCTTTTGAAACCACTTTAAACTTGAACAATGCCATTCAACACATACAAGACAACTTTAAGGCTCTATTCATATGTAGTCAAGTCATGTTAACATGTTCGCAAGATCAGAATGTATAGCAAGTAGCACTTATGCAACTTAGTTCTTTTATACCAAGTTCTCTTAAAAACTTCTTTCACACAAGGTCTAACGAGTTTGATTATGAACAAAGGAACTATGTACACTATAGCATGCTCATTTATGTGTAAAATCAGTCATGTGTATAGACCACTAAGTTCAAAATCTGCAGAACATGAATTTAATAAAGTTTGTTTTCAAAACTTGAAGTTCTTGTTAAAGATCTTCTACTAATTTATGTTGGACACTTCCTAACTCATAAGGAAACCTTATAACACAAGTTATACCTCTTTTGCTGGTGTACATAAGTCATAAAACCAAATTAGCAACCACCTAGCATAATGTAATCCAACAACTGGTTACGAGTGCAGTATTTTTCTTGGCACCCTAAAATGAAATAAAAGCGCAATTGCCTTGGCGTCAAGTCAAAAGATGGCGGTACTGTTTTTGCAGTGTTACCCAACTTCATTTCCCTTGATTCAAACATGATTCAACCCATCATTAAAAAGTTCATACATGTTAGTTAACTTCTTAAACACATTATAATCGATTAATTCCTATCTATTGACATATAAATTCAAGAAATTTCAAGAACTAAACTAGACCCATTTCAAGAACATAGTTAGAATTTATACCTTCTTGAGCTTGAATTGGACCTCCTACTCTGAGTATGCTTCTATAGTAGCTCAGCACTTATACTCTCCAATTAGACTATCAAACAACTTCTTAGCAACACAAAATCTGAATCTAAGCTCGTATTTATAGAAGAAGCATGGACTAGACATTGGCATTACACTAAGGTTGGGTTCATGGTGTAATGGAAGGATACATTGGTTAATCAAGAGTGGTTTAACAACCCACCACCAGCCATTGGCTTTGCAATCATCACCTATTCCATAGCCATTTGAAAAATACATGTTTTAGCTTCATGTTACTGTTCATGTACCTTGTGACACTCAATTTGGGACAAGGGCAAATATCTCAGCATTTGGTCATGTAAGGCTTGGTTTGGTTCTTTTAATTCCCATAATGTAATATTAAGGTACAATTGTTACCAATTTAAAGATAAATTTTATACTCATGTCATATAATCCATGTATATTAATTACACGCAATAAAATATCACAGTTAGGCATTATTGTCCGGGTATCCCCATAATTATTTTTACTACTCACATTACCACATTATAATAATATTAATGTTTATTAATTCCTTTCTCAGTTTCTAGAATACACATATATTTAATCATTTCTGTATTACAATTACATAGGATTTCATTGTGCTACTATGTACCTCATTTCATTGCAATATATTCCTATCGTATGGTTTTTTATTAATGTCACACATAATGCATAAGTGTCCCTTTTCATTGCTACAGAAGAAAATTAATTTTCTCCAACTGACCACTGGCGCAATTGCCTTGATTTATCTTCTTGAGGGCGCGATTCTTTGCGCCGTTACACACAGCAATGCCAAACTAGCTTAGCTTCAAGCCAGTTTCAACATCCAACTCCACAATCTTTTTACACAACATGAATTAACTGTCATATTGGTGATATTACTAATTTAAAAGTGTATTTCCTTTATATGGAATCACATAATTATATGCAATTAATTAATATTCTCTAATAACTATCAATTAATTGTTTGCCTTAACAATTCTTTCGTTAATTAATATAATCACTACTATTTCTCATCGCGGTGCCACACAACATTTCAACGTGTTTGTTACAACTCCACATTAATCACTTCAATATAATTGAGTTAACTCGTCTCATAACACGAAATCATTTATATTCAAATAAATATTTATTCCCATTAATATATTCATAAGACATGGAAATTCTCGGGTATTACAGCCAAGCCGTCAAGCTTTTGGTGCAATTTGTTATTTTGATATGCAGGATATTGCTCACTCGCGACTTGGTCAACAAAGAGAGTTTCTTATGTGAATCCCCAACATATACATGCGAAAGGACTGAGACATTTTCCAGAAAATAAAAGGAGTTTAAGGCGGGATAAAGACTCTCATCAAAGGAAATAGGAGAACTCCTGAAAGAAATCAAGGCAACATAAGTTTGCACTAACAAAAGGACAAAATTCTCAAGTGAGTCCTTAACTCAAAAACAGAAGCATTACCGACAAAAGGTTTAGCAAATGAAATCTACACCATCAAACATGTCAACCAGCGTCAAGTCCACACAAGTCGAGGCCTCTACACCGAAGTTCAAATTTGGGCAGTGAAAGAACAAGTCGCACCCTCCAGGGACTTCAGCGGCACTCAAATCATCAGTCCAGTTGGGTCACGAATAAAAAGCACAAGGAAATGGGGCACAAGCACCCAACAGCTAAAAGAAACTTCAAATCGCCTCAGAAAGGGTGAGGTATTTTTATACATCTAGTCAAGTCAATTAAGCATGTGCATCAACATAGAACAACAGACTCCTAAGGATAAATTTAGATCATCACATCATGCGTAGTGCCGCACATGTATGCAATCTATGTATATCGGTAAGCACATCTCCATTAAAGAGTTAAGCATGCATTCCCAGTAGAGTTAAGTATGCAAACACATTAAATGTCCATACTTGAAAAAAAAAATTGTTGTTGAAAACTACCGCTCGAGTAAGCATCGAGACAGTCCAGTGATCAACCGTTGTCAACTACCGACACGGTAGGCACCGTTGTCAACTACCAGCAGGGTAGGCACCGTTGTCAACTACCAGCAGGGTAGGCACCGTTGTCAACTACGAGCGTATACATCGGGAAGGTCCGGTGATTTCAGAACATCATCCCCAACAGTGATGTAAAAAACATCTCAATTTATCTTCATCAAACAAGCACCGACAACACCGACAAAAATAAAACCGTTGGAGTCAACACCAGCATAGGCATCAGCAATAACCGGTAATGGTAAAGTGATTTGCAATGTGCGATGTGCGATGTGCAAAGTGCGAAATGCGATTTGCGAAATGCGATTTGCGAAATGCGAGTTGCGATTGGCCAAATGCGAAGTGCGATGTGCGATGTGCGAAGTGCAATTTGCGATTTGCGAAAGCATTTTAACATTCATTGCATTGCGATTTGCATCATTAAATATACCTTGTTATATTTCAAGTGTCTAGTAATCTTTATCATGTTCATTCCATTGCATTGCATAAATATGATAAAGAGAGGCATCTGTAAACACTCGAAATTTTGTTTTCCTATTACTAACTATGCAAGAGGGCAAACATGTCTTTTTCACACTACAGAGATAACCCTGGAGGACCACAACATCAAATCTAACCACGGAGACATCCCCGTAGAACATCAAATCAACATTGGATATCAACCATAAGGAAAAGAAAAGTTGGCAGCAATCAAACCTTGGAGCCGAAGAACAACCAAAAGCCCCGTCAACCCTTGGGACAACCCTCGGAAGGGCAAAACGGTCATTTTGACAAGTCAACTTCAACAACCCTAATACAGCTGCAAATAGGGTCACAATGAGCCATTGCAGTACTTCCGAGCGCAAACTACGCAAAACAGCTCAACGAACTGCCTGCGAAGACCCGAAGACGCCATTTCGGTCATGGACCCATCTTTCCGGATTCGAAAAAAAGCAAGCCCTATGTCATTGCGTAGCTTTCAGAAAGAGCTTTCCGGAATGGTATGGCAAATCTCCATCGAATTCCCGAATTGCAAGTTACAAGCGTTTTAGAGGATTGCACGTCGATCAAGATTAGACGTACTTCGAGACGGCAGGACCCACTTAGCCCTTCCGCAGGTATATTCGCGGAATCCACAGGTATACTTGCGGAAGCCCGGGTCTATATATATCAGCCCCCATCAGCTTGTTGGAGAAGAGAGAAGGAAGAGGAAGAGAGAGAAGGGTCCGGGAGAGAGAAATCAGGTCATTTAAGAGTGAAAGGCAACTTTTCTTCCGTTCAATCTCTGTAAATCTTCTTTGTAAACACTTTTATACATATATACTACAACATATCAAATTTTAACCGGTGGAAAACGAGTTTAGAGGCGCCAAAAGTCGCTCGACAGCCATTCTCGTGCTTAATTGTAAGATCCATTCAGATCTGTTGTTTTTTCTTGCTTTAATATATATATAAGTACATATATGTATATTTATACCGATTAGTTGTTCCTGGATTGTAGATATGTGGCTTTTTCTTGCTTTAATATATATATATAACATACATATATATATATATATATATATATATATATATACCGATTAGTTGTACCTGGATCGTAGATGTGTGGCTTTTTCTTGCTTTATTATATATATAAGTATATATATATATATGTATATATATTTATACTGTTTAATAGTGCCTGGATTGCAAATTTGTGGCCTTTTACTGCTTTAATATATAGATAAGTAATATATATATATATATATAGTTAATCATTGTGATTAAATATCAATTTTAACTGTTCATTTAATGTAAATCTGCAATATTCAAAGTTTGTTGACTAGATTTATCTAAATCTTGTCATATCTAGCTTTTAACCGATTTAAAAGTTGCAAAACTAGAACCGTTGAGATAGAATGGCTAAGATTTATTTAAATCTAGTTTTCTTTCTAGTTTGTAAATATATAGCAACCACACGGCCCTACATCTGTATCTAGAGGAAGCTGAAAGCTTTGGCTATGCGCATACAAGGATTTAACCGATGAATCTCTTGTTTTGCGACGTCTAGAGTTAAATATGCTTTTTATTTTAATTGTGCAAGCTTTTAAATAATATTCTGTGAGCCTAATCACTTGTTGTAATTGTCAACTCATTTTGGGTTACTTTAATTGTAATTGCTCTCCTCTTCAATCTCGCTCATAATTTTTTTTTCATTTCCGGTACAATTTCGTGTGGTTTGTGAACTTGAAATTGTTCAAAATCCATTCCCTCTAAACATCGAAACCGGCCGAAATAATCAATCAACCGGAACCAATTAAACCCGACATGGTTGGCTGGCGTTAGCAGGAATATTTTGAGAACTGTCCATGTCGGTTTTGGCCAAAAAAAATCATCAAAAACCAGCCAAATCCGACCGTGAATGCCCCTAACTAGCACAACATAACCAAAAATTAGGGACTTAAAATCTGAATCAAATATCATCATTTTCTCATAGTTCTAAGACTTCTTTACTAGCATCAAGTTATCCTTGCACAGTCAAAAGATAGGAGTCAAACATTACATTAAAAAGGCCAAAAATTTTCTCCAAGTCATAAGACACAAAGCACTGTAAACTAAAAATGAGATGAAGCAAGCTAATCTTATCACTGAACAAGTCATAACATATCATCTGAGTCCCCTTGCGTAACGGAAAGTACCCCTAGAGTATCCGAAAGTGTCCAAAATTGAAAAGATTATAAATAATAAATTTGACGTATGCGAGAGTGTCGGATAAGTATCTAGAAGTCGGTGTTCGACGTGTATCCAGAACAAATACGTTGATCTCCGAGAAGTTTCAGTGCTTTTTAGACCATAACCATTAAATGTAGCTCGGAGATGATAAGAACAAAAAAAGAAGAAGAAACAGAAAGAATTATGTGAAGGTGCTTAAATAAAGGACACAATAACCCTAGAACTAATCAAAAGTACATAAGGCTCCAACACCTACTGTGGTGAACAACCGAAGTTCTGAAGAGCAGAAAACCAAATTAGAGAAGCAATGAGCCTTGCTCCATCAGATGGAAAAAATTTCTATTTCCTTTTTCTCCCATATAAATAACATCCTATTTCCTATTCAAGATCGAAAGCATAAAAAGAATTAGACAAAAATAAAGAAAAAGAAAAAAAACAGCCCTAAACAATAGACAGTTAACCTGCAGAATTTGAGCTTCCTCCTCTTATATGAACCACCACCACAATCTTAGAATTTCTTTACCTCCCTTCTTCCTTTCTTGCATCGGCTATTAAAATTTTTACAGCAAAAATTGAAAAACACAACTTTCTGTGTTATTGAGTCAATTAAATAAAGGGCTTAAATTGATTAAGTTGCCGAATGCTAATTTGGATTAAAAGCGTTACCCATTTCAAGATATACCACTGGAACAGTTAACAGCTACCACTCGTAATACACATATATGGGCTCAATTGGCATCACTCTCGTTAGGTAAATAAGAGAATTATCATGTAATCACTATCATCATTCAATCTAAAGGGTTAGTGTAATATAAATTAAAAAAACACCACACCCCTAATAATATGGTAAAATTTTGGGGAAAATTTGCTAAGAGAACCAAATAATATATATATAGAGAGAGAGAGAGGGGGAGAGAGAGAGAGAAACCTGGTGACTTCGTTGTCACGCTCAACCTCGCCTACTTCGGCGAAGAAATTTTTAAGAAGCAAATCATCGTCGACAGTGGACGTATTGGTAGTACTGGCTTCCCCCATCGTTCTTCCTCTCAGTGTCAGAAAGAGAAAAAATTTCACAAAAGTTCCATAAGAGCAAGCTCCGGCTGAATGCTTCGGGCTGAATCGAGTGTTTTGATAGGAACGAATAAGAGCAACCCGTCCCACTAATGAGGACTTTTGCCCAAATCCGACCCGTCACAAAATTCATACCCACTGACTTGTACGGATTAAAAGCACTAAAAAAACAAACGGTACCGTTTCAAAAAAAAAAACAAACAAATAAAAAAACGGTTCGGGCTCGATTCATATTCATTCTATTAAAAGTTTAATTCGAATTCAACTTGAAATATAAATAATTTAAATATTAAAAAATTTTAAAATTTAATAAATCACTCGAACATTCTTAAATTATAATTTTCTATTGATACTCGAATTATATTCGTTCGAAAAATTCAAACTATTCGGAATCGTTTCGAGATCATGTTCTACTCGGTAGCTAAACGAGTCTCAATCAAATTTTATTTTATACTCGATAAATTTTATAAACCAAGTATGAACAACTCTATACTTGACTCGAATCGCTTCGTTTACACCCTTAATCCAGATGCTTTAAAAATTTTCTTTTAAATTTCTTATGTTACTTTTGTACAATTAATTATAATTTAAAATAAAAAATATGACATACTTATATTACTAGCAACACTTTGTATTATAAAACTTATGAATTTTTTAATTAAATAACTTAGATAGTTACATAATTATATATAAATAAAAGGTTTATTTTGAGTAATATAGAGATATTTAAATGCATTTTGAACCCCACAAATATATCTAATTTTACATATTACATTATATACTTTAAAACTTGACACTTTGCCTCCTGTACTTTTAGCAAACGAGCACATAATACCTTCTGACCTAAAATATGTCGCTAAACGTGACGGAAAAAGTTAGGTCAAAGGGTGTTATGTGTCAGATCGCTAAAAGTGCGGGATGCAAAGTATCACATTTTAAAATATAGGATGTAATGTGTAAAATGATATAAACTTGAGGGATGAAAAGTATATTTTATCACCTATATTGTAAGACCCCGAATTTTATGAAAATTTAATTTTCTCGAAATATTTTTTTTATTAAGGTGTGGATTTGATATAATATTATAGTTGTGGGTAATATTTATAAATTTTTCAAAGTTTGCAAGTTGTTATAAAATATTCGATTGGTCGGGGAATATTCGTTTTAACAGAAAATATTCATACGACAGCACAATCATTGGTGAACCCCACAAATGTAATTATTATTTTGAATGAGAAAGCGACGAAATATCTTTTATGAAAATATAACGGTGGAAGTTTTCTTTGTTATCTGTTGAAATACCCTTGTTAAAAAATGCGATGTCTGGCGTGGTTGCATAGTAGTACACTCAGTATTGATTATTGATACTTACGTGAGAAGTCACTCGGTTTTATTCAATTATTACTACGATAATTCTTTGCATAGTATCTCACGTTATTTGATTCAATTATTGTCGATATTTTATATATTGCTAAATTAATAATTGAGATGATACAGTTATTCATATTATTATTTGCAATATTGACGATGTCTAGAAAGTTCTGTCGATGAGAGGTTTGGTCACCTAATTGCGCGCCAATAGGGAGAAATCCTTATCGGAAAGCCCCCTCTTTTCTGGGAATGATCTGGTTGTTAAATATTGTGAATAATAATAATGATGAATAAATGTTGTTGAAAATATTGAGGAGATTTTTATGAAGTATTTGATGTAAATTTTGTTATTACGTGGACCCCCATTTACTCATTTTTTTCAAAATAATCGGTAGAAAGTTATTCGGTATATATATATGTAATAATAGGTAGGGGCCATATGTGGGGCCCACATGTTGGATGAAAAATGGGAGAGGGGATGATATTCACGAATGGAATGTTGGAATTGTGGAAATGGTGAAAAAGGATGGAGTATATATGTGCGTCCGAAGGAATAAATGTACGAAGTCACCAGAAAAATGTACGAAGTCACTAGAAAATTTGGCCGAAGGAATCGTCCGTGAAGAATTCGTATGAATTCTACTGTGCGTCCGTGATTAAAATTTTTAAATAGTATCCTTCCGTTCTCCTATAAATAGGATGCTTAGTTATAATTGAAAAACACACCAGAATCAGAGAATTCTTCTTCTATAATATTGAGCATATTTCTTTGGAGTTTTCGAAAGCTTTGAGCGTAGAAAACAGTGAAAGTTTTCTTCAAGAATATCCCCGCCCTACCAGTCGGAATACTCTTCTTTTTAAGGTAAGGGATGTTATTTTTGTTCAATATTCGTATGGAATAATACTTTCTTCCATACTCTGTAGTATATAAGTAATATTATTTCGTTTCAGATTTTGAATTCTACACTCGTTCTGTTAAAGTTTTGACTTCTATACTCCATGAAATTAGTAGAATATCCTTGATATTTGCGCTTCATCTAGTATCTTTTCATGAAAATATTATTCTGAGCATTCTTGATAAGTTTTAACTTTTTCATGTCGAATTACTATTCACGGGGTTACTATCCCAGAAGTACTATTCACGGGGTACTATTCACTCAGGTACTATTCACCTGGGGTACTATTTATGACAAAAATTGATTTTTGTTCGGTCCAAATCATTTTTGATACAATATTATTCTTGAATTTTACTCCACAAAGCAGTATCATGTTGATAATTTGGATATTATTGAATTCTGAATAAATTGAATTATAAATCTTTAAAATTTATCATTTGCTTTCTTTTAATTGAATTCTTATATTATTGTCATCATCCTCATGCTTACATTATGATGAAAGTCATCTATGGCCCGTAGTGCATAGATGGACTTGGTATGATTATGACCAGGGATTATTCGGTATAATCATGACCGTAATGTTACAAATGATGTGGTAAAAGTCCTCATTGGCCAGTAGTGTATTGATGGACAGTTGTTGGCATGATCATGACCATTGATGAAAACACGAATATCCTTGGCCTGTAGTGCATGGATAATTCATGGTCGTGATACTAATGAATATCATTGGCCATAGTGCAGGGATGATTCAATGATGTGGATTATTTATTAAGTTGAGTCTCAACGATAAAATTGATGATAAACTTTTTAAATTATAGAAGATAGTAGATATCATGCTCTACTTGACTCTTCTAATGGATTGCTTGTTCCATTGCAATTAAACTTGATGTTTATTATATTTTATCAGTTTAACACTGTTGAAGGCTAACGATAATTTATTCTGCATTATCTTAATCATAATATTTCTTACTGGGCTAGTTGAGCTCACCCTTTTGCTTTTATTGTTCTCTTCAGGAAATGAGAACGTAGCTGGGACTAGTCGGGCAACGGAGTGATGGTCCGAGATGGTTGTTTAGTAGTCCTCACTATTTAGTGTAATAATAAATGTAATGAGGATTGAATTTGAGTTTAGATATTGTCTTGAATACAATATTCGTGTAAAAATTCTCAGCTACGCTTTTGGTCGTATTGTATAATTAAGTTTGTATTTGAATTTTGTACCATGTATTTGGCGACTCAAGATGGGTGATGTATACCTATTTTGGGGCGTCACATATATATAATGTGACGCCACCAAATTCGAGTATATACCACCCAATTTGAGTCGTCAAAATACTTACTATAAACACAAATTTTTTTATTTACAACTATTAAAATGTCGTTCAAAATATGAAAATATACACACTAAGATGCTCCAAATTCGGGTATACATCGACCTATTTGGTTCACCAAAATTAATTATACAACGCCGTGAAAATATGACTGTTAGGTTTGCTAGAAACAAGAGCATGCAATCAAATCACATAAATATAACGGAAGCGAAGTAAAACGGATTTTAAAATTTTTCTTACAAACCATAAACCAAAATCATTCTTGTGCTTTGATTATCAGTCAATAAAAGAGTAGGAGAAACAAAATAATACCCTTGAAGATCCGAGCTTCCTCAGGTACAAGTTGAACTCCAATCCCTTGTGTTCTCCGTGAATACGCTGGTTTAGTTCCTTTCTTTGATCAACGTCAGCCACCCAAATATTTGGCCTCTAGAGGTGATCCACCAAGGAAGGAGAAGAATCAAGAAGAAGGAATATTGGCTCAAACCCTAGTTTCTATCTATATAGAAAAAGGCGTACTCTCCAACTATTTGAATCACGTATCTCACACACAAATATCTAATATAAGACTTCTCTTATAAAGATATCAGTTAACCTATTTTAATATAATTAAAATAGAGTATTATTTATTTAATTAAACTTCTTTAATTAATTAGGCTCCCTAATCTAATTAAGGATAATTAATTAAACTCTTTTAATTATTTTGCCTCCTAATCTTATTAGAAATAAATGAGAGTACTAATATTAAATTAATTCTCAAACTCCTTTAGAAATTAAAATAATAATAATTGTAATAATATTAATAAGACTCCTCTTATTAATTTATATTTAATATTTCTAAAATATTAAATAATAAATAGTAAGCTATTTAATTTACTCTATCACCATAAATTAAATTAAATACACTTAACATATTATTACGATTATGCCATTAACTTCTTAATTAATTATTCTTCCTTTTATGATGTGATCATTTAGGTTCTCTATATTAAACTGGTTGTGAATAAATCAATTAGAACAATTCTAATCTTATTTAAATAAATAAATTAAACTATTAATTTATTTAAATAAATAATATTTATTCTACAATAGGAATAAACCTCCCTAGCGATCAACGACTTTCTAGATAATATATATTTTAACATTAATCATAAAAGAACCTTTGAGTAAATAGTTACCGTACAATTCAATCCTTCCACCATACAATGTCCCAATTAAATATAAGACATGAAATTACAGTCAAGTCTTATTTCTGGGTTGTCATTTATCGAATCACATATGACATATCTCTTCTTTTACTAGAAACGGTAGATTCTTTATTGATCATACATTATCTCCATATATAACTCATTATACCCAAGAATACCCTTTGATATGGGTCTTAAAGAATAAGTCAAAGTATAAATCATTATATACAGGATACTATGATGATCTTTATAGACACTCAAAATTTTTGCATTCTTGTTACTAACATTGTAGGAGGGCAGAATCAACTTTCAGAGATAACCCTGGAGGACAAAGCAGTTTTAATTTCGGAGACAACCCCGAAATTATCAGTTTTTTCATCTTAGAGATAACCCCGAGATACTCAGTCCCATCCCAGAGACAACCCTGGGAGTTTCAGTTTCAACCTTGGAGACAACCCTGAAGAATGCAGTTCCTGTTCCGTAGACAACCCGGAATCCTCAGTTTTCCATCTCGGCGACAACCCCGAGATACTCAGTCCCATGCCGGAGACAACCCCGAGAGTTTCAGTTCCAACCTCGAAGACAACCCCGAGGGATGCAGTTGTAGTTCTGGAGATAACCTTAGAAATGTTTGTTTCAACCCCCAACAGTCAACTTCAAACTCGGAGATAACCCCGAGGCACTCAGTTCCAGTCCCGGAGACAACCCCGAGAGGTTAGGAACACCTTAGAGACAACCCTGAGGACCATCAGCACTTATAGCAGCCCAATCT
The DNA here is from genome assembly GCA_020205615.1 of Panax quinquefolius. Classification (NCBI taxonomy): domain Eukaryota; kingdom Viridiplantae; phylum Streptophyta; class Magnoliopsida; order Apiales; family Araliaceae; genus Panax; species Panax quinquefolius. The sequence continues at coordinate 126,755,099 of CM035156.1, forward strand.
CAGAGATAACCCTGAGCAATGACTGCTAAATCAGCCTAAACCGGAGATAACTCCGATGAGGGGCAAAATCATCATTTTACCACCTTGATCCCACATTGCGTCGTCTTAACTACATTTCAACATACATTCCACATAGAAGTGTCCTACAAGAACCATAGCTTAAATCCCGAGTGACTACTACACAAGACAGCACACCGGATGGAATTTGAAGACCTGAAGATCTAGGCATGATCCTATCTTCCCGACTTCATACTGAAAGTAGTATGCATACAAGCCAATCATATATGATGATAAAGAATATATTTTGTAATCAATCTTATTTATTTATTAATAAAAAAATTATTTATTAAAGGTATTTTATTATCTACATGGTGCTGGTTTAATAATATGTGATAAACCCATAGTTTTAAGCAATGCTTTTAGAATCATGATGAGATCATGCTAATGAGATCTAAATTCTTAGATAACTTAAAACTAAAATGCTCCCAATCAATGGATTACTAAAAAGGGGATTAATGAATCCGGGATAGATTGGTACGACGTCGTTGCTTGCTTCATCGATGGATGAGGATGATTGATCTCACGATCATTTGTGTGGAGACACTAAAGTAAGTATGTAGGTGCTTATTAGAGAATAAGTTCACTGAACGTGACTCGCTAAGGAATACCTAATGGAGTTTTACTTGCCTGTCAATAGGAATTTGTGAGACCCCAAATTTTATGAATAAAGATTTAATTTTTCTCGAAATAATTTTTTAAATATTAAGGTGTGGATTTGTTATAATATTATAGTTGTGGGTAATATTTATAAATTTTGCAAAGTATGCAAGTTGTTATATTATATTCGATTGGTCGGGGAATATTCTTTGTGACGGGGAATATTAAATGCGATGGCACAATCATCATGGTGGACCCATAATGAAATTATTGTTTGATTGAGAAAACGACAAGAATATTTTTTATGAAAATAATAGCGGAAGTTTTTCTCGTTAAAAGCGTTGAACTACTCTCGGTAGTAAAAAGTACGATGTCTGGCGTGGTTGCATAGTAGCACACGGTATTGATTATTGATGCTTACGTGAGAAGTCACTCAGTTATACTCAATTATTGCTACAGTAATTGTTGCATCATATCTCTCATATTATTAATTCAATTATTGTCACAGTATCATCTGCATAATATGATATATTAGTAAATCAATAATTGAGACGACAAAGTTATTCATATTATTAAATTACAATATTTACAATGTCTAGAAGTTCAGTCAATGAGAGGTTTGGTCATCTAATTGTGCGCCAATAAAGAGAAATTCTTATCGGAAAGCCCCCTCTTTCTTGGGAACGACTTGGTTGTTAAATATTGTGAATTATAATATTAATGATGAATAAGTTCGTGTTGATTAAAGATGAAATTGATAGTTCCATTGTGTGAGAATTATTAGTGTTAGTAGAAATCGATATTTATTTCGATAATAATTGATGTCTGGAGGTTATATTGACACTCGGGTATTTGGGACACTTTTCGTGTCGGAGTACTATTCACGAGTTACTATTCACCCGATTACTATTCACTCTAGTATTGTTCACTCGGGTATTTGGGACACTTTTCGTGTCGGGGTACTATTCACAGGGTACTATTCTCGAAGTACTATTCACGGTGAACTATTCACCCGAAAAATATATTTCTTTCCGGTCCAAATCATATTTGAGTACAATATTATTCCATGAGAAGATGTGATAATTTTTTAGACAGTTAGTTGAAATTATAATAGTAAATCAATATGGATCGTTGGTTTAAAGTTTTAATAGTAACTTGTCCTTTCGGTTTTTCAAGAGTTACTTGTCCTTTCGGTTTTCCAAGAGTTACTTGTCCCTTCGGTTTTCCAAGAGTTACTTGTCTCTTCGGTGTTCCAAGAGTTAATTGCCCCTTCGCAAATAGTAGTTGTCTCTTCAATATTAGCAAGAGTCATTTTGACCCTTCGTTAAGATCAAGAGCTACTTTCAATTCTTCTATAAATAGAAGCTAATTCCTTCATTATTTCTTACGAATTCACTGAAACTCTAGAGAGAGAAACTATAGAGAGAAAGAAGAAAAGTATTCTGCTACTTCACTACTCCAGTATTCAGTTTTTCAAAGGTAAGGGATATTATTTGTTGTATTCGTAAGGAGTATTATTTCTTTCGTATTCATGAAGAGAACTTCTGTTATTCCATTCTTTATTATTCTGTTGGAATAACTTTGTATCTGTGGACTACCCTATACTTGGTGAAATTCTTCTATTATTCCATTCTTTATTATTATGTTGGAATAACTTGTCTGTCACAATCTAGTATACATGGTGAAATTCTTACATTATTCCATTCTTTATTATTTTGTTGGAACATCACATGCATGCGTTTACGCATGACACAATTCCGTTATTTATTATTCATTGTTATTCCATTCTTTATTATTACATTGGAATATCACATGCAAAATGCGCTTTCTGCATGATCCAGTTCCGTTATTTATTTGTCTATTAGAATAACTTTTATGCATGCGATCTATCGCATACCTAGTGATTTCTTTTATTATTCCATTCTTTATTATACTCGGTTGGTTAAAGTTTTGGCTTTTATACTCCATGAAATTAGTGGAATATCCTTGATATTTGCGTTTCATCCAGTATCTTTTCATGGAAATATTCTTACGAGCATTCTTGAGTTTTACCCCACAAAGCGATATCGTGTTGACAATTTAGGCGTTATTGGTTCTGGATAAATTAATTCTTGAACTTGTTTTATTGAATTCTTATATCATTGTCATCATCCTCATGTTTATATTATGTTGAAAGTCATCTCATGGCACAGTGGTGCATAGATGGACTTGGTATGATTATAACAAAGATTATTCGGTATAATCATGGCCGTAATGTTACAAATGATGTGGTAAAAGTCCTCGTTGGCCGTAGTGCATTAATGGATAGTTGTTGGCATGATCATGACCATTGATGAATACACACGAATATCCTTGGCACGTGGTCGTGGATAATTTATGGTTGTGATACTAATGAATATCATTGGTAGTAGTCACGGGGATGATGTGGATCATATATTAAAATTTGAGTCCAAATGATAAAAGTGATGAAAAACCTTTTAAATCATAGAAGATAGTAGATTTTATTCTCTACTTGACTCTTTTAATGGATTGCTTGTTCATTTGCGAGCTAAACTTGATGTTTGTTATATTGTATAATTTAACATTGTTAAAGGCTAATGATAATTTATTCGCATTATCTTAGTCATAATATTTCTTCTTGGGCTAGTTGAGCTCACCCTTTTGCTTTCATTGTGCTCTTGAGAAATGAGAGCGTGGCGAGGTCTAGTCGGGGAGCGGAGTGACGGTCGGATGATAGCATTAGTAGTCCTCACTATTCTATGAAATAGTGTGTTAATAAATGTATTGAGGACTTATTTTGAGTTTGAATCTTTATGCAGAAGACAATATTTGTATTAAAACTCACATCTCATGTTGTATATTTAAGATTGTATTTGTATTCTATACCATGTATTTGGCGACTCAGAATAGGTGATGTATACCTATTTTGGGGGCGTCACAGAATTCCTGTAGTGAGAGTAGTACAAATGATCCTTAGATTTGAGATCATCATAGTATCTTATATATAATGAATATTATACTTTGACTTATTCCTTAAGACCTTTAGGGTATATCAAAAGGTATGCTTGGGTGTAATAAGTTATATATGGAGATAATGAATGATCAATAAAAAATCTACCACTTCTAGTAAAAGAAGAGAAATGTCCTATGTGATTCGATAAATGACAACCCAAGAATCCTTAGCCAAGGTGGAATGAAATTAGAAAGTAGTTTCTAATTTGCATTCATTAGGAGTTGTGCATTTGGGAATCGAAATACATATAATTAAATAAAATAAGACTTGATAGTAATTCCATGTCTTATATTGAATGGGACATTGTATGGTGGAATGATTGAATTGTACGGTAACTATTAACTCAAAGGTTATTTTATGATTAATGTTGAAATCTATATTATTTGGAAAGTCGTTGATCGTTAGGGAGGTTTATCCCTATTGTAGAATAAATATTATTTATTTAAATAAATTAATCATTTAATTTATTTATTTAAATAAGATTAGAATTGTTCTAATTGATTTATTCACAACCGGTTTAATATGGAGAACCTAAAGGGTCACACCATAAAAGGAAGAATAATTATTTAAGAAGTTAATGGCATAATCGTAATAATATGTTAAGTATATTTAATTTAATCTATGGTGATAGAATAAATTAAATAGCTTAATATTATTATTTAATATTTTAGAAATATTAAATATAAATTAATAAGAGGAGTCTTATTAATATTATTACAATTATTATTATTTTAATTTCTAAAGAGTTTAGGAATTAATTTAATACAAGTACTCTCATTTATTCCTAATAGGATTAGGAAAGAAAATTAGTTAAAGGAGTTTAATTAATTATCCCTAATAAGATTAGGGAGCCCATTTAATTAAAAGAGTTTAATTAAATAAATAATACATTATTTTTAATTAAATAGGGTTACCTGATATCTTTATAAGAGGAGTCTTATATCAGATATCATATATACGTAATTCCAAATAGTTGGAGAGTACGCCCCTTTTTTCTATAGAGATAGAAAAAACTAGGGTTTGAGCCAATACACCCTTCTTCTTGAAAATTGTTCTTCCTTGGTGGATCACCTCTAGAGGCCATACACTTGGGTGGCTAACATTGATCAAAGGAAGGAATCTACCCGGAGATTCAAGGAGATCGCGGAGTAGCAGGAGGTGAACTCGTACCTGTAGAAGCTCGTATCTACAAGGGTATGATTCCATAACTTCTTGTTCTTCGTTTTAATTAATAATATGCATAAAAGATGTTCCGGGTGATTTTAAAATCTGATTTTATTTTGCTTCCGCTATTTTTGCAATTTGATTACTACTTTGATTTTCACAAAAACTTACATGTACAACCTCTTATCCCATGTCATTGTGTAGCTCTCGACAACAACATTCCAGAAAGGCATTATACGCATCAAACGGATGCCCAGATTGAAAGTTATGAAGGTTCGAGCGGACAACGCATTGCATGCGTACACGTACTTCGAGATAGCGGGGCCCACAAAGTCTGGGGCACCCCGGGTAGCTGCAGGTACACCTGCAGCTCCCCCTATAAATAGAGGGCTTGGGGTGGCCATTTTAAGAAGAGAAAAGGTGAGGAAGCCCTATCCATTTTGCTCTGTACACACTATAAATTGAGTGCTTTCTCTTTTCAAACACTTGTGAGCTTGTACTGTGTCATATTTTACTGGTGGAAACCGAGTGTTCATTCATTTAAAGCCATTTGAAGTCTTCTTGGCAGTCTACTGTAAGACTTCTTACATTTCTTAAAGCCTTTCTCCACTTTTTGCACACACAGTTATTCACGTTGAGAGTCATGTTGTGTGTGTATGCCCAGACTTCAGTTCATGGCTTTTTATTTCTTTTGTATATATGTACTTATATATATATATATATATATATATGTACTAACATCATTGAGTTATGCCTCGATTGAGCCTGGATTTATATCCGGAGCGTTTACTGCTTTTATATATATAAATACTTATATATATTGTTATCATCAAACTCTGTTTGATTGAGCCTGGATTTATATCCGGAGCGTTTACTGCTTTTATATATATATATATAAATACTTATATATATATATATTATTATTATCAAACTATGTTTGATTGAGCACAGATATAATATATCGTGCGTTTCTGCTTATATATATATATATTTACATTTTTATCGGGGCACAGAGTTTACTTCACGGCCATTTACTTTACTTTTATTTACATTTTGTCACTTTGAGTTTGCTTCATTGGCGGTTGATTATTCTATATATATATTTACCGCTTTTATATATTTACATTCAATCCACTTTGGAGTTTATTTCATGGCGGTTGATCGTTTATATATATATATATATATTTACAGCTTTTATATATTTACATTTCCAATCCCCCATAAAGTTTACTTCATGGTGGTGGATTATTCATATATATATATATATATATTTACAGCTTTTATATACATATAACTGCTTACAACTTTCATACAAACTGCAACATTATATGAGTCTAGGAATCATGTGATCATAAATTCAGTCTCCTGAATCTAGATTCGGTTCCCGTGATGGACATTTTCGGCTTTAATCAACTTATAAATTATTCACGGTGTTTGAATTTCCTTAGATGGCTCTCATGCCCACAAGGAGTTCGGTACTGCTATGTATATTATTTTCTCGAAGATGTCTCGCATCTCGAAAATAAAAGCAATCAATCCGAACACATAATAAAATGGAAGTATCAAATGCCTCAATTACTATTGAGCATAGGGTTTGAAAAATCTCTTTTACAAAACATCACTGCTATATCTTGTTAAAAACTGAACTTTTATACAAAATTCAAACCTTTTGTATATATGTGCAAACGAGGCATGACACTACTTCCAGATAATTGCACATTGACCCCCCCCCCCACACACACATTCATATAACAGTTAAATTGAAAAGTGGTGGTCACCGTGGTAACACGGATGTCGGGGGGTGCCTAACACCTTCCCTCGGCATAATCAAGCCCCCGGACCCTAACAAATCTCGGTTTCATAGACCAGTTAAGCAGTGTTACATCACTAGGTCAATGTGCAAACCTTTTCTCCGTTGAGTTGGTGCAACCATTTAAACATACCAACTAGCGACTCTTACAGTCCAATCGTTGACATATACATGTCGGATCTTTTCACAACTTGTTTTTTCAAACAAATCTAACCTAACATAAGAACACAAAAAGACAAGAATAGAAAAGGGACAGTAAAAATCCCGACATCGACAGGTGGCGAATCTGTTGGGGACATCCAGTAAGAGGGCTTAAGCCGCTATTACAAGCTTTTCAAAACTATTATATGCTTGTGTGTGGATGTTGCATTTACATTTATATGGATGTGTACGAATGCATTTACTTATTGCACTTTAGTACTTCGCACTATATCTGCCTGTGATATTAGTGCTTCGCACATGTCATCATTTCCATACGGTGAGACATGTTGTATGTGAATGTATGTTATGTGGTCCCTCCACCAGGAGGCTATCCTATCGGTGTTTGATTACTGGACTCGTAGGAAGACTAATTCCAACGAGGCTCAGGAAAGGAACCACCCAGATTCGCTCCAGTTGAAATACCAGATTAACTTCTCGTCAAGTAAATTGCGATGATCTAGGAACCTTCATGCCAAAAAATTGCGAGAGTAACCTAAGATAGGTCAGCCTTTGATAAACCAAATGCGGAGGAAAGTCTCTTCATACTTTCCCATTTCAATTACTTGTAAATTCAATTACTTGTAATTTCATTCCATGTCAATCTCAATGTAATGGAAAATATGAAGGAATATGTGTACATGTATTCCTTTTTATATTAAAACCTGACATGCTATCTTGTCAAAATTGACATCCGTTTTGCAGGATAATACTCCTAAAATGGACTCCTCACATAGCATGTAACATTTATACATTCCCTAAGACTAAACTACATAAGTTATTTTGTAAGGAAACAATTGGGCCTGTTACCCGTTCAAAGTTCAAAAAGGCAATAAACCTACAGCCAAGCATGGCTTCATCTGACTAGCCTAATCCTATTCCTGTCTCTCGCAAAGATTTTGAAGGATTAAGCAAACGAATTATAGATTTGGCTATTATGCTCAAAGAACTACACTAGTCTACTTAGGGTCCACGAATACCCATACATACAGAATCCTCTACACATAGAGGAAATCAGGGTCTGGACAATGAAACTCCAGTACCTGAGTCTCAGTTCGACAAAACCAACAAAATCCCTGAAATTACCCATCTCAAGGAAGATTCAGACACCGGTGATATCAGGAAGAAAGTCCTTCAAATGGAAGAGACCATTCAGTCTATTAAAGGGATTGGAGCACATGGGAGTGTTTCATATTCTGACCTTTGCATATTCCCTGGTGTTCATTATCCTGAGAAGTTCAAAACTCCTGAATTTGAAAAGTATGATGGGTTGGGGGATCCTTACACACATCTAAAAGTGTTCATTGGAGAACTCAGATCTTATGCTGAGGATGAGAAGCTCAGAATGCAGCTGTTTCAAAAAAGTCTGACTGGAGAAGCCCAATCGTGGTATACCAGATTAGACAACTCCAAGATTCATAGCTGGGAAGAGCTAGCTCATGCCTTTCTCAGTCAGTATAGTTTCCAGTATCAGATGGCTCATGACCGGTACCAAATTACCAAAGCCAAGAAATAAGCCAATGAGTCTTTCAGAGAGTATGCTCAAAGGTGGAGGCGCCTTGCTGCTCAAGTTATTCCCTTTATGACTGAGTCTGAAATGGTGATGACCTATATAGACATACAAGAAGCTCCCTTTTATGAGAGGGTCTTAGATGGCATAGGCAAGCCATTTTCTGAAATGATCAAACATGGAGAAATGGCTTAGATGGGATTGAAGTTAGGAAAGATTCAAGACCTTGCTACTCTAAAAGCTGTTGCTGAGCACATCCAGTCTGGAAGTTATGGAAACAACCCTAGGAGGGTCTATAAGAAGAAAGAGGAGGATGTTTCCTTGATACTACAAGGACAGAAAGGTAGTCAGAACATGCCTATTTAGAGGAGAAACTACTCCCCTTTTCAAGCACAGTCTTCAAACCCTCTATTGCCAAAGAGTGGAGAAGTCAGATGCACTCGAGTGTTCACACCCTTAGGGGACTCACTCGAGAATATTCTCAACCTTCTGACAACTCAGAAGAAAATTACCCATCTTCTTCCACTAGCCAACCCGAATGGGAAGGGTTTCAATGCTAATAGGAAGTGTGCTTATCATGCTGGAGCTCCAGGTCATGATACTCAGGATTGCTGGGCCTTGAAGCATAAGATCCAAGATTTAATTGATATTGGTGAGATCATTGGCGTAGTCCACCAAACCAATTCACAAATTAATCAACTTAATTATACTCTCGTTATGAATCCTCCATCATTGACTAAAATACGAGGATAAAATTACAAAAAGCAAATGCCAAAGCCCATGTGAGTTTTAATACAAATATTGTCTTGATCTAGACAAAATTCATATCCACACTCAATTGAGTCCTCATTACATTTATTATCACACTTATTTAATATTTATAGTGAGGACTACTAATGCTATTATCTGGACCGTCACTCCATTTCCCAACAGTCCTGCTACGTTCTCATTTCACGAAGAGAACAATGAAAGTAAAAGGGTGAACTCAACTAGCCCGATAAAAATATTATGACTAAGATAATGCGAATAAATTATCGTTAGCCTTGACGATGTTAAACGATAAAATATAACAAACATCAAGTTTAAGCTGCGGTGAAACAAGCAATCCATTAAAAGAGTCAGTAGAGAATAAAATCTACTATCTTTTATGATTTAAAGGTTTTCATCACTTTTATCATTTTGGGACTCGACAATAAATAATCCATCATCATCCACCTTTTTTCTGACGAAGGATATTCATTAGTATCACAACCACAAATTATCCATGCACTCTGGCCGAGGATATTCGTGTATTCATCGATGGTCATGATCATGCCAACAACAAGCGTCCATCGATGCACTTCACGGACGATGAGGACTTTTACCACATCATTTGTAACATTACGGTCGTGATTATCTTGAATTAATCCACAGTCATAATCATACCAAGTCCATCTATGCACTACAGGCCCACGAGATGACTTTCAACATAATATAAACATGAGGATGATGACAATGATATAAGAATTGATAAAACAAGTTCAAGAATTAATTTATCCGAGGAACTAATAACGTCCAAATTATCGACATGATACTTCTTTGTAGAGTAAAAATTCAAGAATGCTCGGAAGAATATTTCCATGAAAAGATCTTTGGATGAAGCGCAAATATCGAGGATATTCCACTAATTTCATGGAGTATAAAAATCAAAAACTTTAACCAATTGAGTATAATAAAGAATGGAATAACAAAAGAAATCACCGAGCGTGCGATAGATAGCGCTTGCAGACGAGTTATTCAACGAGAATAATAAATAATGGAACCAGGTCGTTCGTAAAAGCGCTTACAGATAGGATATTCAGCGAGAATAATAAATAATGGAACCGGTCAAATGCGTAAATATCTGAGCGGGATATTCAATAGAATAATAAATAACGGAACGGTCGTGCGTAATGCATGCAACGGGATGTTCAATAGAATAATAATAAAGAATGGAATAACGAAAGAATTTCACCATGTATGCGGTACTTGGCGCCAGGCAGATTATTCAACATAATAATAAAGAATGGAATAACGGAAGAATTTCACCAAGTATAATAAAGGGAATAACGAGAATTTCACAGCGTAGGGTAGTACGTATCTGAGTTATTCAACGAAATAATAAAGAATGGGAATAACGAAGTTCTCTTCATGAATATGAAAAAATAATACCCTTACCTTAGAAAAAATTGGATATAGGAGTAGTGAAGTAGCGAATACTTTTCTTCTTTTTCTCTCTATAGTTTTCTCTCTCTAGAGTTTCGATGAATTAATAAAAAATAATGAAGGAATGAGCTTATTTATAGGAGAATGGTTTGAATAATAACTAATTCTGAATGGTCCAGTTGATTTACTTTTAAGCGGATGATCTAGATTGGTTTACATAAAATATTTTAATAATAAATATTCTAATATATAATATAAATATATCTTTTAAATAAAATATAATATATTATATTTATAATATATAAAATATATAATAACATATTTATATAATATATTAAAATATAATATATTACTATATATATTTTACTAATATATATATATTTATATATATATAATAAATAAAAGATTTTATAATCATCATTATTATATAATAGATAATATAATATATTATATTTATTAATAATATAAAAAAATATTTTTCCCTTACATTTTATAATAAAGATTTTATTAATATTATTATAATATTATAATAATAAAATTTATCATCATTATTATAATTCATAATATTAATCGACGAGGTCGTTTCCGGAAGAGGGGGGCTTTCGATAAGGATTTCTCCTATTGGCGCGCTTGATTAGGTGACCAAACCTCTCATTGGCGAAACTTTTAGACATCGTTAATATTGCAAATAATAATATTAATAACTCTGTCATCTCAATTATTGATTTAATAATATAAAAAATATAAACAATAATTGAATCAAATAACGTGAGATCTTATGCAACAATTCTTGAAGCAATAATTGAACAAAAGCGAGTGACTTCTCACGTAAGCATCGATAATCAATCTGGTGTGCTCTATATCTGACCACACGTATTCATTCTTTTTACTTTTAACAAGGGTGTTTCAGCGATTAACGGTAAAACTTTCGTAGTTATTTTCATAAAAAAATATTTTTGTCGTTTTCTCGATCAAATGAATAATTCCATTGTGGGGTCCACTGATGATTGTCTTGGTCGTACGAATATTCCTGTTAAAGCGAATATTCCCAGACCAATCGAATATTATATAACAACTTGCGTACTTTACAAAATTTATAAATATTACCCACAACTATAACATTATATCAAATTCATTCCATAATATTTAAAAATGATATTTATAGAAAATCATCTTTATTAAAAAAAAAGTTGAGGTCTTATGAACCTCCCTTTCTTATGAAATTTTGCCCTCGAAATTAGAATGCATATACGGTATGTCGAAGAGGTAAGGATACCTTGATTTCATTTGATTCTAACTCCCGGTCATTTCCTCGACATCGTGGTTTCTCCATAAAACTTTGACTTGAGGTATAACCTTGGAGCGTAGAATATGTTCCTTCTTATCAAGATTTGAACAGGAACCTCTTCATACGTTAAATCTTCCGCTATTTCATCAGTTCTAACTTCGATAATGTGGTTGGGTCTTTCACATATTTACGTAACATGGATATATGAAAAATATTATGAACACGAGACATACTTGGCGGTAAAAGCGAGTCTATATATAGCCCACGATTCCTACTCGATCGAGGATTAAAAATGGGCCATGAATCGAGGATTGAGCTTTCCTCTCTTTCCAAATCTAAGTAACTCCTTTCCATGGAGCAACACGTAACAACACATGATCTCGATATCGAATTCCACGTCCTTTTCGATGAAGATCGGCATAACTCTTTTATCGATCTTGTGAGGTTTTTATCGTTGTCGGATCGTTTGAATCTTTTTAAATAGTCATACGTACTAACTCGGTCCCAACAACGTTGCTTCACCCACCTCATCCCGACATCTTTGGAGAACGACACTTTCTTCCATACAACGCTTGAATGGAGCCATGCGATACTTGCTTGATAAGCATTTTGTTGTAGGAAAACTCCACCAATGGTAAGAACTTGTCCCAACTTCCCTTGAAGTCGAGGACACGAGTCTTAATAAATCTTCAAGAGTTTGAATAGTCCTCTCGATTGTCCGTCCAAATCGAGAGGATGATATGCTTAACTAAATCGTCGTAAATCCGTGCCCCGTAGCTTTTTGCAAACTAACCCAAAATCGTGAAGTGAATCTTGGGTCTCGATCGAAAAACTATGGATCTTGGCATACCATGCAATCTTACAACCTCGTTTATGTACATACTGACAAGGCGTTCAAGTGTATAAGTTTCTCGTATAGGTAAGAAATGAAGCGGAACTTGGTCGATCTATCAACAATGACCCAAATTGCATCTATGCCTTGAGAAACCTTGGGAAGACCGATAACAAAATCCATGGTAATGTGCTCCCACTTCCATTCTAGAATTTCAAGTGGTTCTGATGGACCTTTTGGTACTTGATGCTCTGCCTTGACTTCGTTGACAAGTTAAACACCTTGAGATAAACAACCTTTATCTCTCTCTTCATATTGCTCCACCAAAATGTATGTGAAGATCATGATACATTTTGGTACTCCCGAGATGGATTACAAAAGCGGTGTGTTGTGCGCCTCCGTCATGATTTTATACTTTAACTTCGGGTCGTTAGGAACACAAAGTCTGGAGTTGACTCGAAGTATTCCTTCTTCATCGATTCTTGCTTCGGCGTAGCACCTTCTTGTACTTTCTTCCTCATATGCGCCGACTCCGGTCTATAGCTTGAGCGACTTTAACTTTATCGATTAAAATCGGTTCTACTCATATATTCGCCATCATCACGTGGGTCCACAGAGTCTTTATCTCTATCTCCATCCTTTGCAAGTCATACAAAATGGGCCTTTGCGTTGACAATATCGCTTTTCGTACCGCATATGATCTTACTACTCGATCGTCGTCGACTACCACGTTTGCTTTTCGAGGATGGTATTGGATGGTATGATCATAATCTTTCAATAGTTCAAGCCAACGTCGTTTGTCGCGTGTTGAGTTCCTTTTGAGTGAAGAAATATTTGAGGCTTTTATGATCCGTAAAGATCTCCACTTTCTCCCCATACTGATAATGCCTCCAAATCTTTAGTGCAAAAAACTGCTATTTTGCCACTCTAGATCATGAGTAGGATAATTCCTCTCATATTCTTTGAGTTGTCGAGAAGAGCATAAACTATGACTTTTCCCATGTTGCATGAGAACACATCCTAACCCTTTGCACGAAGCATCACATGTAGATGACAAATCCCTCAAGCGGATGGTATTGTCGAGCAGTCTTTGAAATGAGTCTCCTCTTGAGTTCTTGAAAACTCTTCTCACATTCCTCGTTCAACCAAATTTTGTATCTTTTGAGTCAATTTGAGTTAATGGAGTAGCGATTCGAAAAAACCCTTCCACGAATCTCAGATAATAACCAATTAAGCCGAAAAGCTACGTATTTGTCAGCGATTTAGGTTGCTCCCGACTTTGAATAGCTTCAATCTTTCTTTGGGTCAGCGGATATTCCATGACTTGATACCACGTGCCCAAGATGAATGCTACTTCCTCGAGCGAACTTCGCATTTCTTCAACTTGGCATAAAGCTTATTTTCACGAAGCTTTTGGAGTATCGACCTCAAGTGTTGCTTCATGATCTTCACGGCTTTTGGAATAAATAAGGATGTCATCAATAAAGGCGACCACAAAGTGATCCAAATATTCCTTGAATACTCGGTTCATCATATCCATGAAAGCGGAGAGCATTAGTCGATCAAAAAGACATGACTAGGAATTCATAATGCCGTCTGGGAGTTAAAAGCGATCTTTGGAATGTCATCGGTTCTAATCTTCAATTGGTGATATCCGGAATGAAGATCGATCTTTGAAAAGAATTTGGCGCCTTACATTTGGTCAAACGGGTCATCAATACGTGGCGATGGGTACTATTTATTTTTGATGGTGACATGATTGACTCCAGATAATCAATACAAAATCGCATACTCCCATCTTTCTTCTTCACGAATAGAAACAGGGCACCCCGAGGAGAAGTACTAGGGCGAATAAAGCCAATGTCTAACAATTCCTGCGAGTTGGGTCTTTAACTCACGAAGTTCAATAGGAGCCATTCGATATGGGGCTTTGGAAATGGGTTTTATCTACCGGGTTCAAGGTCGATACAAAATTCAATTTCACGCTCTGGGGTAGGCCGGGAAGTTCTTGAGAGAATACGTCGGAAATTTATTAACAATAGAAATATCATTCAAAAGCGGCGTATTTTTGTTTAGATCCGTGACATGAGCTAAGAAAGCTTGACATCCATTTTTCAATAAGCGAATAGCTTTATGGCTTGAGATGAGCGATGATTGATTTTAATGGTTTGGTTGCTTGAATTCACATAATAGGTTGGTTAGGAATATGAAAGCTAACAACCTTACGAAAATAATCAATTTTTGCATGATGAGTAGTTAACCAATCAATCCCTAGAATTACGTCAAATCTGCAAGTATTTTCAATGAAATAAGATCGACGAGGTAATGTGAGAGTGCAAATTTGAACCAAACAAGACTTATAAATAGTGGATGTAATGAAGGTTTCTCCCAGCGGAGTTTCAACGAGATAAGTCAAAGTCTAATTTCTCGGTCAAATTTAAACGTTGGCGCAAGTAGGAGAAATAAAAGAATGGGTAGAACCGATATCAAATAAGGTATATACTTATTTAGAGTTTATGATAAGCTTACCGTGATGACCTCGTTCGGGTTCCTTGCTTTACGGGGAGGTCACGACAAAAGCTTTCCCTTGAACTACTGGTTTTGACTTTTGCTGGGGATGACCTTTGATGCCTCCATCCCAAATTGAACTTGTCTTGATGCATGAGCAAAAAATCGGGCTAGTGACCTTCTCTTCCACATATTATAACATGCTTTGGATGACATCATCAGCGGATTTGGGTGATGTGTCCCTCCCTCCACATTTGAAGCATATGATAGGTGGTCGTTCTCCTTCCTTAACGGGTCTTGATCTTGATGTCTTTCCATCATTGTTGAATCTCCTCTTCTTGAAATGTCCATTCTTATTGTTTTGGCCATGATTACCACCAAAGTGGTTACCATTTACGGCATGTTGATTCCTCTCACGCTTGTTGTCATAGCTTGATGTGGTATTATCACTAGTATTATCATTTTGTTGGTTTTTCTCTCTTTTGGTTGGGTTGACTCATTATCGCGCTCGAATAAGCGAGCCCTATTAACAACATCTGAATACAAACAAAGTTTATGAGAAATAAGATATTGGCGTATCTCGGGTTTTCAAACCTCTTAGAAACATTCGTGTCATTCTCTCCTCATTATCAACCAAATGGGACGTAAACCAGGACAACTTCGGCAAACTTGGCCCGTCTTTGCGACACGTCGTCGTTTTGTTTTGCTCGACTTTAATGAACTCTACCTCTTTCATGTGAATGAATACTTTTGGGAAAGTACTTGTCGTTGAAACGATTCTTGGAACTTCTCCCAAGACATCTTGATCGGCGGGTTGAGTACGCTTTCTGATTCCCACCCGATGTCTACCTCTCTGCACATGACATGAAGGTGGCAAAGGAACCTTTTGCTCCTCGGAGCATCCCAAGACATCAAATATCTTGTTGATCTGCTTTATCCACGTCTCACTTGCTTAAGTGGTTTTGGCTCTCCAAAAAACTCCGGTGGTCCCAGTTCCTTGAATTGCTTAGCGGTGACCGTCAAGAGTTTGCGGTGTTTCCACACACATTTTGGGCTGAGGCCTCTCTTGCTGATGTTGCATGAATTGCATAAAAAGCCTCTGAACATTCCATCGTTCATCATTTGGTCGATGTTGTTGTTTGCACGAGGATTATCGCCTTCACGATGCACATTATCCGATTATTGATCTGTGGAGACTCAGCGGTCTCCTGTGCTCCATGATAATCTCAACATTCTCGGATGCCATTTTCAAATCTTGCCACAAAACAAGGGTTAATTGACATATCATATATTATCCTATACTCTGACCAGACCAATTAAATACCAAATAAACTTAGGTAGGTCATCTTAGCGAAGGAATTCCCGTCTCTCCCCTCCTAGTTCTTGTCTCACATCTCGGCCGGGGATCATATCCTAAGCTTTGATACCAATTGTGGCGCCCCAAAATAGGTATACATCACCCATCTTGAGTCGCCAAATACATGGTACAAAATTCAAATACAACTTAATTATACAACAATTATGTAAAATACGACAAAAAACATATCTTGTGAGTTTTAATACAAATATTGTCATCTAGACAATATCCACTCTCAATTGAGTCCTCATTACATTTATTATCACACTATTTAACGAATAGTGAGGACTACTAATGCTATTATCTGGGATAGTCACTCTCCGTTCCCAGACTAGTCCTGCTTCGTTCTCATTTCACAAAAGAGAACAATGAAAGTAAAAGGGTGAGCTCAACTAGCCCGAAAAATATTATGACTAAGATAATGCGAATAAATTATCATTAGCCTTGACGATGTTAAAGCGATAAATATAACAAACATCAAGTTTAAGCTGCTGCGGTGAACAAGCAATCCATTAAAAAATCAAGTAGAGAATAAAATCTACTATCTTTTATGATTTAAAAAGGTTTTCATCACTTTTATCGTGGACTCGACAATAAATAATCCACATCATCCACACTTTTCTGACGAGGGATATTCATTAGTATCACAACCACAAATTATCCATGCACTACGGGCCGAGGATATTTGTGTATTCATCGATGGTCATGATCATACCAACAACTGTCCATCAATGCACTACGAGCCAATGAGGACTTTTACCACATCATTTGTAACATTACGGTCAAATGATTATACTGAATAATCCACAGTCATAATCATACCAAGTCCATCTATGCACTTTCTGAAGCCACAGATGACTTTCAACATAATATAAACATGAGGATGATGACAATGATATAAGAATTCATAAAAAACAAGTTCAAGAATTAATTTATCCGGGAACTAATAACGTCCAAATTGTCAACATGATACTTCTTTGTAGAGTAAAAAATTCAAGAATGCTCGAAGAATATTTCCATGAAAAGATCTTTGGATGAAGCGCTTGAATATCGAGGATATTCCACTAATTTCATGGAGTATAAAAATCAAAACTTTAACCAATTTGAGTATAATAAAGAATGGAATAACAAAAGAAATCACCGGGCATGCGATAGACCACACATACATGGTTATTCAATGAATAATAATAAATAATGGAACCGGTCATGCGTAAATACATAGATGGATATTCAGGATATTCAATAATAATAATAAAGAATGGAACCAGTCATGCGTAAATTGCGCGATGGGATATTCCAACATAATAATAAAATAATAAACAACCGAAACGATGCGTGCGCAATGCATGCAGCGAGGATGTTCAACAGAATAATAAAGAATGGAATAACGAAGAATTTCACCATGTATGCGGTACTTGGCGTGATAAGAGTTATTCAACATAATAATAAAGAATGGAATAATAAAAGAATTTCACCAAGTATAGGGTGAGCCCAGCGTATCTGAGTTATTCAACGAATAATAAAGAATGGAATAACGAAGTTCTCTTCATGAATATGAAAGAAATAATATCCCTTATCTTAGAAATTAAAGAGTATTCGACTGGATATAGGAGTAGTGAAGTAGCGAGAATACTTTTCTTCTTTTCTTTTATAGTTTCTCTCTCTAGAGTTTCAATTGAATTAAGTAAGAAATAATGAAGGAATGAGCTTCTATTTATAGGAGAATGGAATATAATAGTAACTAATTCAATTTCCAATGATCCAGTTGATTTACTTTTAAAAAATATTCTAATATATCCATATCGATTGGTTTACTATAAAATATTCTAATAAAATAAAATTACATCTTTAAAAAAAAAATAAAATATAATATATATAATATATTATATTTATAATCTAATAAAACGAATAACTTTATAAAAGTATTACATTTTTTATATAAAAACTCTGATTATTTTATTTTATTACATTAATAATACTAATAAAACAAAACTTCATCATCATTATTATAATTCATCATCTTATTATATCCAATATTAATCGACCAGTCGTTCCCAGGAAAGAGGGGGCTTTCCAATAAGGATTTCTCCCTATTGGCGTGCAATTAGGTGACCAAACCTCTCCTTGGCAGAACTTCTAGACATCATTAATATTGCAAATAATAATATTAATAACTCTGTCATCTCAATTATTGATTTAATAATATAAAAAATATCGACAATAATTGAATAAAATAACGTGAGATACTATGCAACAATTATTGAAGCAATAATTGAACAAAACTGAGTGACTTCTCACGTAAGCATCAATAATCAATACTGTGTGTTACTTTACAACCACGCGTATTCCTGTACTTTTAACACCGGGTGTTTCAATAGTTAACGGTAAAACTTCCGCCGTTATTTTCATAAAATATTTATGTCGTTTTCTCAATCCGATAATAATTTCGTTGTGGGGACCACCAATGATTGTGTCGTCGTACGAATATTCCCTATTAAATTGAATATTCCCCGACCAATTAAATATTATATAACAACTTGAGTACTTTACAAAATTTATAAATATTACCCACAACTATAACATTATATCAAATTCATTCGATAATATTTAAAAATGATATTTATAGAAAAATCATCTTTATTAAAAAAAAGTTGGGGTCTTATAACCTCCCCTTCTTATGAAATTTCACCCTCGAAATTAGGGTACATACATGGAATGTCGAAGAGGTAAGGATACCTTGATTTCATTTCAGATTCTAACTCTCAGGTCATTTCCTCAACATCGTGGTTTCTCCACAAAACTTTAACTTGAGGTATAACCTTGGAGCGTAGAATATGTTCCTTCTTATCCAAGATTTGAACAGGAACCTCTTTATACGTTAAATCTTCCGCTATTTCGTCTGGTTCTAACTCAATAATGTGGTTCGGGTCTTTCACATATTTACGTAACATGGATATATGAAAAACGTTATAAACACGAGACATACTTGGCGGTAAAGCGAGTCTATACGCCATAGTTCCTACTCGATCGGGGATTAAAAATGGGCCAATGAATCGAGGATTGAGCTTTCCTCTCTTTCCAAATCTCTTAACTCCTTTCCATGGAGCAACACGTAACAACACATGATCTCCAATATCGAATTCCATGTCCTTTCGATGAAGATCAAACTCTTTCTTTTGTCAATCTTGTGAGGTTTTTATATGTTGCCGGATCGTTTGTATCTTTTCCGTAGTCATACATACTAACTCTGGTCCCAACAACGTTGCTTCACCCACCTCATCCCAGCATACTGGAGAACGACACTTTCTTCTATACAACATTTCGAATGGAGCTATGCCAATACTTGCTTGATAACTGTTGTTGTAGGAAAACTTCACCAATGGTAAGAATGTCAAGGACACATAGTCTTAATAAATCTTCAAGAGTTTGAATAGTCCTTTCTGATTGTCCGCCCATTTTAGGATGATATGCCGAACTAAATTGTAAATCTGTGCCCATAGCTTTTTGCAAACTAACCCAAAATCGTGAAGTAAATCTTGGGTCTCGATTAGAAACTATGGATACTGGCATACCATGCAATCTTATAACCTCGTTTATATACATACGAGCAAGACGTTCAAGTGTATAAGTTTCTCGTATAGGTAAGAAATGAGCAGACTTGGTCAATTTATCAACAATGACCCAAATTGCATCTATGCCTTGAGAAACCTTGGGAAGACCAGTAACGAAATCCATGGTAATGCGCTCCCACTTCCATACTAGAATTTCAAGTGGTTGCAATGGACCTTTTGGTACTTGATGCTCTGCGCTTGACTCGTTGACAAGTTAAACACCTTGAGATAAACAAATACATCTCCCTCTTCATATTGCCCCACCAAAATATATATGTCAAGATCATGATACATTTTGGTACTCCCAGGATGGATTGCAAACGGTGTGTTGTGCGCCTCCATCATGATTTTATACTTTAACTCAGGGTCGTTAGGAACACAAAGTCCGGAGTTGACTCGAAGTATTTCTTCTTCATCGATTCTTGCTTCCAGCATAGCCCCTTCTTGTACTTTCTTCCTCATACGTTTCAGCTCTAGGTCTGTAGCTTGAGCAGCTTTAACTTTATCGATTAAAGTCGGTTCTACTCATATATTCGCCATCATCACGTGGGTCCTAGGAGTCTTTATCTCTATCTCTATCCTTTGCAAGTCATACAAAATGGGCCTTTCATACCGACAATATCGCTTTCGTGCCAGCGTATGATCTTCTACTCAATGCGGCAGCTACCACGTTTGCTTTTCCAGGATGGTATTGGATGGTATGATCATAATCTTTCAACAGATCAAGCCAACATCGCTGTCGCATATTGAGTTCCTTTTGAGTGAATAAATATTTGAGGCTTTTATGATCCGTAAAGATCTCCACTTTCTCCTCATACAAGTAATGCCTCCAAATCTTTAGTGCAAAAATGACTGCTGCCAACTCTAGATCATGAGTAGGATAATTCCTCTCATATTCTTTGAGTTGTCGAGAGGCATAGGCTATGACTTTCCCATGTTGCATGAGAACACATCCTAACCCTTTGCCCGAAGCATCACTGTAGATGACAAATCCCTCCGAGCCAGATGGTATTGTCAGAACAGGTGCTGAATTGAGTCTCCTCTTGAGTTCTTGAAAACTCTTCTCGCATTCCTCACTCCAACCGAATTTTATATCTTTCCTAATCAGCTGAGTTAATGGAGTAGCGATTCGAGAAAATCCTTCCACGAATCTCCGATAATTACTGGCTAAACCTAGAAAGCTACGTATTTCGGTCACTGATTTAGGTTTTTCCAATCTTTGAATAGCTTCAATCTTTGCCGGGTCAACAGATATTCCATGACTTGATACCACGTGCCCAAGGAATGCTACTTCCTCAAGCCAGAACTCGTATTTCTTCAACTTGGCATAAAGCTTGTTTTCACGAAGGTTTTGGAGTATCAGCCTCAAGTGTTGCTCATGATCTTCACGGCTTTTGGAATAAATAAGGATGTCATCAATAAAGACGACCACAAAGTGATCCAAATATTCTTTGAATACTCGGTTCATCATATCTATGAAGGCAGCAGGAGCATTAGTCAATCCAAAAGATATGACTAGGAATTCATAATGCCCGTCTTCTAGTTACGAAAAGTCGCCTTGGAATATCATCGGTTCTAATATTTAATTGGTGATATCCGGAACGAAGATCAATCTTTGAAAAGAATTTGGCGCCTTGAAACTGGTCAAACAGATCATCAATATGTGGCAATGGGTACCTATTTTTAATGGTGACATGATTTAATTCCTGATAATCAATACAAAGTTACATACTCCCATCTTTCTTCTTCACGAATAGAATAGGAGCACCCCAAGGAGAAGTACTAGGACGAATAAAGCCAATGTCTAATAATTCCTGCATTGGGTCTTTAACTCACGAAGTTCAATAAGAGCCATTAGATATGGGGCTTTGGAAATGGGTTTTGTATCTTTGGGTTCAAGGTCGATACAAAATTCAATTTCACGCTCTGGGGTAGGCCAGAAGTTCTTCAGGGAATACGTCGAAATTTATTAACAATAGAAATATCACTCAAAACTGACGTATTTTTGTTTAGATCTGTGACATGAGCTAAGAAATCTTGACATCCGTTTTTCAATAAACGAATTGCTTTATGGCTTGAGATGACAATTATTGATTTTAATGGTTTGGTTGCTTGAATTCACATAATAGGTTGGTTAGGAATATGAAAGCTAACAACCTTACGAAAATAATCAATTTTTGCATGATGAGTAGTTAACCAATCAATCCCTAGAATTACGTCAAATGCAAGTATTTTCAATGAAATAAGATCGACAGGTAATGTGAGGGTACCGATTTGAACCAAACAAGACTTATAAATAGTGGATGTACTGAAGGTTTCTCCCAACGGAGTTTCCACAGATAAGTCAAAGTCTAATTTCTCCGGAGTCAAATTTAAACATTGAGCTCAAGTAGGAGAAATAAAAGAATGGGTAGAACCGGTATCAAATAAGGTATATACTTCGCTATAGTTTATGATAAGCTTACCCGTGATGACCTCGTTCGGGTTCCTTGCTTTCTGGGAGGTCATGACAAACGCTTTCCCTTGAACTACCGGTTTTGTCTTGTCTGGGACGGCCTTTGATGCCTCCATCCCAGCTAGAATTGTCTTCGGTTCATGACAAAATCGGGCCAGGTGGCCTTCTCTTCCATAATTATAACATTCTTTGGATGGCATCGCAAAGTTTGGACTGATGTGTCCCTCCCCTCCACATTTGAAGCATATGATAGGTGGTCGTTCTCCTTCCTTAACGACGGGTGCTGATGTTGACGTCTTTCCATCATTGTTGAATCTCCTCTTCTTGAAATGCCCACTCTTATTATTTTGACCATGATTACCACCAAAGTGGTTACCATTTTTGGCATGTTGATTCCCTCCACGCTTGTTGTCACCGCTTCAATGACTGCTATCACTGGTATTATCATTTTGCCGACTGCTTTCTTTTGGTTGGGTTGAATCATTATCGCGCTCCAATAACTGAGCCCTATTAACAACATCTGAATACAAGCAAAGTTTATGAGAAATGAGGTATTGACGTATCTCGGGTTTTAAACCTCTTAGAAACATCCGTGTCATTCTCTCCTCATTATCAACTAAATGGGATGCAAATCGGGACAACTCGGCAAACTTGGCTTCGTACTGCGACACGGTCATGTTGTTTTGTTCTAGTTTAATGAACTCTATATACCTCTTTCATGTGACGAATACTTTCGGGAAAGTACTTGTCGTTGAACAGTTCTTGGAACTTCTCCCAAGACATCTTCAAGCTGGCGGGTTGAGTACGCTTTACGATTCCCACCAATGTCGCCTCTGCCCACAACATGAAGGTTGCAAAGGGAACCTTTTGCTTCTCGGAGTATCCCAAGACATCAAATATCTTGTTGGTCTGCTTTATCCACGTCTTCGTCTTAAGTTGTTTTGGTTCTCCAAAAACTCCGGTGGTCCTAGTTCTTTGAACTGCTTAGCGGTGACCGTCCAAGAGTTGGCAGTGTTTCCACCTGCATTTTGTACATGAATTGCTCTTGCCTGATGTTGCATGAATTGTATAAAGTCTCTGAACATTCCATCGTTCATCATCTGGTCAGTGTTGTTGTTTGCCTGAGGATTGTCGCCCACCTGATGCACATTATCCTGATTATTGATCTGTGGAGACTCAACGGTCTCCTATGCTCCATTGCTAATCTCAACATTCTTGGATGCCATTTTCAAATACTACCACAAAACAAAGGTTAATTGACATGCAATATATTATCCCTATACTCTGACCGACCAATTAATGCCAAATAAACTTAGGTAGGTCATACTAGCGAAGGAATTTCCCGTCTCTCCCCACCTAGTTCTCGTCTCACATCTCAGCCAGGGATCATATCCCTAAGCTTTGATACCAAATGTGACGCCCCCAAAATAGGTATACATCACCCATCTTGAGTCGCCAAATACATGGTACAAAATTTAAATACAACTTAATTATACAAATACCATCGTAAAATACGACAAAATATATGTCATGAGTTTTAATACAAATATTGTCATCTAGACAATATCCACACTCAATTGAGTCCTCATTATATTTATTATCACACTATTTAACAAAATAGTGAGGACTAGTAATGCTATTATCTGGACCATCACTCCGTTCCCCTACTAGTCCCTGCTACGTTCTCATTTTCTGAAGAGAACAATGAAAGTAAAAGGTGAGCTCAACTAGCCCAAAAAAAATATTATGACTAAGATAATGCAAGATAAATTATCGTTAGCCTTCAACAAAGTTAAACCGATACAATATAACAAACATCAAGTTTAATCTGCGCGGAATAAGCAATCCATTAAAAGAGTCAGTAGAGAATAAAATCTACTATCTTTTATGATTTAAAAGGTTTTTCATCACTTTTATCGCTGGGACTCGACAATAAATAATCCACATCATCCCCCACACTACTGGCCAGGATATTCATTAGTATCACAACCATAAATTATCCATACACTACGGGCCAAGGATATTCATGTATTCATCAATGGTCATGATCATGCCAACAACTCGGCCCATCAATGCACTACTACGCCAATGAGGACTTTTACCACATCATTTGTAACATTACTACCATGATTATACCGATTAATCTCGATCATAATCATACCAAGTCCATCTATGCACTACAGAGCCACGAGATGACTTTCAACATAATATAAACATGAGGATGATGACAATGATATAAGAATTCAATAAAACAAGTTCAAGAATTAATTTTCCGAGAACTAATAACGTCCAAATTGTCAATATGATACTTCTTTGTAGAGTAAAAATTCAAGAATGCTCAGAAGAATATTTCCATGAAAAGATACTGGATGAAGCGCAAATATCAAAGATATTCCACTAATTTCATGGAGTATAAAAATCAAAACTTTAACCAACTGAGTATAATAAAGAATGGAATAACAAAAGAAATCACCAGGCATTGGATAGACCGCATGCATGTGTTATTCCAATGTATAATAAATAATGGAACCAGTCATGCTTAAACGCACGATGTGATATTCCAATAGAATAATAAATAACGGAACCGTGTCATGCGTAACGCATGCAGAGCAGATGTTCCAATAGAATAATGAAGAATGGAATAATGTAAGAATTTCACCATGTATGCATGCATTATCTACGCATGTATTAAAAGTTTATTCCAACATAATAATAAAGAATGGAATAACATAAGAATTTCACCAAGTATAGGGTAGAAATATCACAGTAAATGATTATTCCAACAGAATAATAAAGAATGGAATAATGTAAGTTCTCTTCATAAATATGAAAGAAATAATACCCTTACCTTAGAACAAACCGGATATAGGAGTAGTGAAGTAGCGTATACTTTTCTTCTCAAGTGTTTCTATAGTTTTCTCTCTCTAGAGTTTCAGTGAATTCGTAAGAAATAATGAAGGAATGAGCTTCTATTTATAGGAGAATGGACTGAATAGTAACTAATTCCTGAACGGTCTAGATTGATTTACTTTTAAACGGACGGTCCAGATTGGTTTGCTATAAAATATTCTAATAAAACAAAATCTTTTAAATAAAATATAATATATTCTATTAATAATCTAATAAAACGAATAACTTTATAAAAGTATTCTGTTTTATATAAATTTTTTTTCTGTTTTATTACATTAAAAATACTAATAAAACAAAACTTCATCATCATTATTATAATTCACACTATTAATCGACTAAGTCATTCTAAGGAAAGAGGGGGCTTTCCAATAATGATTTCTCCCTATTGGCACGCAATTAGGTGACCAAACCTCTCCTTGGCAGAACTTCTAGACATCGTTAATATTGCAAATAATAATATTAATAACTCTGTCATCTCAATTATTGATTTAATAATATAAAAAATATCGACAATAATTGAATCAAATAACGTGAGATACTATGCAACAATTACTGAAGCAATAATTGAACAAAACTGAGTGACTTCTCATGTAAGCATCAATAATCAATATCGTGTGCTACTATGCAACCACGCCAGATTCTGTACTTTTAACACCGGTGTTTCAACAGTTAACGGTAAAACTTCCGCCGTTATTTTCATAAAATATTTTTGTCGTTTTCTCAATCCGACAATAATTTTGTTGTGGGGTCCACCAATGATTGTGCCATCGTACGAATAATTCCCGGTTAAAATGAATATTCCCCACCAATCGAATATTATATAACAACTTACATACTTTACAAAATTTATAAATATTACCCACAACTATAACATTATATCAAATTCATTCCATAATATTTAAAAATGATATTTATAGAAAAATCATCTTTATTAAAAAAAAGTTGGCAGATAATGACACTGTATTACTCGAGAGTGGGGACATATTTCCTAAAAAATGGAAGGAAGTCATAGTAGTTATATCCGCTGAGGATGATTTGGCTGCCATACCACTCACAGTACAAGCAATTCAACTCAAAGGTGTTGAAAATCCTTTAAAAGTGGCTGCACCAAAGCCAATCAACTTACCATACAGACCACAATATCCTGTTGTCAGCCTACAAAAAGTGCCATAGAATTATGGAGAGGCTGAAGGATCCACATCTAATATAACTGCTGCAATGTTGAAGGAGAATCCACTGTATCTTCCCCAACGGGTGATGAAGCCTACCATCAGATCAAAGGGGAAAGTTCCCATGGAGAAGATTGAAGAATTCTTCCGTACTATGGGCCACAATGAAACCAAGGTGGTTTTAAGCTTAAAAGAAGCTCCATAACAGATTTCCATACTAGACTTGGTTTTCTCTTCCGAAGATCACATGAAGGTCTTGTTAAGGGTTTTGGAAGAAGCCCACTTGCCGAAATCAGTGGATGTTGAAAAATTTCAACATTTGGTTGATCACATTTTTAACAACAATATGTTATCTTTCACTGATGACGACATACCTCCCCAAGGGACTGGTCATTGCAAACCGTTGCACATAGCAGTTCTGTCCTCCGGATATATGGTGGGAGGAATTTTGATAGATGGAGGATCATCTTTAAACATCTGGCCTTATGTCACCTTGGAGAAGATGAATATCAATCTCAATAGGATCAAACGCAACCATACGGTTATCAAAGTTTTTGATGGATCCCGACGAAATGCTGTCGGAGAGATTGAATTACCTGTGGAGATTGGTCCACATACATTCTGCGTATCCTTTCACGTGCTCAAAATAGCCACAGGATACAATCTACTCTTGGGAAGACCGTGGATTAATATGGCTGGATCCGTCCCTTCCATCCTTCTCCAGCAACTCAAATACATCATTAACAATAGCCTAGTCACTGTTAATGCTGAGCCGGAATGTCCTGAACAAGGTGACATACCACTCATCAGCTTTAATTCAGAAGTTGAGCCTGTCAGCTTCCAGGCCTTGGAGGTGATTAACACTCACTATCATCCCATTGGGGTGCCACCTCTGATACCCAGAATTTTTGCCGTGGTAATGTCGACAACTCAAGAGATGATATCATTGGGTTATCAACCTGGACAAGGGTTGGGCAAAGATCATCAGGGCATTAAGTGCCCAATTCAAGTTCCCAGTCAAACAGGAACAACCGGACTAGGCTATGCTGCTAGCTTTAGTCATAGGAATCCTCACAAACACAAATAGGTTCCTTCATCTTCAGCCACACGACGATTATCTCAACCTCCAGATCTTGAGCCGGTACGGTCTCCGATAAAGGTGTCTGCCCATGTAATGACTATGTTATTTCCTAAGCCGATACCGGTTAAAGGAAAAGAGGTCCTGATTCCAGATCCCGAAGTGGAAGAAAGGGAATGGAGACGTAAACAAGACATTGCCAAACGACTGTCAAACATACGTATCATTGTTCATACTGAGGGTATGAAAAGAGACATCCTAGACGATGATTGTCCAGATATCATGGTCATCATTCGGGAGAAGGAGGATGATAATAGCCCCTTCATCACTGCTGTACAACAGACTTCACCCTTAGCAATTGGAGCAGCATTCCATGCATTTGCCGATAAGGGTAAAAAGGGCAGAAACTCCCTCTGCCTTGTAGATAATAATAACTGCTTACTTTTTCTGTATAGTATTAGCAGTTTGTTTTGTCATTACATGCTAACACTTTGTATGATTGAACAGGTTCATATATTAAGTGAAAGCATTTTTGTTTCAGGACTCTAAATTTAGATGTGCCTAAACTTGCTGATGAGGTGCCTATTCTCCACAAGGACTGTAACTTTGATGTAAAGTTGGACTCAGACTTGATGGAAATACAAGAGGACTATAAGATACCTCAGGAGATCAAAGAATGGGTCGAAGAAAAACCCAAACCAAATCTTGATCAAACCTCCTCTTTTAACCTCGAAACCTTAGAAAACCCCAAACTAATCCAGATTGGTACGAACCTTACTCCAAACCTATGGAATAACATGGTTACTTTATTGACCCAATTCTAGGATGTGTTTGCATGGTCTCATGAAGACATGGTCAGTTTGTCTACTGACATTGTCATTCATCGCCTCCCCATCAAAGAGGGATTCAAGCCAGTCAGGCAGTAGCTCAGGCGATTAAAACCTGAGTGGAGTTGAAAGGTTAAAGAAGAAATTGTGAAATAATTTCAAGCTGGCATCATCATGGTGTCAATATACCCTGAATGGCTATCCAACATAGTCCCAGTGCCTAAACTAGGAGGAAATGTGCGAGTTTGCGTGGATTACAGGAATATTAATAAAGCTTACCTTAAAGACAGCTTTCCCGTATCATTTATCCACATTCTCATTGACAATACAACTCAATACGACATGTACTCCTTTGCTGATTGTTTTGGGGGGTACCATCAAATCATGGTTGCTGAAGAGGATCGTGTGAAAACTGCATTCATCACATCTTGGGGAACCTTTTGCTATAGACGATTGTCATTCGGCCTCATCAATGCCGGAGCTACCTATCAGCGAGCCATGATGGCTCTTTTTCAAGATTAAATGCACAAAGAGATAGAGACCTATGTGGATGACATCATTGTCAAGTCTCGAAGGGAAGAAGACCACCTAGACTGTAACAATTCAAGATTTTATTTGTAATTTAAAATATTTATTAATTTAAATAAATATTTTATTGATGTATTTGTTGTTCGTAGATAATTGTGAATTAAATTTATTAGATAATACTCTAATTTAATTTAATAGTTATAGAGTTGTTAAAGATAACATGAAATGCTATATTGCTATTTTAATTTAATAATTTAAAATGACATTTTAATTATTAACTAAAATTATAATGAGATTATAATTTTGTGATATTTGGATTAAGTGGAAAATTTATTTAGTATGTTATAATTAGTTTATTTAACTAATATTAGATATGGAGATCCAAATAAATAATATGAGCCTATAAATTATAGTATAAGGATTTATTAAAATAAATTAAAGTAGTTTTAAATTGATTTAACCAAATAAGACTTAATTACATAAAGTCTTTATTTTAAAAGTGTTTTTGCCAAACATAGCCTTATGGCTTTTAAATTTTGAATTTGAATTATAATAAATAAAATAAATAAAATAAATCAAAATAATAAATAAAATATATTTATAACTAACATACGTTTATATTTTTGTAACTGTTATTTTAAGTATGC
Source organism: Panax quinquefolius (assembly GCA_020205615.1). Lineage (NCBI taxonomy): Eukaryota > Viridiplantae > Streptophyta > Magnoliopsida > Apiales > Araliaceae > Panax > Panax quinquefolius. The sequence continues at coordinate 126,784,845 of CM035156.1, forward strand.
GTATAATGGCTAGGCCATCAGTTTTTTTTCTTACGCATAAGTGTTAGTTGCTAAGCCTAAAAAGAAAGAAAGAAGGGAGAAAATACAGAGAGAAATTGAAAGTTTGAGAGAGACTTGAGAGATTTCTGTGTTCTGAGAAATTCTTTGTGGTTAGCAAGGATTATTCAAAGCAAGAGAAGGTATTTTCCATAACCTTAATATTATATATATATATATCTATGTTTTACGACATAAATTTTCAAGTTTCTGTGAATTCAATTTGTTATACAATTGATTACTTGTGATTGAATGTATTTGTGATGATTAGAACTAATGTTTAGACAAGAATTAATATGCTAATTACGTTAAAAAAGAAAGAAAACTATTTTTAGTATATGTTTATACACATGGCTTGTGAAAGTACCAAATTTGATGGTTAATTTGTAAAATAATTTGTAAATTGAGCCTTGAATATGCTAGTTCATTAAAAAACGAAGAGAACATAGTTTGAATGAGTTAATTTGGATAAGAATTGTGATCACAGTGATGATTTTTGTGAAGGATGTCAAAAATGGAGTTTTTGGTATAAAACATGGAATTTAAAGAATTTAATTTGGTTGTAGTGTTGTTTAATTATTCTAAGTTGACGAATATATGAGGAATCAGGTTTATAAGATTTCTATGGCAATCGGATATGTTAAATTTACTGTTTTGTGGGTGAAATTCGTGTTAGTTGGGCTAAACAGAAGTATCGTTAAAAAAGATCAGTAGTTTATAAATGTGCACCAAATAAGATTCTTACCGTGTTAAACGGCAGAATCTGTAGTACAAGGCTAAGAAGCTACGCCTTGATCTCAAGCTTATGTATGGATCCGGCTTATACCCTGATCAGAGGCAATGATGCCTGTTACCTAAACAGACTTTGAGGACCTATTGTAACTTAGTATAATGACATGTTAATGTGACAAACATGTAATGAAGAGGTTAAAACAGAATTGTGTCATGTAATTAGTAATTTCAAAGTTATAAAAAGATTAGTAAGTTATGAAGCGATATGTTAGAGTTAAAGGTACTTAATGAATAGTGATTAAGTGTTGTGAAGTTAACACTTGAGATTTCTAAAATACATATGGTGTAAAGTAAAACTTGTATTAAAGTAACAAGTTTAACTAAAAGTGAGTCTTATTTTGGAAAGTGTATGTTAGTATATCTAATAGATATTGTGATTCTAATACTATGTGTAGGTGAATGTGAGTTGTAAATTTATAGCTTACGCATGAGGCAAGTTCCTTACTCTAAACTTTAATTGAGCAAGTTCTTTTATCTTCAAACTTTATTTGAGCAAGCTTGAATCCTAACTTTATTCGAACAAGTAATTTTGAATTCTAGTCATTGTTGAATTATTCTAACTTGTTTATAGTTAAACAAGTTTCTTTAGTTTCATTCTTTTATAGTGAATGCAACTTTCTGAACTCAAATTCCTAATTTTGAGCTGTCGTATTTCATTTACTTTGCACAAGTTATTATCATGTTGAGCAAGCTTTGTTTCCAGCTTGTTATCTGGAACAACTTGGAGAATCCGGATTGTTCAGAATTTAAGTTTAAAGAATTAGTTATTAATAAAATGAATTTTTATTAATAATATTATGTGCTATGTGTTTATTAATCGTTCTAGAACCTAGGATGAATATAAGTCAAGAGGATTCTGGCTACGAGCTAGATTGAACGAGTAAGAATTTTCAAGATGAAACTAAAAATTTTCTGGGAACAAAATATTTCCGGGAAAAAAGAAGAAATAGGCACTATTCACCTGACGAAACCTAAGGGCTAGGGTTTGAATAACCTAAGCCATTCTGAGAGTTTGGTATGTCGAAATGACATTCCGTCGAAAGATTTGACGATAATATATCATGAAAAGCTAAGTAAACCGATAAAAGTTTTTCTCGAAAAACGTGTAGAAATCGAACGAAATAAAAATGATGAAAAGTATTGCTATATACTTTTTATTCGTTTAGCTACGTTAGGGGAAAACGTGAAGGAAAATGTTTAACACCAAAAAGTGTTTTTTAGTTTTTCAGAAATTTGAAGAATACGTAAAAGTTAATCGAAAAAGGAAAGATGAAATATCCAAAAATATTTGGATTCCGAGAATCACAGTTTTTAAAACTTTCGGACGAAACCCGAAAGACGGAACCACGAAACTTACAGGCTAAGTCTCGTGAATAGTAGGGAGGTTAACTAAGGAGGTGGAAGTAGTAAACTTAAGGGCTAAGTAAACTTAATAGCTAAGTTAACTTAGTGCTTAAGTCATGAATAGTAAGGAGGTTTGGGTGGTGAAATGACTAAAATACCCTTAGCTTTAGATTTTCTATAAATAGGAAGCTAACTTTCATTTAAATGGGATTTTCGAAAATCCTATAACATGAGAGAGAGAGAGAGAGAGAGAGCTTGGAGAAGATGGAGAAAGAAGAGAATGAGTATGAATGATCGGATCGAAGGTGATCGTGAAATAGAAAAGCTTGCAAATCGCCAGCTTTGTCTAGCGGAAGAAAAAATAAAGAAGAGAGGTAACCTAAAACCCAGTCGAATTTAATTTCTCTTTAAGTCCTATATGTTTAAAACATAAATTAATGAGAATAAGAAGTAGATGAGGTTATGAATGATTTCATATGGTTAAAATCATGGGAAATAATGAAAATAAGAATTTGAAGTTTAGTAAATAAATTTCTTAAGGAAATGTAAGATTCGTAATGAATTAGAACGATCCGAGTGGATTATATGAATGAGTAGGTGAAATAAGTAAGGAATGATGTTCTATAACATCAAATTCCAAGGAAAAGTGAAATCGTAATCCAAAACATTGATTAAAAATGAAGAACGAACGAAGATAGGTGATGGGGGTTAGGAATGATGGAAAGATAAGTACTCTGTTGAAGGGAATATGAGAAGAAAGGGTAGGCTAAAATTTCGAGGATGAAATTCTGTAAAGAAGGGGTGGATGTGATGACCTGAGTAAGGGTGTGGTTTTAAGAAATTCTGAGGACGAAATTTTTATAAGGGGGAAGTGTAACAACCCGGAGAATCCGGATTGTTCAGAATTTAAGTTTAAAGAATTAGTTATTAATAAAATAAATTTTTATTAATAATATTATGTGCTATGTGTTTATTAATCGTTCTAGAACCTAGGATGAATATAAGTCGGGAGAATTCTGGTTACGAGCTAGATTGAACAAGTAAGAATTTTCAAGACGAAAATAAAAATTTTCTGGGAACAAAATATTTTCGGGGAAAAAGACGAAATAGGAACTATTCATCCGACGAAACCTAAGGGTTAAGGTTTGAATAACCTAACCCATTCTGAGAGTTCGGTATGTCGAAATGACATTCTGTCGAAAGATTTGACAATAATATATCGTGAAAAGTTAAGTAAGCCGATAAATTTTTTTCTCAAAAAACGTGCAAAAATCGGACGAAATAAAAATAACGAAAAGTACTGCTATGTACTTTTTATTCGTTTAGCTACGTTAGGGAAAAACGTGAAGAAAAACGCTTAACACCAAAAAGTGTTTTTCAGTTTTTTAGAAATTTGAAGAATACGTAAAAGTTAATCAGTAAAGGAAAGATGAAATATCTAAAAATATTTGGATTCCGAGAATCGCAGTTTTTAAAACTGTCGAATGAAACCCGAATGACGGAACCATGAAACTTACATGCTAAGTCTCATTAAGTCCTATATGTTTTGAATAGTAAGGAGGTTAACTAAGGAGGTGGAAGTAGTAAACTTAAGGGTTAAGTAAACTTAAAGGCTAAGTAAACTTAATGGATAAGTGAACTTAGTGCTTAAATCATGAATAGTAAGGAGGTTTAGGGGTGAAATGACTAAAATTCCCTTAGCTTTGGATATTGTATAAATAGGAAGCTAACTTTCATTTAAATGGGATTTTCGAAAATCGTATAACATGAGAGAAAGAGAGAGAGAGAGAGAGAGAGAGAGAGAGAGAGAGAGAGAGCTTGGAGAAGATGGAGAAGGAAGAGAATGAGTATGAATGATCGGATCGAAGGTGATCGTGAAATAGAAAAGCTTGCGAATTGCTGGCTTTGTCTAGCGGAAGAAAAATAAAGAAGAGAGGTAACCTAAAACCTTGTCGAATTTAATTTCTCTTTAAGTCCTATATGTTTAAAACATAAATTAATGAGAATAAGAAGTAGATGAGGTTATGAATTATTTCATATGGTTGAATTCATGGGAAATAATGAAAATAAGATTTTAAAGTTTAGTAAATAAATTTCTTAAGGAAGTGTAAGATTTGTAATGAATTAGAATGATCCGAGTGGATTATATGAATGAGTAGGTGAAATAAGTAAGAAATGGTGTTCTATAACATGAAATTCCAATGAAAAGTGAAATCGTAATCCAAAACATCGATTAAAAATGAAGAACGAACGAAGAACGCGAAGAACACGCGAAGAACACGAAGAACGTTGTTGATGGACAAATTTAAAACCATCGTAGGATAATTGTTGTTGATTGACAAGTTTAAAACCATCGTGTATAAGTTAGATGCTTATTGCTTGGTTAGGAATGGTAGAAACATTTATGAAGAACGATTAAAACTTAGCTATGGCGAAGTTATGGCGAAAATTTCGTAAAAGATAAATGAGAGTTAGAAAGTTAGTAAATGAAACCGAACGTGTAGGGCTTCATAAGAATGTAAGAGAACATAGAAAACGGGAGTCGTGGACTCAAGAACGAACGAATTCTGAGTTCGGATGACTGAATTACGGACGAACGAACGAAGGGTGAAGATTAAGCCAATTGAATGGCACTTTAACGGATTCAGAATGAAGTTCTGTTCGAAGGGCATTGAAGTACGCAAGATAAGGAAGAGAATGACTTTGAAACAACGTCATTCCGAGTTATAACGAATAAGTTATGGAAGGGTGAAATAAGCGTCTCAAATTGGATTTAAGACTTAGAAAATTTTTCTGGGATGAAAGTCATGGCATCGCAAATAGTGAGCCGTGACATTGGGGAGGCGTAATGCAGCAATACTGAACTCGTAAGGTAGACACCAGCAGAGCTACGATGCAAACATGAAAGTGATAAAGAGGGACTCGGCGCCCAAGCGCTTGTGCGTAGGAAAAAAGCCAGTGATGAGCTTTTAAGTGCTCAATTACTGGGGGATGTGCAAGAAAGAAATATGAACATGTAGTTCACCTAAAATAACACTTAAACAAGTGAATTAAACCTTTTGTACAGGTTAAAAAAAATGGTTAAGAGATTAAAAGATCAAGAAGAGAATAAACGTAAACGTAAACATAAATGTAACACAGCTGCAAGCAGTCTTAGAATATAACGAACAATATGGCTTCGACATTAAGAAATAGTAATGAACATGGGGTTCAGGTAAAGGATAACGAAAGTATTAATAAGATATGAATTATCAAGAAAGCCGTAATGAATGATAATAAGAGTAATGAAAGCTGAAGGTGAGTCGTATAAGAATGAATCCCGAGGTATGACATTTAGTTGCCAGAAAACCGTAAGGAATAAGAAATTGATTTAACGAACATTAACTTTAATGGTTCGGATAAGTTACGATAAGTTTAGGTTGTGGTACAATCGTAACCTTTGATGGTTGACATATGGGAGCTGGGCTAAACAATTCCTTCAGAGAGAGAAGGTATATACGAAATCGGCAACCGATCTAACTCACCGTGATGGCGAGGTGTAGATGAGATCGAACTTGTTTGTTGGTTGTTTGTGGGAAACCACTCGAGTACCATATGGACTACTAGCAGAGAAGCGATGTGTACTGAGTCCTAGAAAAGTTATAAGAAGAAGATAAGAATGTAAAACATCAAAGATGATGAACATATAAGTAAGACATCTCCGTATGTCATGAAGCCGTAGAACGGTATTGAAAGTGGTCGCGTAAACTTAGGTTGCAAGAACGCGAACCCTAAGAAGTAAAGTTAAGCAAATTAATGCATAAGTCAAATATACATGACTAATTGGTGTATGTGTTGTTTTTCTTATGTGCTACATAGGAATTGGAATGAGCAGTTCAGCGTAAGCTGTAGCTGGGCGTACGATAAGTTTCCTAACTTCATTCATATTTTAAATGAATGCTAGTTTCTTAAACTTCTCAGATGTTGAACTTGAGAAGTTCTGTCTATGTGCTAATGTGTGATATTTATACAAGGTGGTAGAACGTATGAGGCCTTGTGCCACAATGTGAACACTTCGGTGTTTCTATGAGATGATCTATTCTGTAATTTAACTGTTCAATAAGAGAATGCTTTGTTTATACATGATCCGTTATTGTTAAGTCTGTGCTAATGATTCTAGCCAGACAAAATGTGTATGAAAAAGATAGAAGAATGAAAGTATTTTAAAATAAAAGTGAATATTATTTTAAAATGATAGGAATCCAGATTATTCCTATTATTCAAGCTGCTTCATAACCTTTGTTCGGTTATTGAAGTCTTAAAAGAATGTTTGAATTCTTGAAGATGTTTGTTCAACTATTATGACTTGCTGGGCAATTGAATGCTCACACTTGCTTTAAATGAAAAACATTTTCAGCGAACGATGTTAGAAGAACTTAAGGATCCCATAAAGATCAAGTCGACCCAGATCCGGATGGAGTGCCATTCGTAATGGGAATGAGCGAGAAGATCAAGTGAAGACTTGTAATATAAAATAAGTTAAATGAACTTTAGATTAGTTTAATGAATCATATGTATCCTTAGTGGTGATGAAAGTCACTCGTAAGATGTAAAGGATAATGTAATTATCGTTATTTGTAATGAAAGGAGTTATAAGGTTTTAGAACCTGGGAATTTAGAATGTATGTAGTTATATTTCAGTATATAATGATGTATTTTTGGATGAATGATGTACTCGTGACGTACGGAATCCGGGTGTGAAGATAGACCAGATTTTGGGTCGTTACATTATCAGTTAATGTATGTTCAGTATTTCAATTCTTTATTTGACAAGGTCATATCCTTAGCTTAATATTGTTCAAGCAAGGTTTATTGTTCTATTCAATGCTTATGCTTTTTGGTTATTTCTAAGGATGTCTATGCTTCTTAGTCATTTTACATTAAATTATTATTGATCACTCGTAGTGCTGTTAAGACTTATTAATTCAACCAATCCCTTAGTTGATGGTCGTGAAACCCTAAATTACCCTTGAAGTTTATCCAAACCAAACTTTCTTTGGTGTAGACTTGTACTCTAAAAACTGAGAAGAACAACCCTATATCAGGGGATTATTTTAGAGCTACGCAATGGCGTTAAAATGTTTGTGCAATACATAGTACAAAGGGTTGATCACCTGGAGTACGAGATGATGGTCCACATAGTCATTTAGACTGTTAAAGGTTACAGTAGAAACACCTGTTAACCTAGGACATAGATGATGATTATAGTCTTTTAGACTGTTAAAGGTTAAAGTAGAAATACTTGATAACCTAGAGCATAGTTCGTGGTCTTGTGACCCTCAGTTACATTTTGTATGTTGATATTAGTTTTTGACTTTCATTGATAGAGTATTATTCAACTCTAATAAGTTTATTCATTGGCATTTATTATGCTATTATTATTCATTGCTATTTCTAGTGAGCATTTGTTTTGCTCACTCTTGCATATATATACTCATTGCAGCTAAGGTTGAGAAGGTTGATGAACCTACCACTAGCAAGGGAAAAGGGAAAATGAACAAGTGATGAAGACTTGTAATTTATTTATTGTTATGATGATAGACTTTATATTTAATGATGTGATGTAATTATTTTATTTCCGCATTTTGATTATTGTTAAAGGTTAGATAACCTGGGAGACTTTGAATTAATGATGTAACCCATTTAATGGGAAGATTTATGGTTTAATTTTATTATAATTTGGTAGTTAGATATGAATGAATGGAAAGTGAGCACCAAATCTTGTGGGAAAGAATTACCTAGATTTGGGGGTGTCACAAGTTGGTATCAAAGCTTTAGGTTATGAACCTTAGGTTGGGGAAAAGCCTTAGGAAGTAACCTTATAGGAATTTGAAAAGATAGTGGTGATAAACTTTTATCGAGTTTTAAGAAGGAAGTAATAAAACACTTTAGGTGCTTATGTGATTGTAACCTATGTGCTCGTGAGTGTCGAGTAGTAATGATTAATAATTAAAACTTAAAATTTTGTAGTCAGGATGGCTAATGTAGGAGAATCCAGTCAGGCTAGGGAGGAAGGACCCTAGATGTTTAGAGAGGAAGAGCCTCGAGATATTCAGGTGGTTTGGGAACAACTACTGCCACGTGAGTCATCTCCGTTGGTCACAATGGTTGAGCTGGAAGGCTTACCTGATGAGGATGATGAGGTAGAGAGCGAATGAAGAGGATCCTATTGAGCTACCACAGTCGGATGGGGATGAGGAGGAAGAGTTTCCACCAAACTCGATCGCTGCACGTATGTACGAAGAAGTACACGATCGCAATGTGGAGCTGTAGGATAGAGTCGAGGAGTTGGAAGAGATAGTAGCCGAACAACAAATCTCGATGGAGCAGAAGGACGACGAGATCCGAGATTTAGATGGACATTTAAGTAATGTCGAATGGAAGATGATTCACACTGAAAGAGAGAACCAACATATGGTAGAGGAGATCACAGAGATGAAGAATAAACTGAAAGAAGAGTCTACTAAGAGGGCAAGAGCCGAAGACGCGTACGAGGAAGCTTCTCAACGAGTTGGGGTAGCAGAGAGAGAGGTGCAAGTAAAGAAGATCAAGATGGAGGAGATGAATAGTTTTTTCAACACCGTTGTAAACCGAGCTCAAGACCGAATCATGTATTATCCGATTCAGTTCGAGACACTGCTATGGTACATGCTAAACCGCTGAACAAAGTTTCATATTATGGAAGAGGAGTTTCGTAAGGCTATGCAACATTTTAGTAGGTCATCATAAGAAATGTAATTATTGTGTGATTAATAAGTAAATAAGATGTAAATCCCGGGTATTATATAACCAAAGGGATATGATGATGATGATGTTATCCTGAAACTTTTGTAGTTTAGGAAAGTAATGTAGATAGCAGGGATGCTATCATGGCTATGTTTTTAAAAGATGATGAATAAATAAAAGTTACTATTTATTCAAGATATTGTGTGCTATGTGGTAAAATTTTTGTGATGCGTAAGTTGTATATATAATATTTAAAAGATTGAATAATAATCTAATGAACGTATTTTAACAAAAAATGCCTCTAAGATGTCAACCACGACAAAGGACTCCTGAGGGATCTACCAATAACAACAATGTTGAGGCTAATCCGGTTCAACAATTAGTAACGTTACTGACAAGAGCATTGCAGAATCAACCGAAGAATCAAGCTGCGGCATTTAAAGATTTCAAGGTAGTCGGGCCACCAAAATTTAGTGGGTCCATAAATTTGGTTGAGGCACAGACCTGGATCATGGAGATAGATAAAGTTTTCGACATGGCTAGAGTAGGTGAGAACCAGAAAACTGCTTTTACAAAATTTATGTTGAAAGCAGAGGGGAGTTATTGGTGGCAAGACAATAAAACTCAAGGAGGTTAAGGGGTAATGATTTGGGATAGGTTTAAGGAGATATTTTTCGAGACTTATTTTCCAGAGAGTTCAAAAAATTAGATTGAGGTGCAGTTTTTAGAATTGAAGTAGGGATCAATGATGGTGGCGGAGTATGCTGCTAAATTTAATGAGTTGGCGAGGTTTGAGCCATATCAAGTCAACACAGATGAGCGCAAGGCTAAGAGGTTTGAACAGGGATTGAAGCTCTGGTTGTACAACAAAGTTTCCATATTTTAACTGAAGACATTTACAGCGGTACTAGAGAAGGCAATTCTCATTGAGGGTGGAGGCGAGGCTGTAACAAAGTACAATCATGAGTAGAGAAAGAAGAAGAGTGAGGGCGAAGTTAAGAATGGTAGTGGTAGTGGTGGAAATGGTAAGAATAACTTAAAAAGGAAGTGGAATACAAATGTGGGAGCTGGGAACTAGCAGGGTAACCAGCAAAAGAGGAAGTTTAAAGCATGTGCTACATGCGAGAAGTTTCACACGGGTATGTGCTTAAGGGGGAAACGAGTATGATTTAACTGTGGCCAGGAGGGTCACATTGCCCCAAATTACAGTCAACCCAAGAAGAATGTTTGCTACACCTGCGGGTCAAAGGATCATTTTGCTCACGAGTGTCCCAAGAAGAAATCTGGTGAGACAACTGGAAGCAAATGAGGTAGTAGTGGAGGTACATTGACTATTGCGGGACCAACATCCTCAAATAAGCCCACAGCCAGAACCTTCAACATGACAGTGCAGGACGCGGTGCAATCAAAGATGTCGTGTCAGGTATTATCCCAATCAATGATATAAATGCATATGTATTATTTGATTCGGGTGCTACTTGCTCGTTTATATCTGAAGAATTTGCTAAGAGGTTAGAATTACCTAGTGAAGAGTTGAATTTCCCTTTACACATAGAAATTAAGAAAAGGAAGGTAATTCCTGTTAGGTTTGTATACAAGAATTGTAGGGTGAATATTAAGGGAAATGTTATGACAGTAGATTTAATCCCGATAAAACTTGGAGAGTTTGACGTTATATTGGGGATGGATTGGCTATTCAATTATGGAGCGATAATTGATTGCCAAAAGAACTGTGTAAACCTTATGACTCCGTCAAAGCTAGTTTTTTATGGTAGGAAATTGCCTAGACAAACAATATGTCTTACGATTATGCAGGCCAAAAAGTTATTGAGTCAAGGCTGTATAGGATACTTAGCTTACATAGTCGATACTCAGAAGAAGAAGGGTGTGAAACTGGAGGAGATACCAGTGGTTAGGGATTTTATGGACGTGTTTTCGGAAGATTTTCCAGGACTTCCGCCTGACAGAGAGATCGAGTTCGTGATCGACTTAGCACCAGGAACTGCTCCAATATCGAAGGCCTCGTACAAAATGGCTCTGATAAAGATGAAGGAATTATTGGTGCAATTGCAAGAACTGCTAGACAAGTAATATATTCTGCCTAGTGTATCACCGTGGGGAGCGCTGGTGTTATTCGCGAAGAAGAAAGATGGGTCAATGCGTCTTTGCATTGATTATAGGGAATTAAACAAAGTCACTATTAAAAACAAGTATCCGTTACCAAGAATAGATTACTTGTTTGATTAGTTGAAGGGTGCTAGATATTTCTCAAAAATAGATTTGAGAAGTGGATATCACCAATTGAAAGTAAGGAAGGAAGATGTACCGAAAATGGCATTCCGAACTGGATGTGGACATTATGAGTTTCTGGTAATGTCTTTTGGTTTGACAAACGCCCCTGCTGCATTCATGGATTTGATGAACAGGGTGTTTAAACCATTTTTAGATAAGTTTGTGGTGGTATTCATCGATGATATTTTGGTGTACTCTAAATCTCAAGAAGAACATGTGGAACACTTACGTTTGATGCTAGAGACGCTAAGAAAAGAAAAGTTATACGCAAAATTCTCTAAATGTGAATTTTGGCGGGAACATGTACAATTTCTTGGGCATGTAATTGACAAAGAGGGAATTTAAGTGGATCCATCAAAAGTTGAAGCTGTGATAAATTGGGAACAACCAAGAACTCCATCAGAAGTGAGAAGTTTCTTGGGATTAGTAGGTTATTATAGATGGTTTATTCAGGATTTTTCCAAGATTGCCACTCCGTTGATAAATTTGACGAGAAAATCTATAAAAAAATTTTGGATGGAAAGATATGAAGAGAGTTTTACAGAATTAAAGAAGAGGCTCAGTGTATCACCTGTGTTGTTATTAACAGATAATACATGAAACTTTGTGGTGTATAGTGATGCCTCACACAAAGGATTAGGTTGTGTTCTTATGCAAAACGACAAAGTCATTGCGTATGCATCAAAGTAATTGAAAGATTATGAGAAAGGGTATCCAACTCATGACTTAGAGTTGGCGGCAGTGGTATTTGCACTAAAGATATGGAGACACTATCTCTACGGAGAGAAGTGTGAGATCTACACATACCATAAGAGTCTGAAGTATATTTTCACACAAAAGGACCTGAACATGCGTCAAAGAAGATGGTTAGAATTGATAAAAGATTACGATTGTGAGATCTTTTATCATCCTGGCAAAGCCAATGTGGTTGCAGATGCCTTGAGTAGGATAGGCCGAGAAAAGTTGATGTTGTTAACCAACTAGAAGGAGCTCGTTTCAGCGATTGCAATGCTAGAGTTGGAAATCAAATTTCCAAAAGAATCTGATGAAAGATTGTACCAGATGGAAGCTAGTCCAACTTTGGTGGACACAATAAAGAATGCTCAACTACATGATGAAGAGTGCAGAAAAATAAAGAAAAGTATGGTCGAGGGTAAGGAGGTGAAGTACAAGGTTGATACTAAAGGAGTGCTAAGATTCGAGGGACGAATTTGGGTTCGAGCAGTACCAGATATTAAAGAAGAAATCTTGACTGAAGCTTATAGCTCAAGATATTCAATCCATCCGGGAAGTATAAAAATGTATCAAGATTTGCCACGACATTTTTGGTGGCCAAATATGAAAAGAGACGTTGCAGAATGCGTGACAAAATGCTTGATTTGTCAGAGAGTGAAGGCCGAGCATCAAAGACCAAACAGATTACTTCAACCGTTGGACATACCGGAATGGAAGTTGGAGCATATCACAATGGATTTTGTGGTATGTCTTCCAATGACTCAGAAAGGATACGATCCGATATGGGTCATAGTGGATAGACTAACGAAATCAGCACACTTTTTGCCAATAAAGATTAGATTTAATCTTGATCAGCTGGAAAAACTGTATGTTAAGGAGATTATTTCAAGACATGGAGTTCCAGTGTTAATAGTATCAGATAGAGATCCGAGATTCACATCAAACTTCTGGAAGAGACTATAAGAATGCATGGGAATGCAACTGAAGCTGAGTACAACATATCATCCGCAAACTGATGGTTAAAGCGAACGAACAATCCAGTCGTTAGAAGATATGCTTAGAGCATGCATCATGGATTTCAAAGAAAATTGGGACGATCATCTACCATTGGCAGAATTCGCCTATAATAACAGTTACCACACAAGCATTGACATGCCGCCATACGAGGCATTATACGATAGGAAATGCAGAACTCCACTATGTTGGGATGAAGTTGGTGAACGTCAACTGTTAGGACCAGAACTGGTACAACAGACCACTGAAGTTATCAAACTCATCAGAGCAAGGCTGGCTGCTCAAGATAGATAGAAGAAGTATACTGATCAACACAAGCAAAATCATGAATTTGACGTGGGAAATTTTGTTTTCCTGAAAGTTTCTCCTTGGAAGGGGAAAATTCATTTTGGAAAGAAAGGAAAGTTAAACCCGATGTTCATTGGACCCTTCGAAGTACTACGAAGAGTGGGAGAAGTATCTTACAATGTAGCTTTACCTCCAGAATTAGAACATGTGCACAATATTTTTCATGTGTCGGTGTTGCGACCTTACAAACCCGATTATAAAATTGTGATCGTGTATGAACCGTTACAGTTCAATAAGGATTTATCTTATGAAGAGGTTCCTATTCAAATAGTCGACATAAAAGAACAAGTGCTTAGGAATAAGGTGATACCTTCTATGAAGGTCATATGGAAAAACCACAATGTCGAAGAGGCTATGTGGGAACTCGAAGCGAAAATGATGAAGAATTACCCTGAGTTATTTGTTTAATCCATGTCTTCGATTCTGGGGACAGAATCTTTGTAAGGAGGGAAGGATGTAACAATCCAAGATTTTATTTATAATTTAAAATATTTATTAATTTGAATAAATATTTTATTGATGTATTTGTTGTTCGTAGATAATTGTGAATTAAATTTATTAGATAATACTCTAATTTAATTTAATAGTTAGAGAGTTGTTAAAGATAACATAAAATGCTATATTGTTGTTTTAATTTAATAATTTAAAATGGCATGTTAATTATTAACTAAAATTATAATGAGATTATAATTTTGTGATATTCGGATTAAGTGAAAAATTTATTTAGTATGTTGTAATTAGTTTATTTAACTAATGTTGGATATGGAGATCCAAATAAATAATATGAGACTATAAATTATAGTATAAGGATTTAGTAAAATAAATTAAAGTAGTTTTAAATTGATTTAACCAAACAAGGCTTATTTACATTAAGTCTTTATTTTAAAAGTGTTTTTGCCAAACATAGCCTTATAGCTTTTAAATTTTGAATTTGAATTATAGTAAATAAAATAAATCAAAATAATAAATAAAATATATTTATAACTAACATACGTTTACATTTTTGTAACTGTTATTTTAAGTATGCGTATAATGGCTAGGCCATCAGTTTTTTTTCTTACGCATAAGTGTTAGTTGCTAAGCCTAAGAAGAAAGAAAGAAGGAAGAAAATACAGAGAGAAATTGAGAGTTTGAGAGAGACTTGAGAGATTTCTGTGTTCTGAGAAATTCTTTGTGGTTAGCAAGGATTATTCAAAGCAAGAGAAGGTATTTTCTATAACCTTAATATTATATATATATATATATATGTATGTTTTACGACATAAATTTTTAAGTTTCTGTGAATTCAATTTTCTTGAAGTGTTGTTATACAACTGAGTACTTATGATTGAATGTATTTGTGATGATTAGAACTAGTGTTTAGACAAGAATTAGTATGCTAATTACGTTAAAAAAGAAAGAAAACTATTTTTAGTATATGTTTATACGTATGGCTTGTGAAAGTATTAAATTTGATGGTTAATTTCTAAACTAATTTATAAATTGAGCCTTGAATATTCTAGTTCATTAAGAAATGAAGAGAATGTAGTTTGAATGAGTTAATTTGGGCAAGAATTGTGATCGCAGTGATGATTTTTGTGAAGGATGTCAAAAATGGAGTTTTTGGTATAAAACATGGATTAAAGAATTTAAATTGGTTGTAGTGTTGTTTAATTATTCTAAGTTGATGAATATATGATGGATCATGTTTATAAGAGTTCTATGGCAATTGGATATGTTAAATTTACTGTTTTGTGGGTGAAATTTGTGTTAGTTGGGCTAAACAGAGTACTGTTAAAAAGACTACGTAGTTTATGTCTCAAGCACCAAAGACAACAGACTGGTGTGTCAAGGCCAAAATGGCGTAGTCTACATGCAAGCAGGTAGCTACGCCTTGGCCTCAAAACTTATGTATGGCGTGATCATGCTTATACCCCGATCGAGGCAATGATACATTGCTACCTAAAATGACTTTGAGGACCTATCAGAATCGAGTATAATGACATGTTAATGTGACAAACATGTAATGAACATGTTAAAATAAAATTGTGTCATGTAATTAGTAATTTCAAAGTTATAAAAAGATTAGTAAGTTATGAAGCGATATGTTAGGGTTGAAGGTACTTAATGAATAGTGATTAAGTGTTGTGAAGTTAACACTTGAGATTTCTAAAATACATATGGTGTAAAGTAAAACTTGTATTAAAGTAACAAGTTTAACTAAAAGTGAGTCTTATTTTGAAAAGTGTATGTTAGTATATCTAATAGATATTGTGATTCTAATACTATGTGTAGGTGAACGTGAGTTATAAATTTATAGCTTACGCACGAGGCAAGTTCCTTACTCTAAACTTTAATTGAGCAAGTTCTTTTATCTTCAAACTTTATTTGAGCAAGCTTGAATCCTAAATTTATTCGACCAAGTTTTGAATTCTAGTCATTGTTGAATTATTCTAACTTATTTATGATTAAGCACGTTTCTTTAGTTTTATTATTTTATAGTGAATGCAACTTCCTGAACTCAGATTCCTAATTTTGAGCTGTCGTATTTCATTTACTTTGCACAAGTTATTATCATGTTGAGCAAGCTTTGTTTCCAGCTTGTTATCAGTTAATGCATGTTCAGTATTTCAATTCTTTATTTGACAAGGTCATATCCTTAACTTAATATTATTCTAGCAAGGTTTATCGTTCTATTCAATGCTTATGCTTTTAGGTTATTTCTAAGCATGGCTATGCTTCTTAGTCATTTTACATTAAATTATTATTAATCACTCGTAGTGCTGTTAAGACTTGTTGATTCAACTAATCCCTTAGTTGATGGTCGTGAAACCCTAAATTACCCTTGAAGTTTATCTAAACCAAACTTTCTTTGGTATGGACTTGTACTCTAAAAAATTAGAAGAACATCCCTATATCAGGGAATTATTTTAGAGCTACGCAATGGCGTTAAAATGTTTGTGCAATACATAGTACAAAGGGCTGATCACTTGGAGTACGAGATGATGGTCCACACAGTCGTTTAGACTATTAAAGGTTACAGTAGAAACACCTGTTAACCTAGGACATAGATGATGATTATAGTCTTTTAGACCGTTAAAGGTTAAAGTAGAAATACTTGATAACCTATAGTATAGTTCGTGGTCTTGTGACCCACAGTTACATTTTGTATGTTGATATCAGTTTTTGACTATCATTGACAGAGTATTTTTTAACTCTGATGAGTTTATTCATTGGCATTTATTATGCTATTATTATTCATTGCTATTTCTAGTGAGCATTTGTTTTGCTCACTCTTGCATATATATACTTATTGCAGCTAAGGTTGAGAAGGTTGATGAACCTACCACTAGCAAGGGAAAAGGGAAAATGAACAAGTGATGAAGACTTGTAATTTATTTATTGTTATGATGATAGACTTTATATTTAATGATGTGATGTAATTATTTTATTTCCGCATTTTGATTATTGTTAAAGGTTAGATAACCTGGGATACTTTGAATTAATGATGTAACCCATTTAATGGGAAGATTTATGGTTTAATTTTATTATAATTGGGTAGTTAGATATGAATTAATGGAAAGTGAGCACCAAATCTTGTGGGAAAGAAGTACCTAGATTTGGGGGTGTCACAGGTAGACCATCTTAGAAAGCTCTTTAATAGGTTGCGTAAGTACAACTTGAAGTTGAATCCAGCTAAGTGCGCCTTTGGCGTTAAATCAGGCAAGTTGCTAGGATTCCTAGTCAGCCACAAAGGGATTGAGCTGGATCCCACCAAAATCCAGGCCATCACGAAAATGCCCATTCCTCAGACAGAGAAGGAAATACAAGGATTTTTAGGAATAATTAACTTCATTAGCCAATTCATCTCCTAATTCACGGCAACCTGTGAGCCTATCTTCAAGCTGTTAAGGAAGAACTCCTCCATGAAATGGAATGATGAGTGTCAAAAAGGCTTTCTTACAATCAAAGAGCAGCTAGCCAAAGCTCCTATTTTGGTACCTCCAAGGGATGTTGTTCCCCTGTTCATGTACCTATCAATCAATGACAATGCCATGGGTTGCATGCTGGGACAGAAAGTCAATAGAGGCCAAGAGCGAGCTATCTACTACCTCAGCAAAAGATTCAGCAGTAGTGAACACAAGTACACTCTGATTGACAAGACTTGTTGTGCTTTAGCATGGGCTTCCATGAGGTTACAACATTACCTCCATGGTCACACAACCCATCTCATATCCCGCGTGGATCCTCTCAAGTACGTGTTCAGTAAACCCATGTTAAATTATCAGCTATCCAAGTGGTAGTTGATCTTACAACAATTTGACATCGTCTACATGACACAAAAGTCTATCAAAGGTCATAGAATTGCGGATTAACTGGCCGTCGCACCTTCAGGGGATTTCAAACCCTTGGAAATATACTTCCCCGATGAAGGGGTAATGACAGTTCATCAACACCATCAGGAGGATACACACCAGACATGGAAGATGTATTTTGATGGAGCTGTAAATATGGAAGGTTCTAGGGCTGGAGAAGTTCTAGTAGCCATTACGGGGGAACAATATCCCGTCATTTGTCAAATTGCATAGCTTTATCGGCACCAACAACACAACCAGTATGAAGGTCAGATCATGGGGGGTTGAAACTCGTAGTTAATCGACTTTGGAGATTCCAAATTGGTAATCAGACAAACCACTGGAATCTATCACACTAAAGAGCTACATTTGCTGCCTTACCATCGGCAGGTTATCCAGATGGCTTTGGAGTTTGAAGAAATAACCTTCCTCCACATTCCTCGGAATAGGAATGACTTTGTGGATGCGCTAGCAACTTTGGCCTCCTTGATCAACATATCTAATAAGGAAAACATGCCAAGCATCAAAGTTGCCCTGCAAAAGGCTCCAGCCTATGGGAACTACATTGGAGAAGTATCGGAAGTGCTACCTCCCATCCAACACTCTCGGTATCAACACATCAAGGAGTATCTATGAGATGGATCTACACCCGTTGAGGCGAGTCCTATTGAGAAAAAGCGGATCCATCGAATGGCTATGAAATTTTACCTGAGCGGAGATGCACTCTACAAACAAGATCCAGGACTAGGTCTCCTCAAATGTCTGGACAAGGACCAAGCTCAGAGGCTAATGGATGAAATCTATGGTGGAGTATGTGGCCCACACATGAACGGGCGGCCCTATACTTGTTATGAAGATCCTAAATAGCATTACTGGCTCTCTCTTAAAGCTGACTGTGATGATCACGTCAAGAGATGCTACCAATGCCAAATTCATGGGAATGCTATCCACGCCCCTCCAAGGGAGCTCCACAATATGAGTTCCCCCTGGCCCTCCTTAATGTGGGGAATGGACGTGATCGGGCCCATCGAGCCCAAAGCCAGTAATGGGCATCGGTTTATCTTCACCGTGATTGACTACTTCACCAAGTGGGTAGAAGCAGCCTCCTTCCCCAGGGTTACCAAAGAAGTCATCATTGGTTTCATCAGAAATAATGACATTTGTCGATATGGACAACTAGAGGTAATTATATCAGACAATGCTAAGAACCTCAATAACAAAATGATGGAGGAGTTATGCAGTTAATTCCACATTAAACATCTCAACTCCGTCATCTATCGTCCAGGTGCTGTTGAAGCGGCTAATAAGAATATCAAAAAGATCATACAAAAGATGTCCGCCAATTATAAAGGATGACCTGACTTGTTGCCTCTGACTCTATTAGCTTACAGAACCTCGATGCGTACTTCTACTGGGGCAACCCCTACTCATTAACCTATGGAATGGAAGCAGTGCTCCCCATAGAGGTGGAAATGGAATCCCTCAGAGTGTTGATACACGCTCAGCTGGATGAAGACTAATGGTTACAAGATAGGTATCACCAATTATCTCTAATAGACAGAAGGCGAACTGCTGCTATCTTCCATTGTCAGTTATACAAACAAAGGATCACCAGATCCTATAACAGAAAAGTCTGGCTATGACAGTTTAAACAACATGGCTTGGTTTTGAAGAAGATCATTAACAACCAAGATCAGTCCAAAAGAAAATTCGCCCCAAACTTGGAAGGCCCGTTTGTTGTCAAGTAGGTATTGACAGGAGGTGCTCTCAGATTATAGGAAATGGATGGTGATGAATTTCCATAGCTCATCAACTCGAACACCATGAAGAGACACTATGTCTGAGGTTATCTTTAAGCAAAAATCCTGGTTTTGGATCACCAGATCCCCAGTCACTTCTGGTTTTCTAACCCTTCACTACATACAACCCTTCTTCATACCCATATGCCCCATCAGGGACCAACACACTTTTCAAACCAGTAGCCTGGTTTTGGACCATCAGATCCTTCACTTAACTTCATTTTCAAAACCTTTTGCTCAATTTAGGTTATCCCACTAGGGATTAAACCTTTCACACCTGTAGTTTTGTCCCACCAGGGATAAAACTTTTCACACCTGCAATTTTGTCCCACAAGGGATAAGACTTTTTCACCTGCAGTTTGTCCTGTATATGGGATCAAACTTTTCACCTGCAGTTTGTCCTAAACATGGGATCAAACTTTTCGACTACAATCCGTCCTGCACATGGGGCGAACTACATCGACCTGATCTCCCCAATAGTCTGGAGTACGTAGGCAACCATTTTTATGGCCCGATCACAACACATAAAAAAAAAATCTCTACACCCTTCTACACACTCCTACATACAATGTTTAACCTCTTACACTAGGTTCAAACTACACAGACTTGATCTCCTCTTCAATAGGAGTACGTAGGCAGCCATTCATGGTTCGGTCTTACCCCCTATCGAAACACAAAAACTTATCAACAGTACTGGGATCAAATTTTAATCCATCACACTTCATCGGCTTTAGACCAAAGGGATGGAACTAACTGATCTCCCCACACAAATGGGAGAATCAGCAACCATCTAAGCTGCGGTTGAGTCCTCAAAGAGAAACACTAATCCAAAAGAGATAGAACTACCTGGGCTCCCCCATACAAAGGAGTACCAGCGACCATTTGTGGTGCGATCAACCTCAGAGAGGAAAGCCACACTCCTCTCCATTACTACATACAGAAACCAGTCCTAAGACACCAAAGGGTAGGGATACACACAGATCAACGATCCATTCTGAAAGATCCTAAGACATCTCAAAGTCCACCCATTAAGGATGAGTTCAAAATACATCAAGATCACAAGTTCTGGAGAAGCAGGAAAATATCAAGCAAGTAACAAGGCACAACTAAAATGGAAGTGAATAAAAATATATTTCCCTGCCATATATAATGTTGTTTGATATATACAATATGTACTGTACATAACAAAATGGTTAAGCTAGTCTATGTAGAAAAATACAAGCCCATCTATAAGTCAGTGTATATGCGAGCTATCAAGTCCAACATGAATCCCTCTCCGAAGATGGAGGTAACGCTGTGAGCTCCTGCCCAAGGGTATCTACATGAGCCAACAAATCCACATCCAACTGCATGGTGACATTGTGCTCATCTCTGCAACAATAGCAGTAGTATGGGACCTCACTGCAGTACCATCTGTAATGGCTACATCCCGGGCAGATATAGAGCCATCCCGCTCAATAATCAATGCATCTCTGGATGATCTAGCCTCATCCCGCTCAGTCATAGCGGTGTCTCTATGAGCTAAAGCATCATCTCTCTCCAAAAGAGCGACATCTCTCCCAACAAGAGCTGTCAACATCAAGGCCCTAGCCCGATCTTTCTTAAATGTCATTAGATGAAGACTCTACTCTAAATACTCTACTGAATGCGTGGTCACAGTAGAAGTTATACTGGGAGAATCCATCACAGCTGCTGGCAACCCAACAAATAGCTCCTCCTCGATGGGAGAATCAATGTCCTCTATGGGCTTTCCACCATTGGAATCAATCCCCAGCACTGTGGATACAACCGCAACCGATGCAGTCTCTGTCTCCATCTATGCAGAATACTCTATCGAACATCCTGGATGGCTAATAGAAAACTCAACCAGCTCACGCTGATCCCAACAGACATACACTCTGGATCTGTCCTCTACTGACAAATGTCGAGAAGCCAAACACTGACCTAATGCCCCTTCAAAAGGATGCATATCCTGAAACTAGTCGAACTGTGACACCATAGTCAGTGGGAGATAAGTGGTCATGCCCTCTCAAACTAGCCAGATGGAGATAATCCAAGCCAGGTGCATGAGTAATGAAGCTGTAGGGAGAACTAAGCCCTGTACATGACAAAATGTTAAACAGATCTCCAATCCCTGCCAAGAACGTTGACCATGATATATTGTTTGTACACTCCGCTGGCTGAAAGGAGTAAGACATGGCTATCTCATGGGAAAAGCAGTACCCATGTCATCAGAAAGTGCCAATCAGTCTCAAGTGTGACATGAACCACACATACAACATGACCGAGCTGCCTATAAATACCCCTGCAGGATAGGTGTGGAAATATGTGGCCGACCTCAACGTCTCTGTCACAATCATCGACATAATGGTATGACCCTCCCTGAGAGCTCTTACTGCCATGACAATACCGATGTCCAGCTCATACATATACAATGACATGTACACATAAGCCACTACGCACATCATGAGCATGTCTACTCTGACCGCACGCCACTGATCCTCCGACGTGGTGAAATCCCCTGAGTGCCATGCATAACTGTCCACTAAGCCAAATTTGTCTATCAGAAAATGCTGGGACACCACATGGCCGGATGTAATCTCATCCTGTACTACTCTATGCCTCAGCCCGATGAGGGTCATGAACTGTGGGCTCATGTTTCCGATAGCCATCCGAGTGCAAGGTCTGTCTAGTGGTAACGCCGTTAACCGCTCGTACTCCTCTAAAATAGGAGTCAACTCCTGGGTCCCAAACCAAAAAATCTACCTCTTCGGTACCCAATGCTCTAGAATACCATCTACAAAGCCCACAGGAACCTAGAACATCAGAAGGGTCATGAAATGCTGTAATAACTGATCTACGGTCACTCAGTTTAGAGGTGACAAACTATCATACCATGACCTTAGATGGGAGGCTATCAATACTGGTGGGGTATGATCAATGCGGCTAACTATCGAAGAAGACATCTGTGTGGGCCGTATCATAAAATCATCCAGGGGTTAATGCTGAATATCTCTAGACATACATATGCATAACATGATACATGCATGATAAATAATAGATGGTAATATGATGTAGGGAATGGAAAATAGTACATACATTCCTAAGTATATCATCATCTAATACATTATCTTTGTACAGCTAAAAATACAGGGAAATGGGGCACAAACGCCCAACAACTAATAGAGGCCTATCAAAAGATATAGCTAGAATGGGGAACAACCACCCAATATCTAACAGAGGCCTATCAAAAAAATATAGCGAGAATACACATCAGAAGAAGACAATGGTGTCAATGTCTACATCATCAATCCTGTCCACCTGATGTAACTCCTCCTGAGTCACTGGATCTTCGTTAAGAGGGATGTCAGGCCTATACAATGGAGGATCAGAGCTGGAAAAACCATATGGGTCACCTGAAGGGCCAGCCCTAGAGCTGGAAGGATCAAAAGTATCTGCCTCTGAAGAATCTCTACCCAAGTGCCAGATAAAGAAATGTGCCCGATCCAATTGCAGGTTTAAATTGTCAATCTGTGTTAAATGAGTCGGATCTCGGACACAGGCCATCCAATCTGTCATCATCACGGATCCAAGAACCATATCCCCCATGAACTGAGTGGCACATGTCTAGGCTCCGATGGTACGAGGGGACCACCAGCGATGGAACATATCCTGTGTATATGGACCCTCTGACAACGTAAAGCCATCAACGCCCATCAATGGGATATCAATGACAGGAGACTGTGATATAGGCTAATAATTCCTGGCAGAAGGCAAGATCAGTACACGAATCTCCCCTGTGGTGCTCCTAATAGCACGCTCTCCCAAATAGAGCTCCCATCCCCCATCTGTGAAGAGAGGAATCCTACGGGTGGATATCATGTACTCGACACCATTCGGGTACCCATCCTCAAACCCAACGGTCAAATGTTCCCCAGAGTAGGGAACCCAAGTGATAACATCTGTTGTCAACAACTCCAACTGTAGACGACAATTGGTGAAACCCTCAGCTACAAGAACCTCCACCAGTATAGAGTGATGCCATTGCCATCCTCATGGATAGGTATCTGGACCTAACACACTAATAGGACACAAGCATGGGAGCCTTTCATAGGCCCAAAACTGCCAACACAAAGGCAAACAACTGCTGTCAGTCAACAGTCTTAACTTGTACATGAGAAATCACAAGAGAAATACTCACCAGCAGAAATGGGTAAAATCCTAGCCAAGCCTCCATCAAGCCCTGCGAACGCATTCGCATGCCCCTGAGGAAATAGGCGAAGGTATAGGAACCCCAGTCATACTCTCCAATACGGTCCATATCTCATGTGGCGCTGACCAAAGCGAATGATACCATGGAAGAGTTATCCGCTATGAAGCAGCCCCTAATGATCATCAGGAACAATCGCCGAAGAATGCAATCCCTGACTCTCACATCATCGGGTATGGGCACGCTCAATAGCCCACTCAAATCATCTATGCTCAAAGGACCTGTACGAATTGTCCTACCCTTGAGCGCCTCAATTGGGACTCCTAGCAAGGATCTGACGATAGTCGAGGTAATGTCCGCCGTACAAGGCACTGGTGCCCTCCAAACTCCATGCCTGTGATAAATCGCCAATCCATCGGCGTCATCATCACCTCATAGTCCAACAAATAGAGAGACTGAGTATGGTAAAACCAGCGCTCAGACAACACCCTGAGATAACCCCAGGGAGAACGACAAGAGAGGATAGAAAAGAATGCCTTGAAGCCCCAGCCATGCACGATTGCTCGATAATCGAGATGCAGATCCTGATATACAGATTGAATGATGAACCAGTTCCCTTCAGGCTGTGTAAAGCCGGGAACCTACATCACAAAAGAAAATCAACATCAGAATCCTTGCTCTTCATCAATAGGAAAAAAGGAAGATCAAATCCAGTTGTTACCTCATTTGCATGTAAGTAAACCGAGGGGTGTCGACTCAAATCACCTAGAAGCTCTAGGATCGTCACTTGAATGCCTGAAAGATCCCTACGGGGAACATGAGTAGCAGGAGTGGGGTCCGCAACTGGTACATCCTTCTCCTCGTCCTCAACATCTAGTACCTCAACCCGGATATAATAGATCACCGCCTTTGCCAAACGACGAGACTGTCTAACTGAACGGGGTTGAGGCACATCAGAAGCCCTCCTTCGCACACCTAAAGTTATCCTATGGGAACTACTCGGCTGATCCGGATCCATATATCTGGACACAAGTCTCCAAATCACCTCAGAAAGGGTGTGGTAAATTCTAACCTGGAGCTTTTTCAAATGCATTTTATGACTATATGCATGCATGAATTACTTTAACATACGCCTATAGTAGAGTTAAAAATGCATGTCTACCCAATGCCTAGACTTTTGGAATTTTTTTGCCATAGTCTCCTTTGTAAACAGGACTATCCACATACACATAGGCATGACTAGGTGGCCATTCAGTAGCACACCTACCCACAGTCATAAACATCCTATATGCATAACACTATCAAAGTCATAATCCGTAAGGGTAGCCTAATTACCAGGATTACTTTACTTTGCAACCTTTGCTCATTTGTCCTTAAATATGATAAGAAATTGCAAAAAAAGGTGCCAATTTGACTATTTCAAAAGTCAATTTTTTCACATCATTATGTTCAGCATGGTTAAATACTAACATTTACTATGTTGAATTTTTTTTATCAAGTCATATGAGCATGCATATTCACTACTATGTGTTTAGACGCATTTCATATGATAATTCATTTTCTAACGGATAAAAACTGGAAAAGAAGACATGCATACATTACCAGGGCAGTGTAGAACACTTGTACGGTGACAGATTTTGCAGAAAGCTGCCCGAGCTCAGCAGATCTGAAGAAGAGCTCTCGGATTCTCTATGTGGCGCAATATAAAAATGACTTGTGAAAGAAACAGGCCACTTAAGGCCAACCACGGTTGGCCGCAGGTGTACCTGCGACTCCCCTGGGTGGGTCCCACCCCTCTAGCTCGGTCTAATTTGAGTTGCAAAGGAGGTCTCACAAGTTAAAAAAAGTCAAATCAGGGAAAAAGATGCTACGTGATTGAGCGAAAAAGCCTAAAATCCTGGTTTTCATAGACCAAACTGCGAGTCTATCTACCACTCGTTGGTATTCACCCAGACATAGGGTTCACTATTGTGACGCCCCCAAAATAGGTATACATCACCCATCTTGAGTTGCCAAATACATGGTACAAAATACAAATACAAACTTAATTATACAACCGTCGTGTAATATACAACAAAACATAGCTGAGAGTTTAAACAGGAATATTGCCTTCTAGACAATATCCACTCTCAAATAAAGTCCTCATTACATTTATTGTCACACTATTTTATAGAATAGTGAGGACTACTAATACACCATCTCGGACCATCACTCCGTTCCCCGACTAGTCCCGGCTACATTCTCATTTCCTGAAGAGAACAATGAAAGCAAAAGGGTGAGCTCAACTAGCCAAGTAAGAAATATTATGACTAAGATAATGCAGAATAAATTATCATTAGTCTTCAACAATGTTAAACTGATAAAAAACAATAGACATCAAGTTTAACTGCAGCGGAATAAGCAATCCATTAGAAGAGTCAAGTAGAGCTTGATATCTACTATCTTCTATGATTTAAAATGTTTTCATCAATTTTTATCGCTGAGACTCAGCTTAATAAATAAACCACATCATCGAATCATCCTTACACTACGGGCCAAGGATATTCATTAAATCATCAATTGTCATGACTATACCGAATAATCCCTGATCATAATCATCCAAAAACTGTCCATTAATGCACTGCAGGCCACTGAGGACTTTTACCACATCATTTATAACATTACAGGTCATGATTATACCGAATGATCCCTGGTCATAATCATACCGAGTCCATCTATGCACGTAAGCCAAAGATGACTTTTATCACAATATAAGTATGAGGATGATGACAATGACATAATAATTTAATAAAACAAGTTGAAGAATAATTTTTAAAGATTTATAAGTTAATTTATCCTGAAATCAATAACGTCCAAATTGTCAACATGATACTGCTTTGTGGAGTAAAATTCAAGAATGCTCAGAAGAATATTTCCATGAAAAGATACTGGATGAAGCGAAAATATCGAGGATATTCTACTAATTTCACGGAGTATAGAAGTCAAAACTTTAACCATCTGAGTATAATAGAATATATGAAACTGCAAATGGATTTTCGCCCATCATGCGGTAATCTACGTAGACAGATCATTTCCACAATTTAATAAGGAATGAATACGAATGATCATTCACCATGCATGTGGTAATCCACATAGACAGATTATTCCAATAGAATAATAAAGAATGGAATAACAGAAGAATTCACCAGGCATGCGATAGACCGCACAGACAGGTTATTCCCAACCGAATAATAAAGAATGGAACCAGGTCATGCATAATCCGCATAGATAGGATATTCCAACATAATAATAAAGAATGGAATAACAACAGAATTCACCAGGCATGCGATAGACCGCACAGACAGGTTATTCCAATAGAATAATAAAGAATGGAATAACAGAAGAATTTCACCATGTATGCAAGATTTCATATAGACGGAGTTATTCAACATAATAATAAAGAATGGAATAACAACCCTTACGAGTATTAAAAGAAAATAACTCTCTTCATGAATACGAAAGAATAATACCCCTTACCTTAGAAGAAACTGGATATTGGAATAGTGAGGTAGCAGACTTCTCTTCTTCTTTCTCTCTATAATTTCTCTCTATAATAATTGCTCTAAAGCTTTAGTGAATTGGTGAGAAATGAAGGAAGAATGAGCTTGTATTTATAGGAAAATATAATTTTGATAATTGCACATTTTGGGGCTCAAAATATTACAGTACAATACCTTAAACTTTTCTTTCATTTTTAATTTAGTCCTGCAAGTATTATCAAACTTGCACCACCTCCCCTAATAGTAAATCATGTGAATTAATAGTTCATTCATGTGACTCAATAGTATAATCATGTGAAAAAACTAATTACAGTATAGTACCTTCAACTATACCTCCATCATTAATTTAGTCATGCAAGTATTATCAATCTTGCACCAACTCCCCTAATAGTAAATGAATGTGAATCAATAGTACACACATGTGAACAAATAGTTATATGCATGTGAATTAATAGCAATTAATTGCTCATTTATCCGATTAATTACCCGATAACTTCCAGACATCAATTATTATCGAAATAAATGCCGAATTCCACTAACACTAATAATTCCCACACAATGGAACTATCAATTTCATCTTTAATCAACACGAACTTATTCATCATTAATATTATAATTCACAATATTTAACAACCGAGTCGTTCCGGAAAGAGGGGCTTTCAAAGAAGGATTTCTCCTATCAAGCGCAATTAGGTGACCAAACCTCTCCTTGTGAACTTCTAGACATTGTCAATATTGCAAATAATAATATGAATAACTTTGTCGTCTCAATTATTGATTTAATAATATATAAAATATTATGCATGAGATAATCTTGTGACAATAACTCAATCAATAATATGAGAGATATGATCAACAATTATCGTAGCAATAATTGAGTATAACCGAGTGACTTCTCACGTAAGCATCATAATAATCAATACCGTAAACTACTTATGCAACCACAGCGACATCGCTTTTACTTTTACTACCGGGTAGTTCAACGGTTTAACGGTAAAACTTCTCGCCGTTATTTTTATAAAAGATAATTATGTTATTTTCTAACTACGACAATACTTCCGTTGTGGGGTCCACTAATGATTGTCTTGCATCTTAATATTCCTGTTAAAACGAATATTCCCCGACCAATCGAATATTATATAACCACTTGCTTACTTTGAAAAATTTGTAAATATTACCCACAACTATAACATTATATTATATCCACACCACAATATTCAAAAATATATTTCGAGAGAAATTAATCTTTATTCATAAAAGTTGGGGTCTTACAACTATATCGATAATCACAACTGTTGCAAACTATACTCGACAATACCTCATAAAGGTCCGATGCTGTCAGTTCAGGGTTGTAACTCCAAAACACTCCTCCCCAGCAGGGATTTCATATAATTCAAACGTTGATGCACACGTCAGCGAAGGTCAAGCAACCTTGATGACATTCAGCTGCTGGCAAATAAATCCAGCGAAGCATTGAAAACCATCCGATGGTCTCATCCGTTGATGCACACGTCAATGAGGGTCAAGTAGCCTTGACTTCATCATCCATTGGCAATTAAACCCAATGAAGTAGAGGAAATGGTCCGATGACAGTATCTGTTGAAGAACATTTCAATGAGGGTTAGGCAACCTTGACAATCAACAAACTGTTGGCAGTTACTCTAACAGAACAGTGGAAGGACCTGACAATACAAACCAGGGAAAACCATCCTCATTGGGGAGGACCAATGATGGAATATGTTATACACAACTTCATCAGACAGAGCACAATCCCTAGAGTCTCTTATACATGAGAGATACATCTTCAGTGGGAAGTCTGCACCAAGGATTAAGGACTTTGGTGATAACCCCTGTGACGCCCCCAAAATAGGTATACACCACCCATTTTGAGTCACCAAATACATGGTACATAACTTAAATACACACTTAATTAATATAACTGTCGTGCAAAATATGATAACACAATAGCTGAGTTTTAACACGAATATTGTCTTCTAGACAATATCCAAACTCAAATTCAATACTCATTACAATTTTTATCACACTATTTCACAGAATAGTGAGGACTACTAAAGCAACCATTTGGACCATCACTCCATTCCCTGACTAGTCCCAGCTATATTCTCATTTCCTAAGATAATAGTGAAAGAAAAGGGTGAGCTCAACTAGCCCAGTAAGAAATATTATGACTAAGATAATGCAGAATAAATTATCCTTAGCCTTTAACAGTATAACAACTGATAGAATACATTAGACAATAAGTTTTAGATCAACAACTGCAGCGAAATAAACAATCCATTAGAAGAGTCAGGTAGAACATGATATCTACTATATTCTATGATTTAAAAGTTTATCATAAATTTTATCGCTAAGACTCAACTTAGTAAATAATCCACATCACTGAATTATCCATGCACTATGGGCCAAAGATATTCATTAGTATCACGACCACGATTTATCCATGCACTACGGGCCAAGGATATTCGTGTTTTCACCAATGGTCATGAACATGCCAAACAACAATTCATCTTTTCACCCTTGGCCAAAGAGAACGCATGGTCATGATTATACCAACAACTTTCCACCAATGCACTATGGGCCAATGAAGACTTTTACCATATCATTTGTAACATTACATGTCATAATTACATCGAATAATCTCTGGTCATAATCATACCAATCAACAGTTCATCTTTGCACCCTTGGCCAAAGATGACTTTTATCACAATATAAACATGAGGATGATGACAATGATATAAAAATTCAATCAAACGAGATCAAGGATAAATATTAAAGATTTTATAATTTAATTTATCCAGAATTCAAGAATATCTAAATTGTCAACATGATACTACTTTGTGGAGTAAAATTTAAGAATAATAATGTATCAAAAATAATTTGGACAGAAATGAAATCAATTTTTGTCATGAATAGTACCTCAGGTGAATAGTACCCGAGTGAATACTACCCCGTGAATAGTACTTCGAGAATAGTACCCCGTGAATAGTATTCCAACATGAAAAGGTTAAAACTTATCAAGAATGCTAAGAATAATATTTTCATAAAAAGATACTGGATGAAACACAAATATCAAGGATATTCTACTAATTTCATGGAGTATAGAAGCCAAAACTTAACAAAATAAGTGTAAAATTCAAAATCTGAAACGAAATAATATTACTTACATACTACAGAGTATGGAAGAAAATATTATTTCTTACGAATATTGAACAAAAATAATATCCCTTACGAATATTGAACGAAAATAATATTCCTTACGAATATTGAACAAAAATAATATTCCTTACGAATATTGAACAAAGATAATATTCATTACGAATATTAAACGAAGATAATATTTCTTGCGAATATTGAACGAAATAAAATTTCTTACGAATACGAAAAATAATATCGTAAGTGAATATGAAATAAATAATACCCCTTACCTCAAAAAGAGAGCAATTTTGACTGGTATAGCGGATATATTCTTGAAGAAAACTTTCACTATTTTCTATACTCAAAGCTTCCTTAAACTCAAAAAAAATACGCTCAATATTATAGAAGAAGAATTCTCTAATTCTGGTGTGTTTTTCTTTTCTAAACTGAGCATCCTATTTATAGGAGAATGGAAATGATACTATTTAAGAATTTCTCACGGACGTACAGTATGGAAGCTCACGGACTGAATCTTGAATTCATCTGATAATTTCATTTTTTACTATGCAAACACTATGCATAATAAAATATAATATATTCTATTTTTCATATAAAACAAAACTTATTATAATATATATATATATATATATATATATATATATATATATATATAAAAAATCAACTCCCGTGACATTGCAGGAATTCCCCCCCCCCCATTTTTCCTCACTTGGGCCCCACATATGGCCCTCACCTTTATTATATATATATATTCTGAATAACTTTCTATCGATTATTTTGAAAAATGGGTAAATGGGGGGTCTATATAATAAGCAAAATTTATAACAAATACTTCATAAAAATCCCCTCAATATTTTTAACAACATTTATTCATCAATAATATAACTTGCAATATTAACAACCAAATCATTCCTAGGAAAGAGGGGGCTTTTCGATAAGGATTTCTCCCTATTGGCGCGCAATTAGGTGACCAAACCTCTTTTCTCGATAGAATTTTCTAGACATTGTCAATAATGCAAATAATAATATAAATAACTTTGTCTTCTTAATTATTGATTTAATAATATATAAAATATTGACAATAATTGAATCAAATAACGTGAGATACTATGCAGCAATTACTGTAGCAATAATTGAACAAAACTGAGTGACTTCTCACGTAAGCATTAATAATCAATACCGTGTGTTACTATGCAATCACGCCAGACATCGTACTTTTATCAATGGGTATTTTAACAGCTTAACGATAAAACTTCTGCCGTTATTTTCATAAAAAGATATTTTATCATTTTCTAACTCAAAATGATAATTTATTTCACAATTACACCAATGATTGTGCCATCGTACGAATATTCCCCGACCAATCAAATATTTTATAACAACTTGCATACTTTGAAAAATTTATAAATATTACCCACAGCTATAACATTATATCAAATTCACACCTTATTATTCTAAAAAAAAAAATTCGAGAAAATTAAATCTTTATTCATAAAATTTGGGCTCTTACAACCTTCCCTTCTTATAAAATTTTGTCCTCGAAATTGATGTACGTACCTGGTATGTCGAAGAGGTGAGGATACTAACTCTTGAGGTATAACCTTTGAGCGTAGAATATGTTCCTTCTTATCCAAGATTTTAACTAGTATCTCCTCATACGTTAAATCTTCTGCTATTTCGTCTGGTTCTAACTCAATAATGTGGTTCGGGTCATCTACATATTTATGTAACATCGATACGTGAAAAACGTTATAAACATGAGACATACTTGACGGTAAGGCGTGTCTATAGACCACAGTTCCTACTCGATTGAGGATTTTAAATGGACCAATAAATTGAGGGTTGAGATTTCCTCTTTTCGTCGATTCTTGCTTCTAGAAGAACGCCTTCTTGCACCTTCTTCTTTGCATTCATCAGCTCTGAGTCTGTAGCTTGAGCGGCTTTAACTTTATCGATTAAAGTCGATTCTAATTGTGTATTTGATATATTCACAAAAGTTCCTAGAGTCTTTAACTCTATCTCCATCTTTTGTACGTCGTACGAAATGGGTCTTTGTGTTAACAACGTAACACTCATAACCGCATACGATCTTCTACTCAACGCGTCAGCTACCACATTCGCTTTTACAAGATGGTATTGAATGGTATGGTCGTAAACTTTCAACAGCTCGAGCCAACGTCTTTGGTGCATGTTACGTTCGTTATAGGTGAAAAAATATTTAAGAGTTTTGTATCGGGTTAAAGGTCGATACAAAATTTGATTTCACACTCTACAGGTAGGCCAGGAAGTCTTTAAGGAATACGTCAGGAAATTTATTAATGATAGAAATATCATTCAAAACTGTGACTCTCATCCAAGACTTGGATAATACCTCACATTGATACCTATCAACTTGCCATCGTTATTTACGGCGTCCCCTACAGAAAGTTTGGCTTCTGTGCATCCCACACAAGTAAGTTACCAGTGAAAGGTTCGGGCCTCTTTACTTATGGCTTAATATGACAGTGATTGACTTCAGTGGTTTGGTTTCTTGAATTCGCATAACAGGTTGGTTAGGAATATGAAAAACTAACAACCTTACGAAAAAAATCAATTTTAACATGATGAATAGTTAACTAGTCGATTCCTAAAATCACATCAAAGGCAAGTATTTGCAAAGAGATAAGATCGAGAGGTAACGTGAGGGTACCGATTTGAATCAAATAAGACTTATAAATAGTGGATGTAATGAAGGTTTCTCCCAATGGAGTTTCAATAGATAAGTCAAGGTCTAATTTCTCCGGAATTAAATTTAAACGTTGAGCGGAAGTAGGAAAAATAAAAGAGTGGGTAGAACCGGTATCAAATAAGGTATAAACTTCGCAAGAGTTTATGATTAACTTACTTGTGATAACTTCGTTCGGGTTCCTCGATAAACGATCTCACTTAAACTGTGACGCCCCCAAAACATGTATACATCACCCATCTTGAGTCTCCAGATACATGGTACATAAATTCAAATACAACTTAATTATACAACAGTCGTGTAAAATACGACAAAATATAGCTGAGAGTTTAAACAAGAATATTGTCATCTAGACAATATCCACACTCAATGGTGTCCTCATTACAATTATTATCACATTATTTCGTAGAATAGTGAGGACTACTAAAGCCATTTATCCTGGACCATCACTCCATTCCCCGACTCGTCCCAACTATATTAGAGAACAATGAAAGAAAGGGTGAGCTCAACTAGCCCAATAAGAAATATTATGACTAAGATAATGCAGAATAAATTATCATTAGTCTTCAACAATGTTAAACTGATAAAATACAATAGACATCAAGTTTAACTGCAATGAATAAAGCAATCCATTAGAAGAGTCAAGTAGAGCATGATATCTACTATCTTCTATGATTTAAAATATTTTCATCAATTTTTATCGCTGAGACTCAACTTAATAAATAAAATCGAATCATCCCTGCATCACAACCAATGATATTCATGTAATCATCAATGGTCATAATTATACCGAATAATCCCTGATCATAATCATACCACAACTGTCCATCAACGAACTACAGGCCAATGTGGACTTTCACCACATTCATTTGTCACATTACGGTCATAATTATACCAAAAATCCCTGGTCATAATCATAACAAGTTCATTTATGCACATAAGCCAAAGATGACTTTCATCACAATATAAACATGAGGATGATGACAATGATATAAGCATTAATCAAACGAAACCAAGGATAAATATTAAAGACTTTAAATTTATGCAAATATTATCAATCACTTAATAAACTCATAATCTAATATTATTAATATTATAACAATATTTTAATTACTTCTTAAACTTATAAATAATTTATTTTAATTATTTACACTTTACCAAATAATGCATTTAATCATTCAAAAATGCCATACTCCTAAGATTTCATCACCAATGATCAAATCCCTCATCAAAAATCTGCATATACCTTATATAGGATTTCCAAGCCATAAAATCCTATTTTCCAATTTTGTTACTTCACATAACGTATTTAATTCATTTACTCATATCTAGTTCATTTTCATGAAAAATACCAAATCAGTCCCAAAAATATTTCTTTTCTGGGATTTAGCAGAATATAGTCCCATATTGAACATATATTTTTCTTGGAATTTTTAAAATTCATTTAGTATTTTTAATATGGCCAAAACTTTCGAATATTTAAACATTTATCATAAACTGTACTTTTGTCCAAAAATTTCGAAATTTACAGAGTATACTTCTATTATTTATATGTACTTTGATGAGTGAGTTTTATACTCATAATTGAATGCGTTTGAGCTTAATCTTTTGGAAGTTTTTAAGTGTTTGTGTCTATTCATGCATGTTTTATGTTGTTTTGTAGGAATTAGGACAAAAGTTACTTGGATCGACGTCCGGGGTGGCTAGATTCGCGTTTTCGGCTTGCCATTTACACAACAGTCACTTTAGAGCCAATTTGAGTATTGCTCCGGACCTTATTTCAAAAAACGTAAAGAATGAAAGTTGTAGATCTACGTCTCCTCTTTCCGGAACATCTTGAATCATAAAAATCGGAGTTCGGACGAAGAAGTTATGGCCATTTTTCCAAAGGACGTCGGAGTAGAAAATTTCTAGAATTGTGCCAGCGCCGGGGCACCTATTTTAGGCCTATGCCCAGCGCCGGGGCGCTGGGGAGCAGTGTTTGAGCATCGTGCCCAGCACTGGGGCGCTGGGGAAGGGCTTGGTGTGGCCTGAACGCGTTTTGGCATGAATTTTGACACCTTTTTGACTCCAAATTGGATTGGGTTTGTTCCTAAGCTAATAATTGGACTTGTAACCTATAAATACATAATGTAAGGCATAAAATAAAGGGAGATTACATATATTAGACTAAAAAAACACTCTATTAGATTAGAATATAAACCCTAGTTCTTAATTAGCCATTGGAGATTGAAGCAAATTGAAGAACACTGAAGATCAAGAGCAAGAGCAAGAGGGAGCATCGATTTTTTGACAATGATTCTATTCTCTTCTCTTATCATACTTTTATCTTTTAATGTCTATTCAATTGTGGATTCTTGGTTTTAATTCATTAATCATGAACTAACTCTTTTATTAAGATTTCAATTGAACCTTTTATGGCTATAAATTAGTTATTTGATTTATTCCAATTATTTGTGTCAAAGTGAGTTGTTTATCTTGCCTTATACTTATTGATTAATTATCTGATCAGTAATTACCTTGTTACTCTAGAAGGAATTGAAAGAGGAATTCTAGGGTTAGAACTGGGCATGATATCATGTAACTTAGTTATTTGCAAAGTGAATAATTAGGTTTGTGAATAGAATGAAAATATCTGTTCGCCGCATGTAACACATAAGGAATTGGGATTGAAAAGAGTTTAATTCAATTGTTTTGCATAGGAATATAGCAAGATTAATCTGGATTAAATAAAAGGCAATTGATCACTTGGAAAAGGAATTTTGGCATTTGAGAATTCCTGTTAACAATTTAGTAGGCATAAATATTGGGATAATTGGATAATTGATTTAGAGTTCATAATTGGGGATATTGAAGTCTTAATCCTTATTTATCTGAATTCATTCAAATCTTAGTTTTGTTTATTTGATTTATTTTAGAATAATTTCTTTTAATTGTTAATTTAATTTTCTTAATTAGAAAAATCACAATTTACAGTTGTTTAAATAAAATTGATCTGGTTAAGAGTTAGTATTTGGTAATTTTTAATAAATAATTCTTCATGGGAACGATACTCTACTTTCACTTTATTACTTGTTGACCGTATATACTTGCACGTATTCATTGATTACGAAATCGATCAACATACTCCCAATAAAAATTTCACTAATTTTGGAGTTAACCAGAAGGAGTTATAAGGGTTTACTTTAAAATAGTCTTTTCCCATAAAATTCATTACTCCTAATCTATACATCTAAAAATCGCCATTTTTGGACACAATCTGGAAAACTCAACAAATCATCATTTCAAATTTTTCTAGAATTTTTGAGTGTCAAAAAAATTACAAAACTGCAAATGGATTTTCACCCGCTATGCGGTAATCCACGTAGACATATCATTTCCACAATTTAATAAGGAATGAATACGAAGGATCATTCACCATGCATGTGGTAATCCATATAGACATGTTATTCCAACAGAACAATAAGGAATAAAATAACAGAAGAATTCACCAGGCATGCGATAGACCGCACAGACAGGTTATTCCAATATAATAATAAATAATGGAACCAGGTCATGCGTAAACGCACAGACAGGATATTCCAACAGAATAATAAATAATGGAACCAAGTCATGCCTAAACGCACAGACAGGATATTCCAATAGAATAATAAAGAATGGAATAATAGAAGAATTTCACCATGTATGCGGTACTTCGTATAGACATGTTATTCCAACATAATAATAAAGAATAAAATAACAGAAGAATTTCACCATATATACGATAGTCCGCGTATACAGGTTATTCCAACAGAATAATAAGGAATGGAATAAAAATAGCTCTCTCCATGAATAATAATACCCCTTACCTCAAAAGAAGACTGGATACTGGAATAGTGAGGTAGCAGACTTCTCTTCTTATTTCTCTCTATAATTTCTCTCTATAATAATTGCTCTATAGCTTTAGTGAATTGGTGAGAAATGAAGGAAGAATGAGCTTCTATTTATAGGAAAATATAGTTTCGATAATTGCACGTTTTGGGGCTCGAAATATTACAATACAATACCTCCAACTTTTATTTCATTTTTAATTTAGTCCTGCAAGTATTATCAAACTTGCACCACCTCCCCTAATAGTACATAATGTGAATCAATAGTTCAATCATGTGAATCAATAGTTATAATCATGTGAAAATACGAATTACAGTATAGTACCTCCATCTATACCTCCATTTTTAGCTTAGTCATGCAAGTATTATCAATCTTGCACCAACTCCCCTAATAGTACAAGAATGTGATTCAATAGTACACACATGTGAACAAATAGTTATATAAGCATGTGAATTAGTAGCAATTAATTGCTCATTTATTCGATTAATTACCCGATTTATCAATATAACCCCCAGACATTAATTATCATCGGAATAGATGTCGATTTTTACTAACACTAATAATCCTAACACAATGGAACTATCAAATTCATCTTTAATCAACATGAACTTATTCATCATTAATATAATAACTCACAATATTTAACAACCAGGTCATTCCTAGGAAATCGGGGGCTTTCCGATAAGGATTTCTCCTTATTAGCGCGCAATTAGATGACCAAACCTCTCCTTGACAGAACTTTTAGACATTGTAAATATTGCAATTTAATAATATGAATAACTTTGTCGTCTCAATTATTGATTTAATAATATATCATATTATGAAAATGATACTGTGACAATAATCGAATCAATAATATAAGAGATATGATACAACAATTACTGTAGCAATAATTGAGTATAATTGAGTGACTTCTCACGTAAGCATCAATAATCAATACCTTGTGCTACTATGCAACAATGCGCGAGATTCGTACTTTTTACTACCGGGTAGTTCAACAGCTTTAAATCTAAATACTTCATACAATTATTTTTAATAAAAGATAATTATGTCGTTTTCTTACTACGACAATACTTCCGTTGTGGAATCCACCAATGATTGTGCCGTCGTACGAATATTCTCCGACCAATCGAATATTATATAACCACTTTCTTACTTTGCAAAATTTGTAAATATTACCCACAACTATAACTTTATATCAACTCCACACTATATTAATATTCAAAAAAAATATTTTGAGAAATTTAAATCTTTATTCATAAAATTTGGGGTCTCATAATCTCCCCTCCTTATAAAATTTCACCCTCGAAACTTATGTACGTACCTGGTATGCCGAAGAGATGAGGATACCTTAACTTCATTTCAGATTCTAACTCTTGAGGTATAACCTTTGAGTGTCGAATATGATCCTTCTTATCCAAGATTTTAACACGTATCTCCTCATACGTTAAATTTTCTACTATCTCGTCTAGTTCCAATTTAATAATGTGGTTCGGGTAGTCCACATATTTACGTAACATCGATACGTGAAAAATGTTATGAACACGCGATATACTTGGCGATAAAACGAGTCTATAGGCCACAGTTCCTACTCGATTGAGGATTTCAAATGGGCCAATTAAATCGAGGGTTGAGATAACGCCTTCTTGAACCTTCTTCTTCACATTTATCAGATTCAGGTGTGTAGCTTGAGCGGCTTTAACTTTATCGATTAAAGTCTATTATACTCGTATATTCGTTATCTTCATGTGGGTCCCTAGAATCTTTAACTCTATCTTCATCATTGTAACTTATACGAAATGGGTTTTTGTGTTAACAACGTCACACTCGTAACCGCATACAATCTTCTACTCAACGCGTCAGTTACCACGTTCGCTCTTCCACGATGATATTGAATGGTACGATCGAAATCTTCAACAGCTCGAGCCAACGTCTTTGGCGCATAATACGTTCGTTCTAGGTGAAGAAATATTGAAGGGTTTTAGAAATGGGTTTTGTACTGGGGTCAATACAAAATTTGATTTCACGCTCTAGGGTTAGGCTAAGAAGTCTTCAAGAATACGTCAGGAAATTTATTAACAATAGAAATATCATTCAAAACTGTGACTCTCATCCAAGACTTGGATAGTACGTCACCTTGATACCTATCAACTTGCCATCGTCATTCACGACGTCACCTACAGAAAGTCTGGCTTCGGTGCATTCCACACAAGGAAATCATCAGTGAAAGGCTCAGGGCTCTTTACTTATGGCTTAATATAACAATGATTGAATTTAGTGGTTTGGTTGCTTGAATTCGCATAACAGGTTGGTTAGGAATATGAAAACTAACAACCTTACGAAAAATAGGATGAGTAGTTAACCAATCGATTCCTAAAATCACATCAATGACAAGTATTTTTAAAGAGATAAGATCGACAGGTAACGTGAAAGTGTCGATTTGAATCAATAAGATTTATAAACAGTGGAGGTAACTGTTTGGTTTGTAATATTCATAACGCAATCAAAATTGCAAAAATAATGCGGAAGCGTGTAAAAATCAGAGTTTAAAATTTTTACAAATCATATACCCGGATCACCCTTTATGCACAATTATTAATTAAACGAAAAGATAAAGAATAAAATCATACCCTTGAAGATCGAGCTTCCTCAGGTACAAGTTCACCTCCAAATCCTTTCGCGTTCAACTTGAATCCACCGGATTTGGTTCTTTCCTTTGATCAACGTTAGCCACCCATGTGTTTGACCTCTAGAGGTGATCCACCAAGGAAAAAGAATTTTCAAGAAGCAGGGATATTGGCTCAACCCTAGTTTTCTATCTCTATAGAAAGGGCATACTCTCCAACAAATTGAAATTATGTCGTTGTAAAAGTCAACAACCCCTTACACCCATAATAAGACTCCTCTTATTAATATATGTGGGCAACCCACCTTAACAATTAAGGAATTGGGTTTTATTTAATTAATTAAATTCTTTTAATTAATTAAGCTCCCTAATCTTATTAGGGATAATTAATTAAAACTCCTTTAACTAATTTTCCTTCCTAATCCAATTAGGAATAAATGAGAGTACTTATATTAAATTAATTCCTAAACTCTTTTAGAAATTAAAATAATAATAATTGTAATAATATTAATAAGACTCCTCTTATTAATTTATATTTAATATTTCTAAAATATTAAATAATAAATATTAAGCTATTTAATTTATTCTATCACCATAGATTAAATTAAATATACATAACATATTATTACGATTATGCCATTAACTTCTTAAATAATTATTCTTCCTTTTATGGTGTGACCTTTTAGGTTCTCCATATTAAACCTACAGAATAAATCAATTAGAACAATTCTAATCTTATTTAAATAAATAAATTAAATAATTAATTTATTTAAATAAATAATATTTATTCTACAATAGAGATAAGCCTCCCTAGCGATCAACGACTTTCCAGATAATATAGATTTCAACATTAATCATAAAAGAACCTTTGAGTAAATAGTTACCGTATAATTCAATCCTTCCACCATACAATGTCCCAATTAAATATAAGACATGGAATTACTGTCAAGTCTTATTTTATTTAATTATATGTATTTCGATCCTTAAATGCACAACACCAAATAATGCAAATTAGAAACTCCTTTCTAATTTCATTCTGCCTTGGCCAAGGACTACTGGGTTGTCATTTATCGAATCACATAGGACATTTCTCTTCTTTTATTAGAAGTGGTAGATTCTTTATTGATCATACATTATCTCCATATACGACTTATTATACCCAAGCATACCTTTGATATACCCTAAGGGTCTTAAGGAATAAGTCAAAGTATAATTCATCATACACAAGATACTATGATGATCTCAAGTCCAAGGATCACTTGTACTACTATCACTACTGAGAATTCCTATTGACGACAGTAAAATAAAACTCCATTAGGTATTCCTTAGCGAGCCACGCTCAATGAACTTATTCTCTAATAAGCACCTACATACTTGCTTTAGTGTCTCCACACAAATGATCATGAGATCAATCATCCTCATCCAATGAGCAAGCAACGTATGTACCAATCTATCCGGATTCACTAATCCCCAATTTAGTAATCCAATGATTGGGAACTATTTTAGTTTTTAAGCTTTCTAAGAATTTAGATCTCATTAGAATGATCATCATCATTATTCTAAAAGCATTGCTTAAAACTATGGGTTTATCACATATTATAAAACAGCATCATGTAGATAATTAAAAGCCTTTAATAAATTAATACTTTTTATTAATAAATGAATAAGATTGTTACAAAGTATATGCTTTATCATCAAACATGATTGGCTTGTGTGCATATTACTTTTAGTAACGAAGTTTTCTCCTAGTGGAATTTCAACAGATAAATCAAAGTCTAATTTCTCCGGAGTCAAATTTAAACATTGAGCGCAAGTAAGAGAAATAAAAGAGTGGGTAGAACTGGTATCGAATAAGGTATAGACTTCGCAAGAGTTTATAATTAACTTACCCGTAATAACTTTGTTCGGGTTTCTCGACAAATTCTCTCACTTAAACTATCGGATTTGACTTTGCTATAG
The DNA here is from genome assembly GCA_020205615.1 of Panax quinquefolius. Taxonomy (NCBI): domain Eukaryota; kingdom Viridiplantae; phylum Streptophyta; class Magnoliopsida; order Apiales; family Araliaceae; genus Panax; species Panax quinquefolius. Next base: position 126,826,407 of record CM035156.1, read on the forward strand.
AGTACATTCCACCCTTAATTGCTTCGTCACATTCCTGATCCATGATTCAAATCATTACTCTCTGATCCATATCGAATTGTGGTTGACCGCTCTGCATAGGGTAATTCTGAATTCGATGTTGGATTCTCCCAATTGTTGTCCAAAAAGCAAAATCCATTTCATCTATTTTGGTCTTATTGGATCAGACGTCTTTTTCTACAATATCTACGCGTTGTGCGGATTTTACCCATGCATCATCTATTCTCCTTCGTTCAGTTGTTTCTTCTTTCATCAGAATTTTGATCATAGCATTCTCAGATTCCAACTCTAATATCTTATACTCTGCCAAGGAGTGCTTCTGTTCAAGCATTGCACATCGGGTAACACAATTTTGAATTGTTGCATCTCTTTGCTCTACGACCTCCTGCCGTTCTTCAGCCTGCTCTTCTAACTTATGAATACGATTTTGTAATTCTAAATTTATATCATAAAATTTTTCTAATAAATTCTCCTCATGTTCCTCTTCTTCCTCACTCTCAGCTGCTACCTCTGCAACTAGCTCGGGTGCAACTATTAGTTCTTCACTCACCACGTAGATATCTCTAATTTCTTCTTCGTCTGACATCACATTAACCTGGTTAGTGATTAAAGGTGTCTCGATGGTCTCATTCACTCCATTGTTAACATTTTCAGCTGCCATTTTCAAACACTGCCACAAAACAAGGGTTAATTAACATATCACATATTATCTCTATACTTTGACCAACCAATTAAATACCAAATAAACTTAGGTAGGTCATACTAGCGAAGGAATTTCCCGTCTCTCCCCTCCTAGTTCTTGTCTCACATCTCAGCTAGGGATCATATCCCTAAGCTTTGATACCAACTGTGACGCCCCCAAAACAGGTATACATCACCCATCTTGAGTCGCCAAATACATGGTACATAAATTCAAATACAACTTAATTATACAACAATGTAAAAAACTCGACAAAAAATATAGTGAGAGTTTAAACAAGAATATTGTCATCTAGACAATATCCACACTCAATGGTGTCCTCATTACAATTAGTATCATATTATTACTCAGTAGAATAGTGAGGACTACTAAAGCCATTTATCCCGGACCATAACTCCATTCCCCGACTCGTCCCAAATATATTCCCATTTCACGAGAAAACAATGAAAGAAAGGGTGAGCTCAACTAGCCCAAGAAGAAATATTATGACTAAGATAATGCGTAATAAATTATCATTAGTCTTCAACAATGTTAAACTGATAAAATACAATAGACATCAAGTTTAACTGCAGCGGAATAAGCAATCCATTAGAAGAGTCAAGTAGAGCATGATATCTACTATCTTCTATTGAAAATGTTTTCATCAATTTTTATCGCTGAGACTCAGCTTAATAAATAAAATCGAATCATCCCTGCATCACAGCTAAGGATATTCATGTAATCATCAATGGTCATAATTATACCGAATAATCCCTGATCATAATCATACCACAACTGTCCATCAATGAACTACAGGCCAATGAGGACTTTCACCACATTCATTTGTCATATTACGGTCATGATTATACCAAAAATCCCTGGTCATAATTATACCAAGTCCATCTATGCACGTAAGCCAAAGATGACTTTCATCACAATATAAACATGAGGATGATGTCAATGATATAAGCATTAATCAAACGAAACCAAGGATAAATATTAAAGACTTTAAATTATCCAAATATTATCAATCACTTAATAAACTCATAATCTAATATTATTAATATTATAACGATATTTTAATCACTTTCTAAACTTATAAACAATTTATTTTAATTGTTTACACTTTACCAAATAATGCATTTAATCATTCAAAAATGCCATACTCCTAAGATTTCATCACCAATGATCAAATCCCTCATCAAAAATCTGCATATACCTTATATAGGATTTCCAAGCCATAAAATCCTATTTTCCAATTTTGTTACTTCACATAACGTATTTAATTCATTTACTCATAACTAGTTCATTTTTATGAAAAATACCAAATCAGATCCCAAAATATATTTTTTTTACGAGATTTAGCGAATATAGTCCCATATTGAACATATATTTTTCTCTTTATTTTTTAAAATTCATTTACTATTTTTCATATGGCCAAAACTTCAATATTTAAACATTTATCATAAACTGTACTTTTATCCAAAAATTTTGAAATTTACAGAGTATACTTCTGTTATATATATGTACTTCCAATAAAAATTTCACTAATTTTGAGTTAACTAGAAGGAGTTATAAGGGTTTACTTTTAAAATAGTCTTTTCCCATAAAATTCATAACTCCTAATCTATGCATCCAAAAAATGCCATTTTTGGACACAATCTAGAAAACTCAACAAATCATCATTTCAAATTTTTTCAGAATTTTTGAGTGTCACAATAATTATGAAACTGCAAATGGATTTTCACCCGCCATGCGGTAATCCACGTAGACAGATCATTTCCACAATTTAATAAGGAATGAATACGAAGGATCATTCACCATGCATGTGATAATCTACATAGACATGTTATTCCAACAAAACAATAAGGAATGCAATAACAGAAGAATTCACTAGACATGCGATAGACCGCACAGACAGGTTATTCCAACAGAATAATAAATAATGGAACCAGGTCATGCGTAAATGCACAGACTGGATATTCCGACAGAATAATAAATAATGGAACCAGGTCATGCGTAAACGCACAGACAGGATATTCCAATAGAATAATAAAGAATGGAATAATAGAAGAATTTCACAATGTATGTGGTACTTCACATAGACAGGTTATTCCAACATAATAATAAAGAATGGAATAACAGAAGAATTTCACCATATATACGGTAGTCTGCATATACAGGTTATTCCAACAGAATAATAAGGAATGGAATAACAATAGCTCTCTCCATGAATACGAAAGAAATAATACCCCATACCTCAAAAGAAGACTGGATACTGGAATAGTGAGGTAACAGACTTCTCTTCTTCTTTTTCTCTATAATTTCTCTCTATAATAATTGCTCTATAGCTTTAGTGAATTGGTGAGAAATGAAGGAAGAATGAGCTTCTATTTATAGGAAAATATAGTTTCGATAATTGCACATTTTGGGGCTCTAAATATTACAGTACAATACCTCCAACTTTTCTTTCATTTTTAATTTAGTCTTGCAAGTATTATCAAACTTGCACCACCTCCCCTAATAGTAAATAATGTGAATCAATAGTTCAATCATGTGAATCAATAGTTATAATCATGTGAAAATACGAATTACAGTATAGTACCTCCATCTATACCTCCATTTTTAACTTAGTCATGCAAGTATTATCAATCTTGGACCAACTCCCCTAATAGTACAAGAATGTGATTCAATAATACACACATGTGAACAAAAAGTTATATAAACATGTGAATTAGTAGCAATTAATTGCTCATTTATCCGATTAATTACCCAATTTATCAATATAACCCTCAGACATCAATTATCATCGGAATAGATGTCGATTTCCACTAACACTAATAATCCCAACACAATGGAACTATCAAATTCATCTTTAATCAACACGAACTTATTCATCAATAATATTATAACTCACAATATTTAACAACCAGGTCGTTCCCAGGAAAGAGGGGCCTTTCCGATAAGGATTTCTCTTTATTGGCGAGCAATTAGATGACCAAACCTCTCCTTGACAGAACTTCTAGACATTTTAAATATTGCAATTTAATAATATGAATAACTTTGTCGTCTCAATTATTAATTTAATAATATATCATATTATGAAGATGATACTGTTACAATAATCAAATCAATAATATGAGAGATATGATGCAGTAATTACTGTAGCAATAGTTGAGTATAACTGAGTGACTTCTCATGTAAGCATCAATAATCAATACCGTGTGCTACTATGCAACCACGCGTATTTCTGTACTTTTACTACCGGGTAGTTCAACAGTTTTAACGGTAACACTTGCGCTGTTATTTTTAATAAAAGTTAATTCTGTCATTTTCTTACTACGATAATACTTCCATTGTGGAATCCACCAATGATTGTGCCGTCGTACGAATATTCCCTGTTAAAACGAATATTCCCCGACCAATCGAATATTATAAAACCACTTGCTTACTTTGAAAAATTTATAAATATTACCCACAACTATAACTTTATATCAAATCCACACCATAATATTCAAAAAAAATATTTTGAGAAATTTAAATCTTTATTCATAAAATCTGGGGTCTTACATAAACTACCGGCTTTGACTTGTGTGGGACATCCTTTGGCGTCACTATCCTAGCTGGACTTGACTTCGCTATACTACAAAATTGAGCTAAGTGACCTTCTCTTCTGCAATTGAAACACACTTTAGGTTACTGCGTACAGTTTGGATAGATGTGTCCCTCTTGTCCATATTTGAAATATACGACCGGTGGTCGTTCTCCTTCCATGAAAATGGGTACTGGTACTGACATTTTTTATTATTGTTAAATCTTCTCTTCTTAAAGTTGTTCTCACTTAGTTCACCTTTCCTATTATCTTGGCCATGATTACCACCGAAGTGGCTACCATTCTTGGCATGATAATTTCCTCCATGATGGTTACCGTTGTTCTAATGGTCGTTTCCACTGGTACGATTATTATCGTGTTGTTGGTCGTTGTCTTTTGGTTGGGCTGACTCATTATCGTGCTCCAATAACTGAGCCCTATTCATAACATCTTAATATAAACAAAGTTTGTGAGAAATGAGATATTAACGTATTTCGGGTTTCAAACCTCGCAGAAACATTCGCGTCATTCGCTCCTCATTATCAACCAAATGGGATGAAAACCGGGACAACTCCACAAACTTGGCCTCGTATTACGATATGGTCATATTATTCTGCTCCAGCTTGATGAATTCTACCTCTTTCATGTGACGAATAATTTCAGGAAAGTACTTGTCGTTGAACAATTCTTGGAACTTCTCCCAAGACATCTTTAGTGCGGTGGGTTGAGTACGTGTTACAGATTTCCACCAGTAATCTTCTTCTCCACGCAACATAAAGGTGGCGAAGGGAACCTTTTTCTCCTCTAAGCATTCCAAGATATCAAATATCTTGGTGATCTGCTTCATCCACGTCTCTACCTTAAGTGGCTCTGGCTGCTGAAGTTGTTCCCTCTATCTTTCAGAGAGTATGCTCAAAGGTGGAGGCGCCTAGCTGCTGAAGTTGTTCCCTCTATGACTAAGTTTGAAATGGTGATGACCTTCATAGACATACAAGAAGCTCCCTTCTATGAGAGAGTCTTAGCTGGCATTGGCAAGCCATTTTTTGAAATGATTAAACATGGAGAGATGGCTGAGATGGGATTGAAGTCATGAAAGATTCAAGACCTAGCCGCTCTGAAAGCTGTTGCTGAGCACATCCAGTTTGGAAGTTATGGAAACAACCCCCATAGGGTCCATAAAAAGAAAGAGGAGGATGTTTCCTTGATACTACAAGGACATAAAGGTAGTCAGAACATGCCTATCCAGAGGAGAAACTACTCCCCCTTTCAAGCACAGTTTTCAAACCCTCCATTGCCAAAAAGTGGAGAAGTCCGACTCACTCAAGTGTTCACACCCTTAGGGGACTCACTCGAGAACATTCTCAACCTTCTGACAACTCAGAAGAAAATTACCCATCTTCTTCCACCAGCTAACCCGAATGGGAAGGGTTTCAATGCTAATAGGAAGTGTGCTTATCATGCTGGAGCTCCAGGACAAGATACTCAGGATTGCTGGGCCTTGAAACACAAGATCCAGGATTTAATTGATAATGGTGAGATCGTGGTGACTAAACCCGACCAACCTCATGTGCAAGACAACTATAAGACCCCAACTTATTATAAATAAAATTGAATTTTCTCTATTCATTATCTTGAAATATTAAGGAGTTAATTTGATATAATGCTTTGGTTATGGGTGAAATGTGCAAATTTTACAAAATAAGCAAGTGGTTATAAAATATTCATTGTTGTCGGGGAATATTCATTTGGTTGTGGAATATTCTTGCCGTCGGGGAATATTCGTACGACGGCGCAGCCATTTATGGGCCCCATAACAGAAAAAGGTCGGATAAAGAAGACGATAAGTCTGAGTTTTTATAAATAACGCCGTAATTATTACCGTTAACACTGTTGGATTACCTGGTGGTTAAAATACAATAATACGCATGGTTACACAGTAGCAAACGGTATTGCACAATATTTTTGAATTATTGATTATTACGTAAGAAGGCACTACTCAATAATTGTTATAGCAATTACTATTCAATATTTTATTTTATTGATTCAATAATTGGTGCGTTGATATTTTATATTATTGTTGTTTTAATAATTATCAGTGCACAATATTTCCCATTATCAAATCAATAATTCATATTATTTGAATAATATTATTAGATAGCATTATTATCAATGTCTAAGGAAGTTCTTTCTAGGAAAGGGGTTTGGTCACCTAATTACGCGCCAGTAAGGAGAAATTCTTATCGGAAAGCCCCCTCTTTCCTAGGAACGACCTGGTTGTCATAATTGTGATTCTGTAATATTATTTATGAATAATTAATTATTGATTTATATGATAAGGAAATATTTATTTTATGTGGATATAAATGAAGGATAGGAAAATATTTATTTTATGTGATTATAAATGAAGGAATTAATGCTGGGGTGTTTTATCAATATTTTGTCGGAATGGAGGTATTAAAAATCGCCCGTATGTGGATTTCGGGCATTTTTCGTTTGGAATTTGGAAAAACTTAAATCTACAAAGTTGTAGAGAATTTAATTTCCTATGGAATGGACATAAAATTCATATTTTTCTGATAAAAGGGCTATTTATTATGAATTATTGAAGTTTTGAAAATAAATGTTTTTATTTAAAAACATGGTGAGCCCCACTTTTGGTTGGTGTAGAAAATCTGATCTTGGTGGACCCCACTTGAGGTGTGTTGAGTTTTGGGCAAAGATGGTGGGCGTAGAAATTTTTTAATAAATTAATATTTTAATAATTTAGTCTCCTTTGGCGTTCTAGCATTTTCCTATAAATAGGGTGCTTAGTTAGAATTAAAAATCACACTATAAACAAGTTTTTTTCTCTCTCTCTATATTATCGAGCGTATTTTGTGAGTATTTAGATACTTTGAGAGTTGCTATTCAGTGCAAATTTCCTTCAGCATCATATTCGATATTCCATTCAGAAATACTGTTCTTTTGAGGTAAGGGACGTTATTTTCTTTGTAAATGATATTATTTTCTTCAATATCATTATGCTGAAATATTGATATGAATTTTATTGTGGAATTTCTACCTTTTTTTGTCGGGATTACTATTCACGTATACGACACTATTCATGTATACAACACTATTCACAAATACGATACTATTCACTGAAAAATAAAATTTTCTCTTCTTTGTCCCAGATGTCTATTATGGTTACTATCTTTGATTGTATCCATGTTTTGATCTTCATTCTTGAATTTTACTGCACTATGGTTTATTATGAAGTATTTTTTAAACTTGGATTATCTAAAGTACGAATATCTAATCTTTGTCCTTTTATCTCACTAGATTCATTCTTTAAAATATTTTTCATCATCCTCAGTCCTTAATGGTGATACTTGATGAATATCTTTGGCCTATAGTGCAAAGATGAATGATTCCGTGATGAATATCTTTGGCCCGTAGTGCAAAGATGGACAAGTGTTGAGATGAACATGACCAACTGGTGATACAAATGAATATCTTTGGCTCGTAGTGCAAAGATGAATATTTGATTCAAGATGTATATTGATTGATGTTACAGGAATAAAATATTGATGATGAACTTTTAAATTCATAGATGATAGTAGATTTCATTCTCTACTAAATTCTTCTAATGAATTGTTATTTTCGTTGCGAATATTGATCTAAAACTTGTTGTCCATTATATTTTATCTGATTTGTTAAAGGCTAACAATAATTTGTTGTTCATTATCTTAGTCATAATATTATTTACTGGGCTAGTTGAGCTCACCCTTTTCCTTTTTGTTCCATTTTTCTTCTGGGGAATTGAGAATTTAGTAGGAACTAGCCAAAGTATGGAGTGATGGTTTAAGATAGTTGTTTTAACAGTCCTCACTATTATGTCAAATAGTGCAACAATAATTGTAATGAGGACTTTATCTGAGTGTGAATATTGTCTAGAAGACAATATTTGTATTTAAACTCATAGTTTATGTTTTGTCGTATTTTGCACGACAATTGTATTAATGAAGTTGTATTTGTTTCTGTATCATGTATTTGGCGACTTAGAATGAGTGATGTATACCTATTTTGGGGGCGTCACAGTTGGTATCAGAGCTTAGGGATATGGTCTTTGGCGGAGATCGGGGAATAGAACTAGGAGGGGAGAGACGAGTAAATCCTTCGCTAGTGTGTCCTACCAAAGCTTATTTGTTGGTCGGTTATAATATAGGGATATTATGTGATATATTAATTTGTTTAATTAACCCTTGTTTTATGGAAGTTTTTAAGAATGACAGCTGAGAACGTTAACAATAGAGTGTATGAGACTGTGGAACAACCTTCAATCACCAACCAGCCAAGCAGTTCAAAGAGTTGGGACCACCGGAATTCTGGGGAAAGCCAGATCCGATTAAGGCGGAAACGTGGGTCAAGCAAATTACCAAGATATTCGATGTCTTGGGATGCACAGAAGAACATAAGGTTCCATTTGCCACCTTTATGTTTTGTGGTGAGGCATATTACTGGTGGGAATCTGTGAAGCGTACCCACCTAGCCGCACTTAATATGTCTTGGGAAATATTTCAGAAACTGTTTAATGACAAGTACTTTCCTGAAAGTATTCATCATATGAAGGAGGTAGAGTTTATCAGATTGGAACAGAACAACATGACGGTGTCCCAGTACAAGGCGAAGTTCGTGGAGTTGTCCAGGTTTGCACCTCATTTAGTAGAGAATGAGGAACGTATGGCGCAAATGTTTCAGAGAGGTTTGAAACCCGAAATACGTCAATACCTCATTTCTTACAAACTTTGTTTATATTAAGATGTTTTGAATATAAACATGATAAACATGAAAAGCATGAACGAAGCCTATTTTCAACTAAAGCGGTGTTAGTTTCACGTATGTATTATGAATACACACAAGTATGCCTAAAATGAGTATTATAACTATCTTGTATGTTTAGAGAGAAAGCATGCTAGACCTTGTGGTTTCATGACCTTGAATGACCTTAATTGTTGAAATAAGAAACTTAGAACCATGTTATGCAAGAAGGGACCTAGATTGATCTAAGAAGCATGTGAAAGCCTTTAACATGTCAAAATACATTACAAATGATTGTGCGTTTGAGACCGGATAGAACCCATAAGGCAGCAGCTGAGTCTGTCCTGGTCCTAGGCTTAGCCATGGCACAGCTGCACCAGTCTGGAAACCCAGAAAATGAGTTCTAACTTTTGGACAGTAACTTACATGATACTTATGATGCTAAATGTGATCTAAAACCTATTAATATACATATATATGTGTGATATGTAGACACTCGAAATTTTCTGCGCTCCTATTACTAACATTGCAGGAGGGTAGATTCGTCTTTTGGAGATAACCCTGAAAGACAACTTACATCCATTCCGGATACTACCGGAAGTTCACCTCCAACCTGGAACACAAACCGGAAACATCATCTCAAACCCGGAACACACACCGGGAATGTCATTTCTAATCTTAGAGATAACCCCGAGGTTTGCAAGATTAAAAGATCGGCAACAACACCGGAGAGGACAGTTCTGTCTCGGCGATAACACCATGACGCTTTCGCCCGATCCTAGAGACAACATCGAGTAAGAACCCCATCCTTGGTGATATCCCCAAGAGATGCCATTACGATTCCCATGATAACCCCTTGAAATGCTTGTTTCAAACATATGTAATCGCCTTCAACCACGCAGACATACCGTCGAGGCACACACACCTCGAACCGGAGTTAACAATGGGTGAGACAGAACACCCACGAGATGAGCGGAGACATACAAACAAGCAAACGGTCCAATCTCGAGATGTAACCACGAGCAACGCTCGCTTTCGCTTAAATCCCAAATCGGCGATAACCCCGGTGAGGAGTCACAACGTCATCTTATCATCTCAACAAGATGATATCGTGGCATACCAACAAGTAGTCCAATCTCAGCTATAACCCTGAGAAACGTCTTCTTTCAACTCAAACCGGCGATAACCCCGGCGAGGAGTCAAACGTCATCTTGTTACTTTGACAATGGCACATCGTCTCAACACTTCATACATACATACATCCAACAATGTCCCACAAGAACCGAAGATTGACAATCCCGAGTGACTATTACGTGTGACAGTACTTTGTATAAAATTTGAAGCTTGAAGACCATGGGCATATACCTCTCTTCCTGACTTCGTACAACCTCTAATCCATGTCATTGCGTAACTCTCAACACAAACGGTCCGAAGAAGGTCAGATATACCTCGTTCGGATGCTCGGATTGAAGTTCTGCAAGTTCGAGAGGACATTACAGTACATGAGTGCACGTACTACGAGACGACAGGACCCGCGAGGCTTGGATGCATCACGACCAGGCCCTTAGTACAAATGCTGTTACTGTCGCGCAGTGTACCGCGGCCATCCGCCTATATATACAAGCCTTGGGGTCAGCCATTTGAGAAGAAGAGAGAGGGAAAAAGGCGAGGAAGCCTTTCCATTTTACTCTTGCATACACATCTTTTGAGTGTTTCCTCATCTTTAAACACTAGTTAGCTCACATATAGCTATCTTTTATCCCGCGGAGCCGAGTGTTTATCCATTTAAAGTCATAGAAGTCTACTTTGGCATTAACCGTAAGCCTTCTTATATTCTATAAAGCCTTCTTCTCATATTAGCACACACTGTTATACACATTGAGAGTCGTGTTGTGTGCGTTTGCCAGGACTTCGGTCCGTGGTTTTCATTTCTGTCTGTATATATATACTTATATATGTATATATTTCATATATGGACTAACATTATCTAGTTATGCCTCAATTGAGCCTAGACTTCGGTCTGGAGCGTTTAATTGCTTATATATATATATATATATACTTATATATATAAACTGTGGTCAGACTCTGTCTGATGATCCTGGATTTTATATCCGGTGCATTTAATTGCTTATATATATATATATTTATATATATAACTGTTGTCAGACATATCTGATGAGCCTAGATTTACATCCAGTGCGTTTAATCGCTTTTATATATATACATATATATATAATTGCTGTCGGACATATCCGATGAGCCTGGATTCACATCCAGTTCGTTTACTGCTTATATATATATTTACATTTCATTGGGGCACGGAGTTCACTTCGTGGCCTTTTACAACTTTTTTTACATTCATCACACACCTGGAGTTTACTTAGTGGCAGTTGATCGCTTTTACAACTTTATTTACATTTTGTCCCGCCTGGAGTTTACTTCGTGGCGGTTGATCATGTTTATATATATATATTATATATTTATAGCTTTTATATATATATATATATATAATCGCTATCGCTTTCCATACAAATTACAAATATCACGTGAGCCTAGAATCATGTGATCACGTGTTCGATCTCTTCGAATCTAGATTCGGTTCCCATGATGGATATTTTTCAGCTGTAAGCAGCCTGTACATTATTTTACAGTGTCTAAATTTCCTTGGATGACTGTCATGCCCATGAGGAGTTTGGCACTAGTGTATATTATTTTCTCGAGAATGCTTCACATCTCGAAAATAAAAGCAAACAAGCCGAACATTTAATAATAAAATGGAAGTATGAAAAGGTCTCAATTCCTATTGAGCACAGGGTTTGAAAAACCTCTTTTACAAAACGTCATTACTATATCGTGGTTAAAACTGAATTTTTCTATAAATTCAAACCCTTTGTATATAGGTGCGAACGAGGCCTCACATGTAAGACCCCAAAATATTAATAAATGAAATTTATTTTTCTTTATTTATTATTTTGAAATAGTAAGGGTTGATTTGATTAATGAGGATAGTTATGGGTAAAATACACAAATATTTCGAATAAGCAAGTGGTTATAAAATATTCATTATTGTCGGGGAATATTCGTTTGGTCGTGGAATATTCGATTTGTCGGAATATTAGATGACATGGCAGCCTTCTTTTTTGGTCCCATAACGAAAAGCGATTGGATGAAGAAAACGATAAATATAAGTTGTTTATAAATAACGGCATAGTTGTTATTCAAATATCATTGTTGGAATACCCTATGGTTAAAACACACTAATACGCGTTGTTGAACAGTAGCACACGGTATTGCACCAATTATTGATTCTTACGTAAGAAGGCACTACCAATTATACAAAATTCGAATGGAGCAAGGAATGTGGGAAGAGCTTCGAAGAACTCAAGAGGAGACTCATTTCAACACATGTTCTGACCATGCCATCCTGGAAAAGCGAACGTGGTAGCTGACGTGTTGAGTAGAAGATCGTATACAAGTACGAGTACGATATTGTCAAAGACTCATTTCGTATAATTTACAAATAATAGAGATGGAGATGAAAACTCTAGTTACCCACGTGATGATATACGAGTATAATCGACTTTAATCAATAAAGTTAAAGCTGTTCAAGCTATACACTGGAGCTGATGAATTTGAAGAAGGAGGTGCAAGAAGTTGTTATTTCAAAAGCGAGAATCGGTGAGGTGAGGAAAGCTCAAACCTTCAATTTATTAATCCATTTGAAATTCTCGATCGAATAGGAACTGTGGCCTATAGACTCATTTTACCGCCAAATATGACGCGTGTTCATAACATTTTTCACGTATCGATGTTACGTAAATATGTGGATTGACCGAACTACGCTATTGAAGTTAGAACCGCATTTAGATAACCAAGACTTAACGTCACGAGAGGAGGTACCATCAAGATCTTGTAGAGGAAAGAACATGTCCTATGTACCGAGGTTATACCACAAGTAAAGGTTTTGTGGAGAAACCATGCTATTGAGGAAATGACCTGGGAGTTGGAAACGGAAATGAAAGCGAGGTATTCTCATCTTTTCGAAACACCGTGCACGTACGCCAATTTCGAGGACAAAATTTCATAAGGAAGGGAGGTTGTAAGACCCCAAAATATTAATAAATGAAATTTATTTTTCTTTATTTATTATTTTGAAATAGTAAGGGTTGATTTGATTAATGAGGATAGTTATGGGTAAAATACGCAAATATTTCTTTAATAAGCAAGTGGTTATAAAATATTCATTATTGTGGGAATATTCGTTTGGTCGTGGAATATTCGTATCTGTCGGGAATATTCGTGCGATGGCGCGATCTTTTGTGGGTCCCATAACTGGAAGTTTATTGGATGAAGAAAACGACAAATATAAGTTGTTTATAAATAATTAGTAGTAGTTATTACACAGTATTATCTTTGTTGGAATACCCTTGGTTAAAACACTAATAATACGCGTTGTTGAACAGAAGCACGCAGTATTGCACCAATTATTGATTCTTACGTAAGAAGGCACTACTCAATAATTGTTACGTAATTACTATTCAATATTTTATTTTATTGATTCAATAATTCACGCATTGATATTTTATATTCTTTGTTGTTTCAATAAATTGTCATTACACGTGATTTTCATTATCGGCAATAATTCATATTATCTGAATAATATTATTAGATAACATTATTGGCAATGTCTAGAAAGTTCTGCTCTAAGGAGAGGTTTGGTCACCTAATTACGCGCCAAGAATGAGAGAGAGATCCTTATTGAAAACCCCTCTTTCCCGAACTACCGGTTGCAAGATCTTGTGATTCTGTAATATTATTTGTGAATAATTAATTATTGATTTATATGATGAGGAAAATATTGATTTAATGTGGATATAGATGGAGAAAATTTTTAAAGTGACAATTGTTGAAAATTGAAATTTTATCTTTTTCGATAAAATAATTCATTTAAATATATTATTATATTTTAATAATATAATAATGGTGATATTTTTACAATGAATGTGGGATATATGAGTATACGAGGAGGAAGAGTATTTTTGTTGCAATAAATGTTTAAAACATGTTAAACATGTGCCTGTGGACCCCATTTCTTGATCGAAATTTGATTATAGCACATGTAAAATTGTCCGTATGTGGATTTCTGGTCAATTTCTGCTTGGAATTTGGAAAACTTTCTTCTGCAAAGTTGTAGAGAATTGAATTTCCTATAAAAAACGCGAGATTTGAATTTTCTGATAAAATGGCTATTTATTATGAATTATTGAAGTTCTGAAGTTCCGAAATAATTGATTTTTGGAAGTTTTATTTATTTTATTAATAAAATGTTTTTTATATGTTGTGGGCATATTTAACATGTGCATGGTGGCTGAATTCAGATTCAAGATGTGGGCGTATGAATTTTGTTTATATATAATATTATTATATTCAATTTTCTGGCTTTGGTGTTCTAAGCAATTTCCTATAAATAGGTGCTTAGGTTAGAATTGAAAATCACACCGTAAATCAAGTTTTCTCTCTATATTATCAAGCGTATTCTTGTGAGTATTTTGAGTATACTTTGAGTATTGCTATACGGTGCAAGTTCAAGTCATAGCCTTTATATCCTGTTTCAACTAAAAGATCTTTGTCTTTCGAGGTAAGGGATGTTATTTTCTTCTCAAATGATATTATTTCTTCAATATCATTATCTTTGAAATATTGGTTGGAACTTTTTATCAAATTTGGAACTTTTTCATGTCTGGGTTACTATTCATGAGTTACTATTCACGAAGTTACTATTCATGTTACTATTCATGAGTTACTATTATTCACGATTACTATTCACGAGTACTATTCATGAAGCGTGAAGATGTTTTTTTGTGGAATTTCTATCTTTTGGTGTCGAGTTACTATTCACGATACTGGCACTATTCACGACTGCACTATTCATCGAAAAATGAAAAATTTTCTTTTCATTCAAAATATCTATTCCGGAGACTAGCTTTGATTGTATCCATGTTTTGATCATTCTTGAATTTTACTCCACTCGATTACTTATGAAGTATTTTTGAACTTGGATTGTTTAAAATACTAATCCTTAATAATTGTTCTTTTGTTTCACTTTGGATTCGCTTTCCTTTAAAATATTTTTCATCATCCTCGGTCCCTAAATGATGATATTACTTTGAATATCTTTGGCACGTGTAGTGCAAAGATGAATGATTTCTTGATGAATATCTTTGGCCCATAGTGCAAAGATGAACAGTGTTGAGATGAACATGACCGATCGATGAATATCTTTGGCCGTATTGCAAAGATGAACAGTGTTTAGATGAACATGACCAATCGATGAATATCTTTGGCTCAGAGTAGTGCAAGATGAATATTTGATTCCGATGTATGTTGATTGATGTTACAGGATAAAAAGATAGACGACGAACTTTTAAATTCATACATGTAAGATAGTAGTTGCATTCTCTACTTAACTCTTCTAATGAATTATTATTTCATTAATAATATTGGTTTAAAAACTTGTTGTCTATTGTATTCTATTAGTTTTTTTCCTGTTGAAGACTAATGATAATTTGTTGTATATTATCTTAGTCATAATATTCTTTACCGGGCTAGTTGAGCTCACCCTTTTCCTTGTTGTTCCATTTTTCTTCTCGTGAGGCGAGAATGTAGCGAGTACTAGTGGGGTATGGAATGAAGGTTCTAGAGAGAGTTGTTTAGTAGTCCTCACCATTTTGTAAAATAATGTATCAATAATTATGATGGGGATTTATTTGCGTGTGGATATTGTCTAGATGGCAATATCTGTATTTAAACTCACAGTTTATATGTTGTAATAATAAAGTTGTAGTTATTTCTGTACCATGTATTTGGCGACTCAGAATGGGTTGGATGGAATGGACCTATTTTGGGGGCGTCACATCACACTACTTTCAAATAACTGCACATTGATCCACTCACACACACAAACACACACATTCATATAACAATTTCTTTGAAAAGTGGCGGTCACCGTGGTAACACGGATGTCGGGGGGGTGCCTAACACCTTCCCTTCGCATAATTAAGCCCCCGGACCCAAAATGAATCTCAGTTTCACGGACGCACTAAGCGATTAGTCAAATCAATGGGTCAATGTGCAAACCTTTTTCGATTATTACGTTATGCAACGATTAAACTAAATGTTGGCGACTCTTAAAGTCAAATTGTCGACATTATACATGTCGGACCTTTTTCACTTGTTTTTTCAAATAAATCTCACATTAACATGAGAACTCCAAAGAACAAGTAACGAAAAGGGACACTGAAAAATCCCGACGTCGACATGATACTTAGTTGATAAGTTAGTGTTTCATTGAAATGGAAAGTCCATCGATAGAGGAGGTCTCAAACTTGAGCATTCTTGATTTGTTTATAAAGTAACTAAGTATTTGATTTATGATGACTTATAAACTGATTTGGTACCATATGTGCATACTTGAATGGTGTCAAGCTTATTTAAAGACTATGTTAGCTAATGAATATCTTGATCATATAATGCGTTATAAATAGGATTCGAAAGTGTTGGGTTATTAACGTGGATAAACTATGCTTAAGGCAAGTTTCCTTGAACCTTACTTTTATTGAGCAAGTATCCGAACCCTATTATTATTGTGGTGCAATATCAATGCATTATTTTATTCAACAAATATTGTAAGCTATCCCTTTGAATACAAGTTAGATTACTTTCTCGTTCAAAAGAGCTAATATGCTTAACCCTTGTGAAAGTTATTATTCATGTTAAACTTAGTATTGATCTTGAATATTGTGAAAGAGTCGATGACATTTGTTTCGGCTAGACTATATGCATGTTTATAAAAGCTGTCCAAACCAATTGATTGGTGTGGAAATCTTGAAAACTGAGTTGGACAATCCTTTTGGTAAGGGGAGTGTATGTTGTTGGAAACCCCAACACATGGATAGATATTATTGTGGTGTTATGCATAATGTAAAGTATTGTAGACTGATCATCTATAGTACTTGATATTTTTGGTTATCAGTTTAATATTGGTAACTCTAGTGAAAGTTCAATGGTCCTTAGTGACTTCTCAGTATAAATTACTTATCCAGTTGGATACATTGTTAGCCGTTGAATTCATATATGTCCGTTGATTTATATTGAATTGTCATATCCCTTATTCATGATGTTATTCTAACACTTTGAACTATCCTAGAAATAACCCTTCGATATTTCAAACCTTGTGATATTATACCCTACACCCTTGTTTCATATTACTTGCTGGGCAATTTGTGCTCATCCTTGCTTATTTAAAACCTTTCAGTTAAGGTAGAACAAGGAGGTGTCTCTGGAGCAGACAAGAGCAAGGACAAGGCTACCAACTAGCTTGTCCATTTTATGTTTAAAACTATTATGTTATGTTAAGACTATTCGTGTACTATGTTTAAACTTAAGTAGGATTATGTAATAAGTCTTTATTCGATACTATTATGTAATCCATTAAGTACTGCAGGTTACGAGACTTGGGGGAATAATTATAATAAATCATTGTATATTATTCTAAGTAGATTTTTCGTTGTGTATGTGTTATTTTAGTTATTATGGTTTTACCATGAGAATGTGATGAACTGAGTTCGAGTGACTAAGTGGAGGTCCAAACTTGGGGGCGTCAGAGGTTGGTATCAAAGCCTTAGTTATAAACCTTAGGAGCGAGTGTCCTTAGATTATAACTTAAGGAAACTTATAAGTTAGGAAGGATATAAAACTCATGTAGAGTTTTCCTTGTGAGACTTAGCGTGTTATGAAATATAACTTCATTCTATACAATGAACTTATGCTTGTTTAATATTCTAATGGAGTTGTTATTTGTGTTGTCTTATGTTGGTGATTGTAGGATGACTGACATGGGAGGACCTAGCCGAGTAGTAGAGGAGGAGCCGCGTGATATCCACGTGGTATTTGAGACACCTTTGATAGCGGAGCCTATTTCAGTAGTAGTCCCTTTTGATGATGATGATGAGGAAGAGGTGGAGTCTGACCATGAGGAGGAGCCTTTGGAGGAGGAGCCCAAGCCTATGATGGACTCCGACGAGGCTACTTTTGAGGATCGGATGTTAGGAGAGTATGAGGAGCAGATATTGGAGTTGGGATGTAGAGTAGAGGAGCTGGAGGCTGAGGCTAGGGAAAGGGAGTCTGCGTTCCAAAAGTTGAGGGACGAGGACCATCAGTGGAAACTAGTGATGTAGGAGATGGAGGTGGAGATTGCTCACCATAAGGAAGCAGGGATCCAGATGGGAACTTTGTTTCATCGAGCGATGGCGAGGAATGTTGAAGTGGCAAGAAAGCTAGAGGAATTAGAAGAGAAGGTTTTGGGTGAGAGGGCGGAGAAGGAGGCTCTCCGAACTCAGTTAGAAATGGAGGTGATGGATAGGATTCACTTCGAGGAGAAGTGGGAAGAAGCCAATGATAGGGCAGATGGCCTAGAGGATGATGTAACGCCCCCAAATCCGGGTATCTTCCAACCCGACAGATGGTGTTATACTGTACAAACATTCATACATTCATTAAATTGAAAAGCCTCAAAAGAACGAATATCTCTTGTATATAATTAAAATAATATTTACATTCTCCCAAGTTCTAAACCCATTACAAAGGTTCTTTGTCATAATATCAATTACATTATAACATTAAACCTATACTATTACATAGACAGCTTAACGATCTTCCTTAGCTTTTCCTTTATCCTTATTCGATCCTTCTGGACGTTCAGTCTTAGCTGCATTCATATGGTTCAAGCAAGAGTTAGCATAAGTAGCTCAACAAGTATGACAATTTCAATAAATAACATGCTTAACACATAAGAATCGTATATCTTCAATAATTGAACAATAGTTATGAAGTACTATTGATGATTCAAAATAGCACTTCATCTTTCTTTCAAAATATTTTACAATAATAACAATATTCAGTAAAACATTCACTTTGGTCAGAGACCTTGAGCATTTCATTCTTCTTTGAAAAGGACAACCCGGAACTAAGTTTATAAGCTCGATATTACTTATGAGCACTTCTAGGTGATCAGCCTATTGTACTCTATGTTGATCAACACTACATTTATTAAACGTATGTACGTTTAATTGGGGCAACCTCACGTGCCTGTCGTTTACCGACAAAACATTTATTTAACATTTCAGTCTTCTTTTGAAAACCATAACAAGTAGTTGACAAAAGATAACAACATTTGATAACAGATGAATAGATTATCAATAATCCACTCAATATATCAAGTCTAGCCAAAAGAATTGGCTTTAACTTCATTTCACCACAATTCATGCGTAAGGATACATGAACTTCAAAAACATGTTCAGATTAAACTGAGACAAGAGTTAAAATACTTGCCTTGAGCATCTGCTACGGTATAATTACTTTATGATTGAATCTTTCAAGTCTCTACAACACATGATCACATAATGCCTCATATTAGGTCATATATAATCAAGTATGTATATGACTATCTTACCCTTCATCTCAATCTAATTGTGTATTAGATTCATTTACTATCCATTCCGGCTTATCATTACACTTACATTCATATTTGACTAGGTTATCTCAACCTTTATACAACATCCTTAAGGTTTAACATAGTTTTAACAATGTTACTTTATATTCCTTAAAGTAGGTTTACTTTGAAATCAATAACCTCCATTTCTTTGTACTTATAAATATTCATCACCATCTTTGTTCT